>VZRV01005745.1:3414431-3600310 GCA_013398115.1 Falcunculus frontatus | reverse complement strand
GGGCGCGGGCAGAGCCCCTCCGGCACCCCCGGCACTGCGGGGAGGAGGCCGTGGCGGAGCGGGGGTCGCGCAGGCGGCCCCCGAGCCGAGAGAGCTGTTGCTGTCCCCGGCGAGGGCCCCCCTCGCTGGGTGCTGCGGGCCGGCGGGTGTGCGGGACGGGCGGCCGGTGCCAGCCCCGGAGCGCTGAACTCGGTCCGAGCGTGTTCGGTCCCAGCAGGATGGAGTTGACTTTCTTCGGCGCGCCGGCGGTCAGAGGGTTGGGAAGCGCATTTTGCTATAGGTGGCAAGATGCACGGAAAGAGGCAGCGGCGGAGCGGAGCCCCGGCGGTCGTGCCTTGCCGTGGGCTTTCGGTGTTGATTGCGAATTGAATTGAGGATTTTCTGGGTAAAGGGCTGGATCAGCTTTTGCCAACTCCGACGCTGTGGTGTTGTGTGATCTTGATTGTATTGTGGGTGGCCAGCAAGAGAGACTGGAGAAATTGGTATACAGTGAGGGAGAGCGCCCATCCAGTTTGGAGAATCAGAACAGCAGCAAAGCTCAACTCAAATGCGTCACTTCGATATTTTAAAGTTTATTTATAATATATGTCTTCAGAGAAGTGATTGATGAGCCAGCCAAGTGCCGTTCAAGAACAGACCAATTGCAGTTTCTTTCTTGGAAAAACAAAGTGGAGACTCCGCATCTTTTACTCCCTGATCTAAACTTAGTGACTCTCAAGAGATTAAAGAGAGATGTTGTTTGTTTTAGCATTTTGTCTCTTGCCGTGAATGACAAAGAGGATTTGTGCTCCTTATGGATTAAAATAAACAGAAATGCAACAAAAACAACCTCTTTTAAACCAATGTCCCTGTCATAAAAATTTCTGCCAGCGCTACCTTCCTGCTGTCCTCCTCAAGTATTCAGGTAGCTAATCTTAAGTTAAACTATAACTGCATTTTTCAGGGAAGTGCAGTTGGGTGAAAAGAGATGCCTCATGCAACCTCTCCTATCAGTCAATTGAGCAGACAAAAAAAAAACCTTGGATAAACATTTTTCTGGCAAACTATTCACATGATCTAAGGCAATCTTTCAAAAATAGTTGCATTTATAAAAATTGAAACAGACTGAGAAATACGAAAGCCAAGGAGTCCACCAGCCTTTCCTTGCAGTAATTTGGAATTTGGATGCATGTCCCACTCATCAACTGTGCTTGTGCTATTGCTTGCTGCTCTGTGGAAGAGCAAGCAATAAACCTGCTCATACTCAAGCTTTTTTCCAGTTTTCCCAAAACTAGGCTTTATCCAGGGCTCCCATTAGCAGGTTCTAGTGGGAAGGGCACGTATGTAATGCTCACTGGCATGCCAGCCTTCCATCCTTCCTGTGACCAAAACTCTTTCATTGTTGAACCCCTCCCATGATTCCTTTCCCCGTGTTGAGTCATAATCCTTGCTCTTATCTTCAGTCTCACAAGCCATTCTCTCCTTGACTAATTCTGTAATGTTGCATCGTCGTTCCCCTGCCCCTGCTCCATCTATAGCAGCAGTCATTTTTTCTCACATCTTCCAGCCCCTCTTCACTCATTTGTCTCCACAATAACTTAGTGTGGCATAGCCTTCCCTCCCACCTCTGCATTCCCTGCTCAGGCCCTGCCTTGAGACACTTAAGAGAATCAGTCAGATGCTAATCAAAGGAGAAGCATTTATCTTACTAAAAACAAAACGAAGACAAAAGCCACAATCTTTTCTTATTAGCATGGTAGCCAGTTCTGTGACAAGAAGGAAGGGATGATTCTGTCGGAGGCTTTTGACATAATTAAAAAAAGAGCAGAAAGGGTCATGATAAATAGCAGGGTCACATTTTTTCTGGTTTTGTAAACATGGATCTGGATTAACTCTGATGTGAATTGCACAGAGCTGTCCTGAGATTTATGCAGCGGTGTTGAGATCTCATCTCATCTCTGTAGACTGCTTCCAAGAGACAAAGCTCTTGCCACATCAGCAGGCTTTTAGAGGTCTCTGTGCCTTTTCAGTCAACTGCACTTTTCTCTTAAGCTTTCCTCCTTTTACCTGATTAAAGTCACAAGAAGGCCACCCTCCAGGGACTGTATTAATCCTCTTATCCTGTCCCACTCTGTGGAACGTACTTGTGGACTGCTGCAACCCCATGGGACTCTACTGAAATACTAAACAGTTCTGACCACATGCAGATTTATTCTTCCACTGTATGCAAAGCAGGACTAGGATCACTGTTTCTAAAAGAAATCTTGGATTAAAGAGAAATATGCCACAGGCACAAACTTCGACAGAGACTGCAAAAGGAAACCACCGGTTACCTCTTTCTATTTTTTCTTCCCTGGACATTTGTGGATCAGATTTTCATTTCCATAAGTATTTTAAAACATTTGTCCTTTTTGCAACTCATGTTCACATCAAATGCGCAAATCCATAAAGTCAAGTCTGCATATTTTCAGAGCAGGGAAAAAAATGCACCAGCTTGAAGTCCACGCAGAATATGTTCCGACTGGCCAACTGCTCAGTGTGTTAAGAAAGCCTCGTGCCAAACAAGCAAAAATTTTGGATAGGCCAAGAAAAGGTGTTCATGGCACCTCCAGCACCTGGAGGAATGTCTGGAAGAGCTAGGGAGCAAGCCCTGTGGATCTATCTCCAAAGGCGATCCCTTGCCAAGGCAACCTCTGTGCCACAAACTGCCTGGCAGCCCGGTGGGTTTCTAGTTACACCTTACCTGCGAAGGTCTTCCAAAGCCATTTTGGGGCCATGGAAGAGTCCAACAGAACAAATAAGCAGTAAAGTTTGAGGCCAGATTCATTTAGGTGACCTGGCCCTAGAAAGGTGTGGCTCTTTAAAAATGCTTTTCTTTTCCTGCCACATGCTATAAAGGCAGCTTACCTTGAATTGCAGACAGTAAGAAAGAAACACGGAGTATTATTTCATCATCTTCTGCCAGAGCAAGATTGTTCCCTAAAGCATATTTTCTAGTGATTTTTTTCTGCTTACCTTTAGAAGACACAAGTAATAGCCTTCATTTCTTTCATAAGAAGACTAATAGACATCAACAGGAGGATTTTTTTCCTTGAAAAGCAGCCAAATGCCTTTCTTTTTTCCCTGATTCTATCTTGCTACTTTTATCTGCTGCTTTATATTACTGTTACTATTCTCTCTTCTTGCTGCAGTCCTTGACTATTTCTCTCCTCCTTGAGGCCCTCAACCTCGATTTGGGTCTTTCCTTTTCCTGGCAGATTTCAACCAACTTAAAATATCTTTGTTTTTAAAACTAAGCCTTTAAGACAAACTCCTGTCAAGGTAATATTTATGTTCCTACTTCTATTTTCTAACAGCCACACATTTTACCCAGTGACAGGAGAAGGGAAACAAATAGGTGATAAAGCCCATGCTTTTAAATGTCTGTTCTTCCCCGATTATTTAAAAATTATTATGGGAAATTTTTATAGAGCTTCAGGCTAAAGTATTGAGAAACAACTTTTCTTTTTTTCTTTCTTTCTTTTTTTTTTTTTTTCCCTAAAATAATATTTTTAAAGTAGACAGGAACAGGAGCAATGATTGGTCATGTGTGAGGTTAATCTTGTCTGCAAAGTAATTGAGAAAATTATCCACTATTTTTCTGAGGACACTCTATTACCAGCCTAAGGTAGGAGAGCCTCCAGGGATTTAAAAACAGTCAATAGCTCTAAAAAAAGACAGAGCAAGCCTTTGGTTCTGGTTGATATTAAGTTAGAGCAGTAAGTCAATGTAGCTTTGCCATACCAGCACTGTCTTCAGACTTACATATGCAAAGCTGCTTCTGGTCTGCAAATGAAGCTGGCTCCAAGTCTGCTCCATGTTATTCTTCCCTTGTCCATCCTCTCCCATCACACTGCCTCCTGCAAGACTGTAGTGAGCTCACAGGATTCAACAGGCCTAGGCAGGGGACAGTAGTTGTAGCTAGGAGTTAACAGTTGCTTCCTAATCAGTTGCCAAGACCAGTAGAGACGTATTGCCCTACCTCCTTCTGGCAGCACAGTAAATCTTGTCACACCTGTTGAACAAGAAGGTACCTCAGGTATGCCCCCGACACTGCATGGGAAGGACGCTTCTCTCGCAGGGCTCTTCTTGGGAGCATGCCTGGTACACCAACCCCTCATGTGAGCAGTGCTGGAAGAGCTGAAGCAGCATGGAGGATATTCTGCTGCCTGGGATCACTTACTTTAAAAACAAATAAACCTTCTTAGCAGACAGATTTATTACTAGTCATGAGAGATTACGTAGCCAAGTCACTTTGATTCATTAGAGAGAGTTTGTGTAAGTTCCTGGAAGCTGTCTGGGATGGTCTTTAACTATCCTCTTACTGTTACCTGATGGTGAAGGGGAAAGTTGGAAAGCACTTGCGCTGAATTTGTTTTTCCTTATGTTTGGTAATAGATTTAGACAAGCTGTTTAAAGAACTGAGCCTCCTGCCTTATGCTGTGCTGAGCTGTCCTTCCAACTCAGCTACACGTAGCCTTTTCTATTCTTTTCTCCCTCCCTATAATATTTAATCAACAAAGCCCTACCTCCATTTCCCCGAGGCCAGAGTAATGCGTCTATCTGCATTTAGAAACCTCCTACGCATGTGAACACATCCTTTGTGTAGTGATGTTGTTTTAATTAGCCATGTCTCTTTTTGGCCAGAAATATATCAAATAAGTGTGTACAGCTTTCCTGCAGCCAAGAGGCAGTGCAGCCCCCTTGGTGCCCAGCTGTGGGTAGTGGGAGAGTTACACTGGCTGTGCTGGGGGCCAGGCTTGAAAGAGGAGAGGAGAAAGACTGTGTGCTCAGAGCTGACAGGGGAAGGGAAACAAAGCTTGGGCAGGGGAGAGAAGTGGGGAGAAGGCAACCCTGGGTGACCCTTGCAGAGAGGCAGAAGAAGCCTGCCTAAAACAGATCAGAAAGCATGGCATGAGACACCCTCTTTGTAATGACCAACATGTTTTGGAAAAAAGCTCATTAAAAAAGATGATGATGTTAGGCCAAAACTATTAGGACAGTTACCCGCCTGAGACCAAACTACACAAGACAATATGCTAGCATAACTGTCCTTAGCTTCAGCAGGACACAAGTCTGTCCCAGGCGGTCTCCTAATACTTACATTCAAAGTGCTTGTTAGATAACACGCTTATTAATCTTTCAGGCTTTGCTTTGTCTCTTCCAAATTGTATCCAGTATAAGTCATTCAAAAAGAGCTGGCTCAGAGACCTCTGAAGTTAACACCTCTCAGAAGCTTCTGTGATGCTCAGCAAATTTCCTTTTTTACTGGGGACTGACTCCATTTTGTAGCACTATATTTTACAGAATTTTACTGAATATTCCTTGAATCCCTAGTTATGTAAATACTACTGATGATAAGAAAAATATGCTGTTAATAAATGGTCCTTGTCATGACTAGATCAAGCTACTGAATATATCGTATACCAGTACTGGCTAAATCATTGTCCCTGGCCAAGTGATGCTTGTACTTGGGTTCTGCAATGCCTCATCTTCACTTTTATTATTAGCCAACACTGCATCTTGCAGAGCCTACAAAGTGGCATTTCCATTTTAGCCATGTTATTGCTGTGGTCCACAGATGATTAAAATGCAGGTAGCCTCTCCTCTTGGCAGGAAGTGAAACATCCTGTGAAATGCTCTCTGAACTTCCAGTTGAGGCTGGCAAAGCAGAGGAGAGATGTCCTCTGGCTTTCAGTTCTGCCATAAGGAAAATGAACATAATCCTGACCCTAACTGTCTTGTAATTTTTATTAGCTCTCTTTGGCTTGCAGCAATGACCATGTGAATAATGCATGCTGCTAGATGGCTTTCCTAAGGAAAGAAGGCTTATGCAATCATATTGTCTGCCACTGCCTGCCTTCTTCTTACCCCATAATAACTCAAAAACCAGCTAGCCAATTTCAACCAAATTTGACAGAGGGAAAGAGGTCTTGAAGATATTGTGTTAAATAAAAAAAATTAAAAATGGAGACCACGTAGGGAAGAGACATCTTAGGAACATTAGCTCAGTTCTCACTACAGGTCTGAGGTTCCGCTGAGGTACTCAAGTCTAAGAAACATATTCATCAGTTTTCGCTGTTCGCTGCTCATGCAATGACTTGTTTCTTCACAGATCACTCAGGGTGAGCCCCAGAAGTCATGCTCCAAGCCTGTAGCAGAGAAATTTACAGAGAGCTGCCAGGAAATTTGCCAGTGCAGGCCACCTCCACTGTTACCACCACCTCCTCCACCTCCACCGCCCCCGAGATTGCTAGCGGTGCCAAGTAAGTAGCTACTGGTACAGTTGTGGTGTGTTGAAGGAGGGAAAAGCGATGGGGACACCTGGACAGACAGGAGAAAGGATGTGGGAAAGGGCACAGCTAGTTCATTTGTCATTTTCCACTTAGCAAATGGAAGAAGAAATGTTCTCAGTAGAGATGGAAATCTGTTTTCTGATCAATGAATAATGCTTGGCTTTTGGAGGAAAGCCAGAGAAATTCCCTCCTTTCATTGTGTTATATATGATTCTCTGGTTTTAAATTATTCCCTAATTCCCTAGCTCTGCTTTCCTGCAGAGACATAGCACTGTGCTGCCCCTTGAGTTGCATGACCTCGTTTTTTGCCAGGTGTGCAGCTTGAATGTCTGGGTGCTCCAAGGCAAATTAATTTATAAGCAGACAAAAATCCAAACATTCTGTCTAGACCATTCAGTATATTTGACTGTTGTCAAGACACTGGAACACTACAGTTTACCATAGCAGTGAGTCAGGCTCACTAGTTTTAAATTGCTTACAACTATTACAAAAATAGGAGGCATGTCAGGAGTCAATGGCAAGTGAGCAGTTATCCCACTAATGCACATACAGGCTAAGACTCATCTATCTCTCTTCATACAAATCAGTGCTCCCAAGCCTTACCCAGTGCATCCGAGCTCCTCCTAATTTCCAGCCACACATGCCCATGCCCAGCACACCTGGTACCTTCAGTTCCTGCTGCCTATCTCTGCAGCTGCTTTCCACATCAGTATTCTTGTGATCCCTGACATACAGATAATTTCTGCGGAGTGACAGTCTCTGTGGTCCCTGCACAGTGGGACAGAGCTTCCCAGTTCTGTGTGCACCCACTGGGTTCAGGGACACAGACTGGGTCCCAGGTGTTTGGTATTCCAGTAAATCTCCTTAATGCTTATGCATTTTCATAAATTCATCTTTCCCTATAAGGCTGCCTATTAATTCTTCTCCCTGCTTATATAAACTCTCCTGGGAGCAGTGTTGCAAAGTGTATCTGATATCCTCAGCACTTCCCCCAAGGAAAAATAAATCATTAGGTATCATCATCTGGCTTTTTGTCTTTATCAGCGCCATCTTCAGATGTGCAGAAGACATGAAGAAGGCTTCTGCACAGCTTTTAGTCAGGCAGAGGACAGGCAGAATTTTTCAGTGTCTTTTCTGCCAGGAGCATGCTTTGTACTTGTGCCACACTGCAGAAAATTAAGGCAAAGGCAGAGAAAAACCAACAGGGAAACACTTGGGAAAGGAAGTACAAAGACAGCTGGGAAAGCAGAGAGGGATGGTTTTCATAGCAGGAAAAATCTCTTTCAGTGTTCAGGAAAATGTCATGGACAGTAATATTGAAAATTACCTTGATCTTCGTATCACAGCCAGAAAATAAAGTATTTTGTCACGTTCTTTTCTTGTGCCTGGGGTACCCTGTTGCCCTGAGGGGGATGAGATGTGGCAGTGTTGGCACAGGGACCAGCCCCGCTGACCAGCTGCACTGGGAAGGGAGCACCGCTGCCAGGATGCTTCCTCTCCATCAGGCAGCTGCTCTGAGTGCATGGATTTGTCCCCTGTCAAGTGGGAAGGAAATAATGTCAGAAAAAAAGAAATCTGTCACACACTGCAAAAAGAAGAACAAGAAATCAAATGGGCCTGTGACTAGGATAGCCTGCAGCTTTCTCAGGCTGGATTGCCAGGTGCTAACACAGTTCTAAAAATGAGCTATATAAATCCAGATGACTAATATTTAAGCAAGTGACTTCATTTCAAATACAATGAAAAAAGAGATTACACATTTTTTTCATTGGTAAGCTTTAGAGTAGCAATCAAGTGTCTCATCTTGAAAGATGCTTTCATTATCATCAGCTGTCTAGGCACTGTGATTTAGTCCATGTGTACAGCAATCCCCTTCCTTGGGAGAAAGAACAAGCCTCGTGGTTAAATATTGATGTTACAGACACTTCTTTTAAATGGTATTTAGAGGAGAGGGAAGTAAAGAGCCAAAAGCTATTGGGGAGTAGTTGATGCTAGACTTGCACTTTGCACTTTCTAAGTGAATTAAGTTTAGTACTGGAAAGATCTCTGCAAAAAAACAGCAGTCCAGGAGCTGCAAGATTTTTACCTTTACAAGGTACAGTGTCTGTGCCATGAGGTACTACATAAAGATGCTGGAATTGCTTTCAGAGCTCTGTCAGCCACAAAAGGCTGCAGTCTGCTAGGCACTGTCCTTAAAAGCTCTCTCTGCAATCAAACGGAATGTTGGTGGAGATTTAGATCAACTCTAAAGCAGCTACCATGGTTTGGGCTGGGTGATAAAAGCCAATAGATGCAAAAATCCTATCTATCCAGTCACTACAGACACTGACAGTTCCATTATCTGCTGTATGAAGCATCTCGTGTTCTCTGATGTGGCCTCCAGCTCTGCTGCTGTGGAAAAGCAGGGAACCCTCTATGTGTCCTATTAGTCCCACCTGATTGTTTTACAAACCCTACTTGGTTGTATGGGACGGCACTGGATAACTGTTTGTGAGCTGAATCACTCCCTGAAAGGCTTTTATTGTGCTTGAGGACTTTTAGGAACAATTACAGTACATTTAGTGTCTCTTTAGACATTTCTGTATTGACAGGTTGATCCAGCAGCAAATCTTTAGCTCTGCTTCCTGCAGATAGATTTATACAAAATCTATTAAATGCAGAGAATCCTGGAATTCACATATAATAGCTGGCAAATGCTGTGTTTACTCTGAGGGGAAATAACCTAATTCCCTCTGCAGAAAATGAGTAGAATCACACACAGCTTAGCAGGCAGTCTAAAACCGCAAGCAGTGTTAGGAGCACCAGCTTTCCATGGTTTAGGAAACACTTCCCTGTTACAGTTGTGTATTTACATCAAGAATGTGTGGGGAGTGTTTCAGCACACCCTGAGGAGGCACTGAATAAATGAATGAAACTATATGAATATGGGAAATTTAATAGACTGCTTTTGTCCTTCAGGGATGACCCCAGGTCTTTTCCCACATTTCTAACTCCTTCACACAGACCACTGGTGTTCCTGGTGCCCCATTCAACCCCTGCTCTTGCCTCCAGTGCCTCCGCTCTACGGTTGATTCCATCATGGCAGCATAACCCTGTGCCTCCTCTGGGGAATCCATCTGCCTTGCAGTGTCACCATCAGCCATGCTGCTCCCTGTGCATCCTGCTTCTCTCAGTATTGCTGGTTCACCCTTATCTTTTTCTGCAGAGTGGGACACATGGAGTATTTAAGTTTTGACTTTCCTGAGCTTCATTTCAGATGCAGTTTTTTGTCATCCATTGAGATGCTGCTGTCTGGTTTGGTATAGATGTGTACCTTACTGAGGAGCTCCAAGGAGAGGGGCTCCAGCCTGTGTTAGAAGCAACTAGGATGGCGGGGACTGTGTGATGAAGTGGTGAGGACTGTCAGGAGACATGGTTCCTGAGCCCATGGCAGTTCCTCCAGATGTTTTGGCACATTGGTATTTCCGGAGTAACTCCCCTTAGCAAGCAGCAGCCTGCTCTTTAACCCATGCCTAGAAAACTGCTCATTGATGAACTGAAGGGAAAGCTCATGAGGCTCTAAGGGGCCTAAGGTCAATTAAACTTAGATGCTGACGGCAAAGGAAGAAGGAACTTTCAGTAAAATTGAGAGTGTTCCCTAGATATGGCTGTAATGACCTGAAGGCGATAGAGATGCTCAGAACTGGCCTTTAATTAACTGTGTCTTTTTCTCTCCATCTGCTTTTCTCCTTGTCTCTGGATTTCAGCCAAGACTAAGACAAGGTGGATGGAACACTTGTTTAGGCAGCATTTCAAATCTGGCTTCACAGACCCGTGAGATTAAGCTAGTTCAAATGATGTTGACCCTTAAAAATCTGAAAAACTGCTGTTGTCAACCCTTAAGTACTCCGTGAGCATGCAGGTTTCGCCAGGGACATTGCAAAGAAGAAAAGACTTTGTCTGGAAGTAAAAGCCAGGCTTTCAAATCAGGAAAGGGGGAAGGGGTTAGAGCTAGATGTACACTGTAGTCAGTATGAGTTTTAACCTGTGTAAGGTCTTAGGAAAAAAAATTTCGTAAGTGCCTTCTTTAAAATGGTACAAGGAAGAGAAAGGATGTTCTTGCATGTACTCCTCACTTCTTGGTGAGCAGCATTTGCTGTCTCTGCTCTACCCTTCTCCCATATTGGGTGAGGAGTCCATGGTATTGCCATCTGCTCTCTGGATGATGGAAACGTTCAGTCAAACATTGCTTCAGTCAAAATTTAGAGGAGGAAACTTAAGCTGAGTCTGGATATGTGAACCAGTCTCTAACATTTGGATGCTCGCACATAGGTACACAGTGAAGTCTTTACAGCTCCTGACCTTAGTGGAAGTTTGCCCTGAGCTGTCAGTTGAGATCAAGCACAATCATGTCAGTGCAAAGCCAAAGTGAATGACATCACTGCAGAGGACTTTAATCTCCATGCAGTAATTGTATCATTTTGTTTTTCAAGGTGAACTCTTTATCTTTGGAGACAGAGCATCTAATTAACTAATTATTTGGACTGGTGAAAATGCCAAAATAAAAATTACCAACTACAAGAGGGGTGAAACCTTTTGGCAACTATATAAGCTCAGATGTACAGCTTAATTTCAGAAAGCATGCACGGTCCCTTCAGTGCAAGCAGGAAAGCTAAGGACATTCAGATCTTTTGGGACAGATCATAGATTCATGGAATGGTTCAGGTTAAGAGGGACCTTAAAGATAATCTAGTTCCACCCCCTGCCATGGGCAGGGATACCTTCCCCTAGACCAGGTTCCTCAAAGTCCCATCCAAACTGGCCTTGAAGACTAAAGGGATGGGGAATGCATAGTTTCCCTGGGCAGCCTGTTCCAGTGGCTCACCACCTGCACAGTAAAGAATTTCTTCCTAATATCAAATCTAAATTTATGCTCTTCTAGTTTAAATCCATTACCCCTTGTCCTTAGCCATACATGCCCTTGTAAAATGTCCCTCTCCAGCTTTCTTGTCAGCTCCCTTCAGGTACTGAATGGTGCTATAAGGTCTCCCTGGAGAGTTTTCTCCAACTCTCTCAGCCTGTCTCATAGAAGAGATGCTCCAGCCCTCTCATCATCTTCATGCCCCCCTCTGGACTCACTCCAAGAGGTCCCCATCCTCCTTATATTGGGCCCAGAGCTGATCACAGTACTGCACATGCGGTCTCATGAGAGTGGAGTAGAGGGGAGAATCCCCTCCTTCAACCTGCTGGTCATGCTTGTGTTGATGCACCCAGGACACACTTGGCCTTCTGGGCTGTGAGCACACATTGCTGAGTCATGTCAAGCTTCTTGTCCACCAGCACCCCTAAGTCTTTCACCTCAGGGCTGCTCTTAATCTATTCTCTTCACAAATTTTGTTTGTACTGACGTGGGTGCAGGACCGTGTTGAACTTCATGAGGTTTGCACAGGCCCACTGCTCAAACCTGTCAAGGTCCCTCTGGATGGCATCCCTTCCCTCTGGATGGCATTTGCTCCGTCTTGGTGGCATTCATTCCCTCCAGCGTGTTGACTGCATGACACATCTTGGTGTCGTCAGCAAACTTGCTGAGGATATGCTCGATCCCACTGTCTGTGTTGCTGACACAGATGTCAGACAGCACCAGTCCTAATACCAACCCCTGAGGAATGCCACTCATCTCTGGATTGTCACAATGTGTGTGTATTAGGCAGGAATCTGAAGAACAGGAATAGTCTGGAACTTCTTAAACTTTGCGTGGGTTTTCAAGTAACTAAAGTTTTCAGATTTGTCTCGCTAATTGTTAAAATAACCTTTCACAGCAAGAACTTGTTATAGAAATAAATATTGTATAGCTCTAGGACATAAGAGAATAAGAAATGGGTTTTCCTTAGGATTTTCTGGGTCCTAAATCCTGGTGGTAGGATGCACAGGTGTTCCAGTGTGGATTCAAAGAATGAGTTTGAACTGCATGCTTGAATACTGTCTCTACGTCACTATTCCAGCAGGAAAGCTGAGCGTTGTCCTGATGCTCACCAATACATTTCTTGTACTCGGATGCTGATGCGTTTGCCTACTCAGTGCCTAAAGGACTTTTGTCATTGGCAGAGGTCTGATTGTCCCCCAGGAGTTGAGGGGAAGTTGTGATTGCAAAATGAAATGAATTGAAATCTTCCTGGAGGCCATAATGTTTCTTCAAATATGAGATGCCCGATAATGAGCTCGGATCAGTCTGATGTAGGCTGCTGCAGTAGGAGTTGAGCATCTCAGAGAACTCTGACTTTAAGTTTCCCTTTGGTTAGGCATTTCATCTTGTGAGGGCTTTTTATCTTTACAAGCAGACACTGCAAAGCTGCTGGCCCTAAGGACCAGCCTTCACCTACTGCCCTTCTGCCTGAAAGACTTGTTCGGAGTAGTTTTGAGATATTTGGACATATTTGAGGAATCTTGGGTGGATTTCTCCCAAGTGATGCCCAAAGGAATTGTTAGCAAACACGTAGGGCTGGGTTTGTTTTATAATATGGGGAAGACATTTCCCTCCATACTCCATACAACATAGTCATTACCAAAACGGAACAGCAGAGGACTACAGTAGCCCCAAAGTTGCAAGGCACACATTGTCTCCTGCATGAAGACATTTACAGTAGAGACTGCCACTGTGAGAGCAAGTCTGGTCTAGACAGTGACTTTTTTTAAATGCAAACAGAATGCTGAAACAGAGAAGCCCTTCCAGTTTTGGTAACACAGCTGTCATACTGTGAATTGCAGTCTTGTGTGAGAGCATTGTTCATAATTTACAAAGCAAAACCAAAATTCAATTCTTGTCATCTCCCACATACATTTTTGTGTTACTGGAGGAATGCGACTCTCAGAACTGGCTGTAAGATTTTGAGGCTTTAAAATCTAAATTGAACTCCAATCCTGCAGCCTGGGGCCATGGATGATGGCAGAAGTAGAGTCTAGTCCAGGTCCCCATCGTGTTGCTTTAACATCACAGACACTACCTTCTCTCTTAGCACATTGAACCAAATCATTAAGCATCCAAGACTGGATTAAGCAGAATTCACCCATCTGAATCAGAAATGCAGTGATTGGATTTTCTGCCTCAAACTGCAGGCACTCTGATTTTATCACCAAAGACATAAAGACTTCAAAATCCTGCTTTTTTTTTCCATTTAGCACAGTTACTTCTGGTGTAGGAATAAAAGTTACAAGTCCTCACCTCTCAGTCAAAATAAGAAAATTATTTATGGTGAGGAGATTTCTTAAGCAGCAATCAAATATGAAATGTGAAATAGTTTGAGCATCTAAGATGTTATATTAAGTCTGAAGAGCTGGATTAGTGACTAGAAAGCAGGTAAGACTGGAAAGGTTCATGCTAATACTTTCACGATGGGATTCTGCTGTCATTCTTTCACTTAACATCTCCTCATATTGAGCTGTTGTAAAATCTCTGTCTTTCTGTTTGAAACACTGGTAAGATCAGATGGTCAATCACAGCTTCCAGTGCTTTCCCATTTCAGAGTTTTTCATCACAATAAATTCTGAAATGTTTTGTCAAGTCTAATTGTTATTTAGGCAAGTGATGAATATTTCCCCTGTTCTGGGACCTTGCATATTTGTTCTGAATTTTTCATACAGTAATAAATCTATATAATGGAAAAATCCTCTCTCTTGAAAATGCATTTTGAAGTATTTAAAAGTAAGAGCCTCAGGCCAGATTTTGCAGTGCAGGAATCAATGGGAGTTCTGTTGTCTATAGATTAAAAGCATTGTCTAATTTTTTTAGAAGAACCATCACATATTAAACTAGTTCTGCAATAGAACAGTCCTTTCTACTCTGAGATGCATACTCCAACAGCTTGATTTTTTTTTTTAACCAGAAGGAGTTGGCTAAGCTGAAGACATTAATTCCTTTTGTAGATGGCAGTCCATTTGTACATGCCTACCATTTCCCTGATTAAGAAGATAACAAATCTTCAGTGGAGTTACTGATGAGTCAGAGGCTGCTGATTTACAAGTAATTGTAGGTTCACCTGCTCCTGGCAGAAGGAGTTGTGCCTCATCTTGACAAGTCAGAAGTAAATGCTTAATTGGCACAAGCTGTTCCAGCAGAGAGGGCTAAGCAGCTGACCTCACTAAAGCAGACCTATGTTCTCGTAAGGGTTTTGTGCATTGTATTGTTGTGAACATGATGTAAAGGTGTCACCCTGCCTGTGTAATTGCAGCTTAAGGGTAATATTTAAGTCAATGCACCAGGTCAAGGAAGCAGTAGTCTGGAAATTTGGGATATTATCCCAAAGTGAGGACATAGTGTCCATTAATATAGCATGAATATAGGCTAATAACTGATGCTGCTGCCAAAAAATCTGTCATTAATAATTATGCAAGTTAATTTAACCCTTCGACTAGTAAATCATATTGCATTATAACTACATAAATATAGCAGCAAATTGTGGTTCCCTAATGGCTATTTAAATGAATTATTTTATAATTTTGAAGTGTCTTTTAAATGGAGCTGGTATTTCATCAGTTCATTGGTTAGAAGTATTTTTAGACAAAGATCTGTTTCTTGACAAATGCTGCTATTAAACTGGACTTTTACCAATGGAGCAGATTTCTCTTGAATCATCCCTGGACATTTTCCTTTCCTTCTGGAAGCAATGCATATTTTTATTTCATAGCCACTATCAAAGGAAATGACTGTCAGTGGAGCACAGGGAGAGTTTGGTTTAACCGTTGTTTTGGTTTGGCAAAGTGCAGGTGCTCTGCCTCAGCTTTTCAGGGCATCATTGTACATGGGGGCTGCCCACTGCTGTAGGTTCAGTAGGGAGTCATGGCTGTGTAAAGCCTGGGGGCAGTGCAGCCTGTAACCAATTTGCTTGCATTTGTGACTGTAAAATAAGCTGTGCCTTGTCTTTTAGCTTTCCAGGAGTTCCAAATATACTGAGTGGTGATTGAGGACTTCACATAAGGCATGTGGCATGATGAAATGCCTCGATCTGTTAATGTGATGTAATTTCCTTTTTAAGTGTTCTGTATTTTATGGAAACTGCATGAAAAATTATTGGTTGGTAAATGTCATTTTACTTATATTAGAATTAAATTTACACCTGATTTGGAAGGCCTTTCACATTTCAGTTCCATCTTACTCTGGGTGGGTCATCAATTTAATTTCCCTTAAGTTGAATCTGAATACAATTTGGAAAAGGAACTTAAGAGCACTAGGTACAGGAATTATTAATTGATCTCCTCAGGGTCATTTTTAAATGATCACTGTAGTGCTTAATTACAGCAATAGCTGAGTTGTTGAAGTGATACAAGGAATAAACCAGATAATTTCAAGCAGGAGGATTATGTTTATATACATCAACAGAAGTATCAGCTACACAGTCAGCCGGCTGTTCCCTACAACTTACACAAACGACTTGCAATATGGCTTTCCTTGTAAAGTGAACTCTTTAGAGCCATCTGCACTTGCCAATCTAAAATGTATCTGTTATATTCACTGTCTTCGTATAGTAGAGTGCCCAACAGGCAAACCATTATTTTTTCAGAGATGGACACAAACCAGTACCTTAGAAACTCTCCTATTAACACATTAGGAAAATATGCAGAGTATTTCCAAGTCTTCCACAATCTGTTTTAGGAAATTCAGTCTGCAGTTGGTTTTGTCTCAGACTTCCCTGAAGGCACTAATTTTGAGAAAGTGTCAGCACTAAGACGTGAGATTTGTCCAATCTTTGCTGTTACCTATAGGTTCCTAAGCTCTTAAAAAAGCTGTTAAGGATCTACAAGATAATGTCTTAATACCAGTTGACAGAATTTTATTCACTTTGCTTAGCTTGTGACTGATGGCACCACTTATGTGAAACTGTTGAACTCTAAGAAGTTGTGCAAATCTGGACTTTAATTTAATCTGTACGTAAAACATTACACCAAGAAAATCTGTCATCTTTCTGTGGGATTGAATCTGCCAGCCTTGAGATATCTTATTAATCATTTGCTGGTGAAAGGCTGGTCATCCCTGTAAGAGTGTAGACTCCTGAAAACACATTTCAGCTGTTTGAATTTCAGCCTATATCATCCCTCTTTGGAAGGTCTCTTTACTGTCAGAGCTGAAAGACTGGTAAGCTTTCAGAAGGCTTGATGGTGAAATACTATGACTCTCACAAAGGAGGCATCTTGCCCACCCTCCAGGGAATGGTGAAGAAAGTGTCCAGGGCGCTGCTTCTCCCTCTGCCACCAACCAGCTGGGAGATCTCAAGAGAGTCAACTACAATATCAGATACCCAGAATTATCATATCTGAAACAGAGATATGTCTTCATCTCTGTAAACTTTGTATTTAAGACTAGTGGATGTCAAGCACTGAAGATTTTTCTTTTTTAATTATTATTAGGCTCAAAAGTAATGGTAATTGTTATAGAATTGGTCAGCTGTGTCCTGTCCCATCGAATAGGAGGCTGTACCATCACACAGCGAGGACTGTGCCAGGATGAGATGCAGCACCTACAGCCACACCATCACCATGCAGTAATGATTGAAAGGAGGCAGCCTGAGGAGCTGGACATGAGCCCACAGTAAAAAACAGCACTATGGCTTGTCTTATTACTCTTCTGTCAATGATGATACAGCTTCAGCAAAACATTGGTAGAGTATATCAGTAGATAAGGGAATTAACAACCTGGAAAGGCTATCACTATGTGTCCTTACAGTGTCCATACAACTGCCAGTGCCGCAGGACCTTAACAGGCTCACCAGAACCTGCCTTCACGGCACCTTTTGGGTGCCTTCATCCAAGGGTATCTGAGGCTCAGGGGAAGCAAGGGCTAGTTTTTTAATGGCTTTTATCACCTAAAAATGCAGATAGATGCTGTATGAGCTCTCCAAACCACTTAGCTCTCAGGAAGTGTCCTAAGCCATGGCCCACTCCACCTTATTTAGGAGTGGACTGATGTTTTCTATGTGCTGTTTACTAATCATTTCCTCACTGTTGACCTGAGGCGAGTGGTTGCCAGCAGGTCACAAGGGAGGATGAGGCAAGTTTTCTACTTAATGTTTTTGCTCTTGGCAGTTGCTTCTCCATGATTTGCCCTCTGCAGCTACACTCCCCACGAAGGAGCTTATCTCTCCCAGAAATACCTGGTACTGATGACGAGCCCATCTTCTGCCCTAAAACAGCCTCTGAAACAGCCTGAAAACAAGACAGGTTGACTGGGGGAGAAACTGTCCAGAAGACTCATTTATTTTTATACCTATTTTACTGCAGTGGACCTGGGAGGTGATACTGGCCATGGGATTGAGGTGGGAAAATGCATGTCCTGTACCTAGTGAGTTCCAGTTCGGAAGCAACCCTTTATTTCTTTCACTGGTCCCTACTTTTGTTTGTTGTCAAATGGAGGAGGCATCAAGGGCAGCGTGCCATAAGCCTGCAAGCAAAGATAGCCCTTTTCCCTGGCGGCTTGAAGAAGTCTCCACATATCTGATTGCCAGAAGCAAACCTCTTCCTGCCCATGTTGAAGTTATTCACAGAATCACAGAATCATTTAGGTTGGAAAAGACCTCTGAGATCATCAAGTCCAACCTATGACCTAACACCGCCTAGTCAACCAGACCATGGCACTAAGAGCCACATCCAGTCTTTCCTTAAACAACCTTCAGGGACAGTGACTCCAACACCTCCCTGGGCAGCCCATTCCAATGCCCAATCCCACTTTCTGTGAAGAACTTCCTAATGTCCAATCTAAACCTGCCCTGGTTCTGCTTAAGACTATGTCCCCTTGTCCTATTGCTGGTTGACTGAGAGAAGAGACTGACCCTCAGCTGGCTACAACCCCTCTCAGGCACTTGTACAGAGTATTAGTGTCTCCCCTGAGCATCCTTTTCTCCCAGCTAAACAACCCCAGATATCTGTATGTATGTCGGTGTGTGTGTGCTTGTTGATGGAAATAAGCCCAAGTGTGCTGAAATGGCAAAGGCAGACTTAGCATGAAAGTTCCGTGTTTTCAGGCCTCTTTTTTTCTGGACGCTTTTTCACTTTCATCCCTGTAATGTGATGAGGTCCCACAGTTTGGCAGGACAAGCAGATGATGTTCAGCACTGATTTTTCCCCACTGAAGAACTGCCAGTGCTCATAACATGCCTGTGCACATCACTCACCACTGGAGAGTTAGACTGTGTTTGTGCAATGAAGTGGATGGTACTGTGCTGGCACATCTCTGTGTCTCTCAGTGGTGCCTCTGTTCAAAAGAACTGAGAATTACTGTCCCCAGGTCAGTGCTGTGCTCTGCTGTTCTGTCACAGACCATGGCCTTGCTGCTGTGTTTCTTTGAATTGGTGGTTGACAGGAAGGTCAGGGAAATACAGCTAGTTTTTGTAGAAATATAGATAAAGTACTTATAAATGGGCCTGTCTGTTCTATTAAAGAATTGGGAAAGAAATAGCAACAGTGCTGACATGCAGCCTTATGTTGCACATTTTATCCCTACTACACTTTGCAACCATTTGGAAAGCTGGGGCTACTGTTCCCATCCCAGAGAAGGAGAAACAAGACTGGAGTGGAGATTGTCCCAAAATCACCCAGCAAACAAGGGGGAGAACTGAGCCTGGAACCCACATCCCGAGGGGAAATTTCTGTCTTCCCCAGTGACATGCTGCCTAAGTACAGAGAGGTTAAAGCCTGTATCATGAAACTCAGATGACTGAACTTAAGGTTGGATATTTTCATACCCAGCTTTAAGCATCCTGGTTCTCAGAGTGCTAAGAACCTCTGGAAACCAGGTTACCTTCTAAAATAAATTCCAGGGTACTAATTTAACAGCAAATGCTTTGGCACTGGTGACCTGTTTCTTAGAGGCGCCAGATACGTACTATTTTGATCGACATCTCCTGCATTTCAGAAAACAGGCCACCAAATCTGGCAGGGCTCAGCTGAGCGATGGCTCCCATGGAGTGGCAGCACTTACCACTACCTGGGGGTGTCACTAGGACTGTCTCGGTGCTGCCCAGCCTGGCAGTGATCCAGGCTGTGGAGAGCAGACAATGTGACGATGCCCATGAGGCTCTCCCAAATGCTTGTGTTGCTGCAAGGAAGAGGTTGCCTTGCAAGGCACAGGCTTCAGTTCTCATTTGCTCGGGACAGAAAGCGACAGGGTGTGATTTAATCGGGGTAAAAACAATTCAGTCCTTTATGCTGAGAGAGAATCAGATGTTGAGTGAAAAGCAGTGTCTCATCGGGAGACTGCTGGTTAGAAAAACATGGGACAAAGTCAGATCAGAGGGCAGTGGTTGATGTGAGCATGCATTGTAAAGATAAATGCCAGAGCTGAGTATTAACACAGAAGCTAGCAATGATGTAATCTCCTTAAAAGCCTTTTTTCCACAAAGTCTATAAATGCTACTTCAGAGATCTCCCTCTGTGCTCTCTAACCCTATTCTCCTCCAAAAGACCTCGGCAGCTGAAAGCATGTTTTGCCCCTATTTGAGGGGTACCTCAGTTCTGGTGGGTCCTATCAGCTTCACCAACAACCTGATAGGACTAAGGCTGGCAGGTCTGGCCCTCAGCCTGTCAATCATTTGGAGCACAGACTTTCCCTTCCTACTTTGTTTGACAATCCCTTGACTGCTCTGCTCTATGCATCAGCATATTTCCGTATGTATGTAGAACTCTGAACTGTTCTCTAGTTTACCTCTGCGGTTGTACAAAACCAAGACAGGTTATCCCACAGGCTTAGCGTCAGCCATTCCAGGGCACCTTGTGGGATCCTACCTTGTTTCTATAGGGCTCGGTCACACAGAGCTCCTGGGCATGGTGTCACTGTGCTGGCCTGGGGCAGAGATCTGGCGCCTGCCTGGGAAGTCAGAAAGGGAGTTTGCTGTTCCCACCCCTGTAATGTAGTTTTGGCCAAGTCAGTTGTTTGTGTTTACTCCCAAAGAAGAGGCAACACGATCCAGAGGGGAGGGCTGGCCAAGAGTCAAAAGACATTTTGTTTTCCTGGCTTTCTCACTGAGGTGCAGTGACTTTGCACAAGCTGCTTCTCCACAATTTGCTTCACTTTTGTCTGGCTGACCAATATTTTCACCTGCTATTATTTTATTTTGCTGCTAACCATATGTTCATTTTCTATGGGAATCTCAAATCTGCCAATGAAAAGCAGCTGCATGACACTTACCAAGAAAGCACAGTAACATGGGGCTTTAGTGAAATCCACTGTAAAACCCAAACCTAAATGTGTGCAGGTTTAATAACTCCTAAAGCTTAGATCTTGAGCATCACACTTCACCTCCCCAGCTGCTCTCTTCCTCACTGACTGTATCCATACTCAGGTTTTTTCACCTGCAGTTCCAGTTCTGTTTCTTGCAGTGAGCCATACACTGCTCTAGTTCCTGTGACCTTCAGAAAATTCCTGCAGAACTACCCCTTTCCTTCACCTCCTGCACACTCCAGTCTCCAAAACTAAGCACAAAACTGAGTATGTTTCTTGTTTCGGAAGGGAAGTGTTTTTAGAAAGGAGGAGAAAACTAAGGAGATGAGGCAACTGAGAGTGTAGAATAACAGCGTCTACAGTGTAAGAGCTGCGGGGGAGGGAATTTCTCCAGCATCATTCCCACACATGTTTTTATTATAGCAGAAGTTCCCGCTGCGTAGTGATTGCAGTATCCCCCTTAAAAGTGTAGTAGGAACATATGCACAGAGCAGCTGCATGATATAAACTTGTCTGCAACAAACTGCAATAAACAGAAGTATCATCTGCTACAGGAATAGCTGATTTCTACCAGTGTTATTTAACCTAGCTACTCCAGGGAGGCCGTAAATCAGGACAGGCTTTCTGCTGAGCACACCACTATTGCCTGGTTGTTTACCCAACTGGCTTATGGCACTCTGGAAATGGCCCTAAGCTTACAGGCAACGGGAAGGGCAGAAATCTGTAAGGAAGTAAAAAAAAAAAAAAAAAAAAAAAAAATCCTTTTCTGGAATAAAATTTGCTCCAAAATTAGGTGATTTCTGTTTTGTCTAAGCCTTCCACATAATGTGCAGTTACAGCCATGCTCCAAAGCTGACCGTGGTGGCATAAGATATTGTTCTTCAGTTTTTCCTCGCTGCGTAGTGCCTTCCTCCTGTGCCTGTTCTGTGTGGCAGGATCTGAGGGAACAGGTCCAGCGAAGCAGCTTTCTGGGTCACTGCTAATTGGAGACTGTGATAATCCAAGTCCTTTCCCTCATGTTCAGATTTACTGGAGGTGAACTTGCCCCAGGTGGACTTTGTCTATTATTGAAGCTATTGTCTATTCCTGCTTTACATTCCTGCTGCATTTGCCCTGTCCCTTGTGGTAATGATGGCTGTTAATAGACGTGGCTTTCTGTGGTGTCCGTCCTAAGCCCTTTTTACCCCGACTCTCTAAACAAGAAACAGTGTGTTCATCACTTTGAATAGCCACAGTGCTGTGGGAATCTCATATTTTATTGTATTTCCTGGAGTTAAGCCGCCCAATGCTGTTTTAGTGTTTGGATCTTACTTTGTTTTTGCTTTTCAGAGGGAAGGAATGGCAAAGCAGCAGCAGGGCTGGGGCCTCGTCCCAACTGCTGTGCCAAGAAGCTGCAATGACAGAGCACCTCCATACTGGACATATAAACATCATAGAACCACAGAATGGTTTGGGTTGAAAGTTAAAGATGGGGTATCCACAGCTTCTCTGAGCAGATGTATGCAAGAGTACGGCAGCACATGTGACACCATCTTGCTTCTCTAGGGTGGTCTGCTCCCAATATCTCCTCCACATAATTTGATATCTCCTAGGGGACCAACTGTAGCTGCCATTGAGGTGCCAGGAGCAGGGCAATCTTGCCCAGAGACCCCCAGCCAGCAGCTAAATGTCTTTATTTATGACCATGTCTTACCATGGGGCAAAGATGTTGCAGCATTGCAGTGGTGGCCAAATCCAGTTTATCTCTTCCAGTTTTAATTGTTTGTACCTACTGCTGGTGACAGTACCTGGTGTCACCACCAGCTCATGTGGTTGAGGCCACACCTACTCAGAGTCCTCCTGTCTTGGCTCCACCACAGCTGAATTATGGCAATGCCTTGACACTTCCCTCCCAGAGTCTGCTCACAGACTTTGCTCTGCCTTTGCTGTGGCATCTGAAGGCATTGTGGGGGGGGGAATACAGCCTCTTGCAGGCTGTCTCTGAGTCTGTGGCCAATCAGACCGGGAGGGGGCTGGCCCAGCCCTGGGGCTCCTGTTAATACCTGCCTTTTGGCATTTCATGTGTTGTGCTCCTGCATCTCCCCTCCAGCAGTTCAAGCATGGCTAGGTGTGTTGTCTGCGGGCAACAGCTGTGAAGGGAGGCTGATAGGCTGATTTTCAGACCTGCCAGGGAGACAGTACAGTGCATCCATTCATATCTAAGAGCTCCTATATCTTCAGAATTAATCATTTCAAACACATATAGAGGTGCCCCAAATGTGAACGTTTGCCTTTATATGTTCAGCTGATAAAAGAAATCTCAATTGCATGGAAGAGGGAGAAGAAAAAAAAAGGAGGTTTTTTTCTCATATATTCTGTCACCAACAGTTACTAATAAATCTTGAGGAACCACTAAGAATACAAACATGTTTAACAAAATTATTAGCAGCAGTTTCATTTATATGGATGCATATGTATGCCCTTTTATAGACATACATTAAAAATATATATCGTATATATCTCCTTCCTATGTATATGTGTTTTTATACAAATACATATACACGTGTAGACATGTATGTTTGTGCATCTATTTTGTGTGTGTGTATATGTCTATGCAAACACCAGGGAGTTCCTGTCACAGCATGACAGGGTTTCCTAGACAAGCCACTTCTCCATCAATCTGGAAAATGTCAATCCTTCCTTCCTTTAGCAAGCCTGTCTGTCCCTGATCACCAGCCCGAGCGTTGCCTTCTGCAGGTAGCTGTGGCTGCCACGTGAAGGCGAGCTCAGGGTTCCCTCTGGCCACGCATAGCCCCAGGGCCTGTGCATTGGGGCAGCATGAGGATGCAGGTCACGTCTGCAGGCATGGCTTTCTGCCCCAGGAACAGAAACCAAGGTCATCCATTTCCTGGTCAGCCTCCTCTCCCCCATCCTCCCAGGAAATTTTCTACTTAAATCCAAGAGTGTGGAAGGGAACATAGACTTTGCCTGTTCCCAAAATGCCTTTTAGAATAACAGCTGAAGATCTATATTTGTATCAAGTCTAGCAGCACCACAAACTCCACTAGCAGGCTCTGTTAAAGGATTTGTTTTTCCCATGCTGGCTGCCTCTGACTGTGAGCAGTCCGGGGTACACACAGCACGTTCCTACCGCATGCGTTATCCAAACACATCTGTAGCAGTCCCCACGTGATGAAATACAGCAAACAGAGGGGACGCTTGAGCTGACACTGACTCACAGATCTCTCCCCATGGCCCTGGGTTAGGTAACCAATCTTGTTTCCAGAGAGCCCACAGCCTCCAGGGCTCTGGAGACTGAGATCCTGACCTTCGGCTGCATTTCTCTTTTGAGTGTCGTCATGCAGATGCTGGGACAAGGTCCTCAGCTGGCACCAGTCTCACAGCTGGGTGGACTTCTGCTAGTTTACATCACTTGAGCCCTTGGACCTTTTCTATTAGCTGCCTAAGGCTTCATTCTGTCACACAATGAAATTAATCAGCATTAAGTTAATCAACACTCACTTTAGGGGCAATCTACACTGCTGCGGGGAGTGAAGGGCCTTGTGCAAAAGTAGACAAGAGGCCTCAGGCTCAGGACTGAAATCAGCTTTCTCCAAAAAGATAAGAGCATGTGATGGAGGTTCTCCTTGTTTCTCATGTTTTACACAGCGCAATGCTTATAGAGTAAATGTTTGAGCCTTGGTGTTTGTGTAACTGTTCCTCTGTAGGGTTTCTTGTCACAGAACCCAAAATATTTCATATTGATCATGGGATTCATTGCAGTCCTCTATTCCACAGGAGCTTGGATGAGATATCTTGATGTGAAGAGACCCAAACTGTAAAAGATTCAAAATCCATCTCCATATTTAACTGGGAGTTTGGAGTGTACACTGGAGTGTCCTGGGAGGCATTTTCATATACCTTGACATTTGGAATCACATTTAAACTTCTCCATGTTTTCTGAGCTTGTCCCTGCATCCCAGTGTGATAATGGCTGTAGGAACTAGTGTCTTCTCTCTGTCTTGCAAATGGAGATGTCAACATGCAACTTATGTGAATATTAAAACAATAAATAAGAGTGAAGATGAGACTAGGACCCCAAACCCTGTTTTAGCCATCAGATTAACAGGTCTCTAGAATATGTGACATACATAGAGATTGCTGAAAACACATTGCCTGCAACTTCAATTCCTCTTTATTTCCAACCAAGGCTGATAAAACACTTGAGGCCCTTGGAATGTGAGCCTGCCTTCAAAATAAAATCCAATCCTGCTTCCTAGCATGCTAATTAAAAGTGCATGGCTGATTCAGGCAGCCCTACAATAGCAAGAGAAATGCTGCAGGCATAGAGATGGCAGGGTTTAGCCTGTTGTGAGTATACAGTTTAAAAACAGGCAGATGTCTCATAAGGATTATTACGACAGCACTCTTGACCTTTCTGCAAGAACAGGAATAAAAGCAGAAGAAAAACAATAATCAGTTTTGATTTGTCTTGAAAGCGCTCTTCCTTTTTTAGGCATGAAGTTGCTGTTGCAGAGAGGTGATGGGGGTCACTGTCACCCTTCCAGATCACATCAGTGGACACTCACCAGCTGCTTGGGACCTGGGCTGTGAGTGAATTGACAGACCTCCACTGGAGACACCTCTGCTGGGATTACATGTGGGAGCACGGGTCACTGCCTCCCTTCACTATTTTCTGGCTCAGCCCTGTGATTGGTTTTGTTTTGTTCTGGGTTTTTTTGCTTTGTTTTGCTTTATTCTGTTTTGCTTTGCTTTGCTTTGCTTTGCTTTGAGGGGCTGGCTGCTGTGGGATCAGCAGTGGGAAGGGGTGCCCTGGTGCAAGCTCCGTGCCTCAGCATCGCTGCTGAGAGCTGCACAGGGGCACCAGCTCAGCATGGTTCCCTCAGAGAGCACTTTCTGTCTCCTGACTGACTTGGTTGTGTTACTTGTTAATGTCCCAGCATTCCCATGCAAAGAGCAATCAGCCTAAAACCCATATGGTAATGGAAAGTAATAACCCTAATCAAAATAAATGGCAGGAGCACTGGATTTTGAAATTATGAGCTTTATAAACTACAGCCATGACCACTAAAGATAACCTAATGGTGTATCCAAGGATTCCAAGTCCTGTTTCTGGATTCTGTCTCAGGCAGTACATGTATCGCTTTTACAACATACACAAAACTATTTAATGCTTAACCCAGAAGATTAAAATAGCTTCATCCCAGTTATTTGTTGGAAGCTCAGAGCAATTTTGAGAATGACCCACTGAGATCTGATAAAAAGAAATCAGATAACTTCTTGGGAATTTTATGGAAACATTCTTTCCAGTGATAGAACCTCTATTTTTGTGCCTGGACATTGAGGGAAACCCTCAATAGCTGAGCTAATCTTTTCTGCTATGCACATTTCTGGCTAGAGCCAGCTGTGTACAGATACCTTCTAACATTAGAATTGGAGCTGTGTCTTTATGCTGAGTCTTCAAAACAAACTTAGTCAAAAAAAGCAGGTGTGAATTTTTGTGGTGCTGAAACAGTTTGCTCTGAAAGCACTTTCCATTAATTTGTTTTCAGTATGTTGGATCCAACTAACCACTACAGGCCTGAAATGGGTTTATTTGCTCATTGTATTTATTTACACCTGGTGCTGTTGGGAATAGGAGAAGGTGATGGCTCTCTAAAAGTAAACCTAACCAACATTTGCACTTCATAAATTTTAAGGCGAAGAGATAAAAGGCGTTGTACTTATGTGGACTTTCCAGAGCCAGAGTGTTTTCTTTACTTACTCAATTCTTATTCTGAGTCCAATCTCCTTAGCTGAATTTAGACCTCTTAAAGGAAAAATAAAAAATCTACCTTGAACTAAGTTTTTCATTTAAATACTTGACCAGAACAGATAGACTATGGTAATGATTAATTATCCTTAGTGATTATAATTACTCTATTTCTAATCTGAATGTGTTTGTATCCATTTGTAGTTGAGGATATTCCTGAGTCATTTGCAAACTGTATCAGTATTCATCACCCTATTTTGGGGGGAAAGAGGGAGGTCACTGTTAAAAACCGCATTCTTCCAGCAGTGACTTTAGGGTGAATAGTTAGATTTTGAGACATGCCTGTTCTCTGGCTTTTAACTCAATTTATGTGTGCCACACTTATTCTGTGTGTAGCTTTATAGTTTCATAACCTCAACATCACGTGGAATTAAGTTGAATGTCATATCAAAGTCTAAAGTTATCACACTAGTACTAGTACATCTATATATCAACTATTAATCTCCTCAGAAAATATCTAGTTAGTTTGACAAGATGTCTTCCTAAATCTATGCTGTTTAGCATCAATTATTTATTTTAATATTTTATTAATTGAATGAGATCTTCATTATTTTTGCAGGATTTCTGTCAGGATGTCAGGCTGTGATTACTTAGCTCAACCTGCTTATCTTCTTTAAAATGTCATCACTTTCCTACCACTTTCCACTCAGCAGTGTGTTCAATGTGCAGATCGACACTTCAAGGTTTAGCAGAAAAAGCAAATTTTCCTTGAGTTGTTTTGTACTGTGAAAATAATTTTCTCCATTCAGCTGATTTTGAGAGCAGTGAAGAAGAGCCAGGAATGAGTCAAACCAAGAAGCAATCATGCTCTGAGCAGCTGAAGCTGTTCACATGAGACAGTGATGGGTGCTGAGGGAGCACCCACTGTGGCCAGGGTGGCTAGCCCTCAGCTCTCGGTAGCCCAGTGGTGATGACAAAGGGACTTCAGGCACACAGGGATGTCCTCCACTCCCCAGATACACCTCTGCGAGTGACAGCAGTATGTGGGTTGTTGTTTCTTTACTCACGGGAAAGGGCACAATTTGGTTCTGAAATTATACAGCTTTTGGGGTTTTATAATGTGTTTGAAAGAGGTGGCACAAAGAAGGAGGCAACCAGGAGAATTGTTTTCCTGCGCTTCATCAGAGGTGAAGACGGTGAAACAACTGGACATTGACATTGTTACAGGTAGTGTGGGACATCTTCTGCTCAGTGTGTTTTGTAAAGATTTCAGTATCTCCTTAGAGGAGGGTTTGGGACCCACGTCTTTGCTCCTTCAGGGACTGCCTGAGAAATGCACTACTATTCCATGCAAAGTGGCACAGTTGCAAGAGGGTGCTGCAGCTGCCCTCACCCGGGATAATTTCTCATCACTGAGAGATCATTGACACCTGCAGGCTCAGCCCTTGCCAGGTGTGGGTGATAAGCTGGGATCTGGAAGTCAAGCACAGAATTGGAGAGTCTCTCCAGCCCCAGGGAAAAGCTGTGAGCCCCAGCCCAAGGGAACTGGGACATCAACACCTCCCTAGCATTGTGAGCTCAGTGTGGGACTCACTAAGAGGCTCCTCTCTGAAGACATGGTGCTTCCCAGTCATCCTACTGGTTCTTTGGGAGGTTCCCCTCTCAGCTGACATTTCTAGCTGCACACAGAGGAGTCATCCATGCAGGCCAGGCTCAGCCTTCCCATCATCATAAGGGGATTAAATGTGGTTCTGCTCTTCCTCAGAGGATAATTGTGAGAAGAAATGCATTAAGGACATAGAAATGCCAGGGTATGAGGGCTGTGCAAGCACATACTGAGAAAGGCAGAAAAGCATATGTAACTAGGAGCTTATTAAAAAAGGAGTGGACATTTCAAAGGAAAATAAGATTAGCACATCATTAATAAGGAGTAGAAATTGAAAATAATTTTTAAATCTGTATGAAAACATGAGCCACTAAGAAACAGTCTTTGGTAGCTTCCAGCGTGATTTCTTGTACTTCTTTCTGAGTGCTCAAGTCTGGACCAGTGGGGAAAGGAACTGAGCCAGGTGGATTAGGAGTCACCTCCACATTAGCAATTCTTATTTTCATGTCGTTAATGACTACATATAGGAGTAATGTTTACTATTGAATCTCACATGTATCTCTTTATTCTCCATGTAAAAATACTGTGATAAGCCATTAAGGAGCCCATGGTGTACAGACATGTGACAAGCCTGGCTTTATAGCCCATCTCTGCCATTTGTCAGTCTCATTTATTGTGCTGAGGAGCAGCCCAGTCTCACCACCGTTTTGCTTTATGACTAGTTTGGTTGAGCCTGCATTTGAAGAAGAACAAGGGCTAGAGAAGGATAGCCCCACTTCTCCCATCTTCTGTGATTTCATCGAATTTTATATGGCACCTGCTGATCAATGCTTTTCCTTTGACTTCACTGCAACCTTTTGTGCTTTTCAGGACAGCACCAGGAGGGTAGAGTTGACCTTGACACTGCCTGCCTCCTTCATGCAAACATTTTGTCATCTTTGAAATGCATTCTGTTCTGGAATCTTACAACATTGAAAACTTTCAGAGAATATTAAAATCATTAGCTTTATCAAAACACAGTAAATAGCTCCATCACCCATTGAAAATGGACTTCTGCAACTGACATAGTAATAAAGTAGAAATTCAGTTGCTGGGGCAGTCTAGGAATGAACATAGTCAAAGGAGGAGCTGGGAACCACTGGTTGTCAGGCTGTAGGGTTTATTATTTTTATTGCTTCTTACAGTTCTTTACCTAGTCTTTTCCTAAGGTGCTCCTGCAGATTCCTTGGGGTGAATGTTGCCAATTGCTCTATACATCTTTCAATTAGAAAAAAGAAGTTTTCTCGGTAATTCTGTAATTCATTATTTATTCTACTGAGTGTTAATCTAAGGCTGTGTGTATGTCTTTTCCTAATCAAACACAGGAGACAGAGGAGATGTCAGATCACAATAAATGATACTGGACCAATGACATATTTTAACTTGTTCAGCTATTTGTGATGTGTATAACTGGAAGTTCAGAATATCAAATTTAACAATTAGACTCAAAAAAAGAGCCTTTTTCTATATTTCATTCTCTCACCTAATAATCTGAAAATGTAGATATAGACAGTCCCATCAACTGAATCACTATTAAATATCACTTAAGGTGACCAAAATTCTCATGAAATTTATGTGGTTGCATAGGCTGCGTTAAGGCTCTCTCTCCCCTCTGCCATACACTGGTACTGCTCATGGCATTGGCTGTTACTCACCATTCTTCAGGAAATGTGTCCCCTCAAAGCATGGGAAAAGGAACTTATCCCTGAAGGAAAATATTATAACTAAATGTCACCAGATGCAAAATATTTCTTGTTTTGAGTCATACTTAAATAGACAATTCTATCCCTAAATGTAATAAGAAAAATGTGATAATAGTAGCTTATATTTCCACAAGTTAATATTTCTTAATGTTAACATTTCTTGACTATTTAACTTAGAATTCAAAGGTAGTGTAATGAAAAGGAAGCTTGTCAACTATAATACTCTGAAAGCAATTAGTAAATGTGATAGAACTCATATTCTTTTAAAACAAATCCCCCTCCTCACTCCAAGGTTACAGTACTATTAACTGCAATACAGATTGGTAGCCACCGCTTTGGCTCCCAACAAACCACCCCTAACGGGGTTTGAAAACGTGCTCTTATCAGCATATATCCCTCTCTAAAATTAAATCTGATGCAGCTGGAGATTGCAAATGCAGAGGAAGAAGAAGATGTTTCCCACGGGTGGCAGAGCTGAGCCTTTCTCCTTCGTGCTGAGTACCAGATTGTAGACAACACTGACACTGAGAACTTGGTCATTTGGGGACCATGACAAGAAATATCTAGTACCAATAAGAGAAATTGATTGCTTGGGGAAAAGAAAGAAACAGGTCCTAAATGTGAAATAACATCTTTGCATGTATCTGTGGTCCTGGTATAGTGCTACTGCGTGAGCAACTGAAGCGTATCTGATTATACCCTGTTGATTTGAGAGAACTCATGTATTTTTCCACTCTCTTTTTACAGCTCCCAAGTCTACCTTTTGTCCCACTGAAGAGACCTGGTGGCCAGGCCTGGTTATTATCATTGCAGTATGCTGCGCCACACTAGTGTTCCTCTTTGTAGTTGTCATCATTTGCTACAAAGCCATAAAAAGGTAAGGCTCCAGATGCTTTTACTGCACTTAGGGCAATGCAGCCCCACAGAGGCTGACCCAAGACACGTCTCATGATATCTCGTTTAGTTTAAAGGCATCCAAAAGGCAAAATGCATCCTGTAGCCAATGTGTGTTTTCGTTGGAAAGTCACTTTATGTACCTGCCCTACATATGTAAAGGGTGTAGTTCAGTGCACTCATGGGCATGAGGAAGAGAAAAACTAGAAATGGGATAGAGATACAGTGTTCAGATTAATAAGAACTTGCCCAAAGACAAATTGCTGCAGGTTGCCGGTGAATGTGGAGAGCTTTGGCTTGGCCAAGTGTAGAGGTAGGAAACACTGTACTACTTGTATTTGAATGCTACTTCTGGTAGTGTTAGAAATTTACATGTGGGATGTGAGATTCTTGGCTCAGGCCCATTACTAATTTTAGTATTTCAAATGAAGGCCAACTCTTCTAACTCAAAGTCTAAGGTAATATGTGCAGTTTTTTATTTGGAGACCGTGCTTCTAATTTATTCTTGCTTCAAAATTATAACCTACAGAATGAAATTCAAAACCTTTCTCTTTTAATGTAAAAGCCTCTGTGAAGCCTGTGTACGACAGCATGAAGTAGCCATTTCAGCTCACTGTCTTTGCAGTAGATGCACTTACCTAGGCCTCGAGAAGTTAGGAAGTATTGACTTCAATTATACAGAAAAACATGAGAGAAAATAATTTCTTCACCTAAATAACATTTCATATTTCTGGTGGAAAAGGTCAAAATTTTAACATTTCCATGTGAAGGTTCCAAATACAAGTCCAAAGGGTTGATTTAGAAGAGAAGTAACTTGTGGGAATTGTAGGCCAGATGGATGAAGGTTCATTTCTCCTCTATTGTTTTTAGTACGGCTCTGACCACACCCCACAGTTGTGTTTTTGTGGTGTCACTGGTTTATACTGTGAGGGTCTTGGGTGGGAGCTGTTGGTTTATCTGGGTGACCCAGACTGCAGAAGAGAATGCAGGATGCCCATCCATAGCTCTCAGGAGACACTGCAGTGATGTCTGAATATCAGCTTGGATTAAATGACAGTTTTTTTCAACTTCGTGCTGAGTGATAATATTTTGGATTGAGGCAAAGAAAATAAATGAAAATACTTTTCATGAAAAATGTTGTCTGCATGCAAACTGATTGCAAGATTTTTGTTGAGCCTCAGCGGGGCTATCACAGTGATGGAGCATTGGACATGTTTTGTGGTTGTTGAAAAATTTATGCAGGATTTGAAAGAGCATCAAAAAGGGAGAATTCCAGCAAGAAGAGAAAATCTCTATTTTATTTCTCATTAAATTTATATAACTATCTTTGGTATTCTAGTTTAGCTAAAGTAAGTGTTTATTATTTTGAGGGAGCTGGAAAGCTTTCACTCTAGCAACTGCACTTTTGAAAAACTATTCTGGAGGACTGAGATTGTCATCAAATTGAATTGGTAGCACAGTGCAAAATCTCGCACTTGTAGTTGCTGATCTACCATTGCTGCTCATTTGTATTTGTCTGCCTTCTGCCAACTTGTGAATGATTTGTGTCAAAGCTGCAAAATCTATGTATGAGAGCAGTAACTCTCCAGGGCAACTTGTGCCTCATGAGGAATTGCTTTTCAAATCTGCTGTGATGCTGGTAGATGGGAGGAATAGATGGGAGGAACAGAAGTTAAATTTAAAGGGACAAATTTAGAGCTGCCTTGCAAAGATTTGGGGAATTCACATAACAGTCTCATGCTTCATGTCAATAAAGAGTAATACTGATACTTGATGAAGACACCCATTATTTGTCAACAGCATGAATATCAACCTACAAGTCAGCTGCTTGAACAGGCATTAGGCTCAGAGAAGAGTGAAAATTCCTCTTCGATCTTCTTATTTTTGACATTCACGCTGCTGACAAATGCTAAGCTGAAAACTGCTCAGATGTGGCATGGACAGCTATGAAAGGAAATCTTATTAATTATAATTTTACAGGGTAACTAGAGCATTTCTTTTCATCAATGAGTCCTTCCTAAAACATCTCTGCTAAAAGAATGCCTTAAAGGGCCTGGCAGCATTCCCCAGTAGTTCAGGTTTCATGATCCACTGTAAAAGGTATCTGTCAATAAATGCTGGGAAATAAGATCAGACGCTTCACAAGAAAAGCATCTCTGCCTTCAACACAGTATTATCACATATTGTTGAGCTGAACTGGCTTTAGCTAGTGTGAGAAATCCTTCACTCTGTTTTTTGCTGGAAGGTAGAAGTGACTAGAGAAAGAGTGGGGGGATTAATCTGGGTGATGCTGAAGCCAAGAGTTCCTCCAGTGTGTTCCCAGCTTCAGGCTCTATAACCATGCTCTGCCCTGTCCTTTCTCACACCCTCATCCCACCAGCTCTTCTCTGCACTCCTCCTGGACCTTCCTTCCTGCACATCTCCTGGAACTAGGACTTCTGTCACTGCAGCACCTCTGACAAATCTGTCTCCTACTGCCACTGAAGAGGTGCTGAAGAGTGAAGTAACAGCAGTCATCTGGTTGTAGGGTGTAACAAGGGTTAAATGCTTCAGTAGGAAAGTGCAGGCAGGGATTTATTTGCATTAAGTCTGGATCTGTTGTATTAATCCCTCACTTTCATAAGAATCAAATTTGAAGTAAAAGGAAAAAGAAAAATCCTATTGTGCTTAAGTTGAAATCTCATTTACTGTTTCAAAGGGCCAGACCCAGTCAAACTGTTTTATGTCTGCTTTTCTGTAGCAGGAAGAGAGGTAGTGACTGTCCTCAAGGTATAATAACTCAACTGTGGTTTTATTCAATCTATATATAAACTGTGTCTCCTGGGGTGGTTTGTTTTCCCTCGTAAAAGCTAAACCTTCAGCACATCATCATTTTTAGGCACTAAGGCAATTTGTAATAAAATGCAACCTAGTGGATTGGTGCTTCTTTGTATATAATAACTACCTGAACCAAGCAAGTACGCTATTACCTCCATCCCTGCATCTACCCTGGAAATACTGAGGTTCTCCCAGTATGAAATGGTCATAAGGAATGCTGAAATCCATTCCAGTGAATGGATTTGACCTCTCTGGTCTATGAGGGAACTTTTTCACTGAATTGCGTCCATCAGCTTTAATACTCATATGGGTTGAACTCTTGGGGAGATACATATGGAGTGATATTTCAAAGGTGCTTCAAGCAACTCCTGAATGTCCTTTGTGTGTTGCTGGTGACATTGGACAGCATTGGACACTACATGACTGGCACACCAGGTACAGATGTGTGCTGCTGCATAGGTCAAGCACCAGAGGAGACCCCACGTGATATCATGTTGTGCTGCAGCATGGTTATGTGATGATAGCACCCTCAGTTTGGCAGTGGAGAAATAGCTATTTCCTGTGGTCTTGGTGTTAGAGGGGTATTTCCACTTTTTAAAAAAATGTAAATTTTCTCTTAAGAGTCTTTTCCATAGCACATCAGAAAAAAAATAGCAATAGTCAGTTAACACCATCTGTGACATTTGTAGATTTCTAGGACAGGCTTGATCACTGGCTGGGGCTCAGCCTCAGTGTAAGCAGTGGGACTTTTCCATACATTTCATGGATAAAAAAAGTGATCTCACGACCAGTGATTTCTGTAACACATAGAAAGAGCAGATTAATAACTGCTTAAAAATCTAGAATATGTCCAAGTAATTCTCTACCATGTCTTTGTGTTTAAAAACCTGCCATTCTCACTCTTTCCCCAAAAGACTAGTCAAGAAGTAAAAGCAGGAGGTCCAAAGACAATCCATAAACTAACACGGGGTGGAGAAAGCTGGATCATTTCAGCTGTGATTTTTGGGTTTGGGCAAGTGCACCATGAATGCCAGCAGCTCTAACAAACCTTCATCTGGTGTGAATCAATGCAGGTTCAAAAAAAAATCAGTGGAATTCTATTCATTTTAATCAACTCTGGAGGTCACTGTCTCTTAAGCTTTTTTTAACATCTGCAAGTACCTGAATAATAGTAAGACAGTAAGACGAGGGAAGTGGGAAGTAAACACAGTAAAGAGGATTAATGAGAGTTGTTTGGTAAATAAGCAACTGAGATGGGGGAGAGTGAGACATGCAGTGTGTAATCCTATTTCTGCAGCTCACTGGTGTGTCAGGGTGTGTGAGGGGAGTAAGATATTTACATAAAAGGGAAAAATAAATCCCCAGCTCCCTGTATGAAATTAAAATAATGGAGCCATCTGTCAAACCTCGAAGGAGAAAGCAAAGCTGAGCATCCTGGTCTTTATGACAAGCGGTGTGCCAGCTATTCAACCTAGCAGGGAGTGTTTCAGATGGTTTTCCAACATGTGAAAAACATATACGCAGTATCTCTGGAACATCCCTGCAGTCTGAGACGACCCATGAGCAGTTCATTGTGCCTAGTGATGTGGCTCCTTGGTTCTGCTGGATTTCAGGTAGGATGGATACATCTGTTCTCAGATGTACCACAGGGTTTACTGCCAGAAAGCTCTCCTCCGAAGTCAGCAGGGAAAGTGGGCTGATGATAGCCAAATTTTACATGATACACCTTTTATTCATTGTTCCAACTTTGTGAAACCACTGTTTTATATGTGTCTCATAGCCTGAGAGAAAGGTACCATAAATGCCCCCATAGGCACTTCCTTAAATAGGTGCTGAGTTCACCTTCAAATAATAATTAAATGGAAGAAAATACTGTACTGAAATAAAATGACAGGTCATATTTAAACTGTCTTAAAATCCATTGCTCAGGTATTTTTAGGGTGCTTAGCATTCGTGTATGATTTATGGTCCTTGTATACTGCAAATTCTAGTTTCAGAAGCGGGAGCAAGGTTCTGAAATTTGTCTTTGTTTAACAAGAAAATTGCGATGGGAGGACACTGAGACTTTCTTAAGGAGGCCAAGAACTGGCAGTGGGGGCTGTGGTGAGGGTGTCCCATGCCTCAGGGATTTATGTCTCACTAAACAGGCCATGTCCCTGCCCTTTTCCCCCAGCCAGTTTTGTTCCACTCAACTCCCCTGAAGAGCAAGAACTGTGTAGTCCTCTACATGGTTGTCTCCTATGAGCCACTGAGGCTAAGCACAATCTAGTCCAAAATCAATATTAATTGCAACAAATCAGTGCTGTTCAGCCTGAGCAGAGAAGACAGAATCCTAAACATGCTTAATTGCTTTGAAGAGCAATTCTCAGCATGACTGATGACAGGTCAAGGTGAATTGAAATTGTTAATGTCTCCTGTTCACCCTCACACATTAGAGGGGTTTGTACTGAAATGTTGCCTTAATTCTCAGCAGGTGCAGGGAAAGACAGTAATTACGCAGAAGATAGAGTGAGATAGTTGGTGGAAAAGATGTGTTTAGAAGTACTGTTTGAGTGGAAAACACCCAAAGGGAAGAAGAAGGTGTGTGGGGGCAGATCTCTGTGTCTTTGATGCAATTCATTGATGTCAGACCAGTTCAGCTCTGCAAAAGGGATCAGTCCCTAAGAAGTGCCATTCAGAAGGGAATAGAGTCTTTATTGAAAGACCTTGGGAATGTTGCTGAGGGCAGCTGAGAGAAAGGCAGACTTTAACATTTTGGAAAAATAAGGAAAAGACTTTTGAATTGTGGCCTGATTCCACTGTCTGAATGTTGATATTTATCAACAACAGGATTAGTATCTAGGCCTGAACACCACTGTCCAGGTCTTCTGTCACCTCTAACCAAAGCCCAACATCCCCATGTGTTCCTTAGCCTCTATGCCTAATCATCTCCCAGTGGTGAACTGAGTCCCATCCTTGGAATGAGGCTGCAGATGATCTACTAAAGACAATTTAAATGCCCTGAGCAACCAGTCTTTCTGCAGGAGATCTCATTTTTTAATTATCAAGGAATGAGTTTGTAGAATCACAGGATGGTTGAGGTTGGCAGGGACAGCTTGAAAGCATCTAATCCAAACTTCTGCTCTAACAGAGTCAGCTAGAGCAGCTTGCTTATGTCTGTGTCCTGCTGGGTTTTGAGTATCTTCACGGATGGAGAGTTTTTGTTGGTTTTCATGTGTTCTTTCAAATTTATCACTATTTACTAAACTAAATGTAGCCCTGCTTGATGAAAACTGAGGGCTAATACAAGGAAAATCAGTTGTTCTCCCAAACAGTATTGAAGTTTGGATGTTGGTTGTGCAACAATTTCCAGGGTAGTGTTTATGAGACAAGCTGTTGAAGAGCTTTACAGCTTGACCCAAACCCACAGGAGATGCCAGAGCTCTGCTGTATTTATTCTGCTGATTCAGTGGCATCAGTGGGGATTTTGGACAGGGGACTAGTAGTTGGTGCTGCCTGATGTTTTTTGGGTGCATCGAGATGAAGAAGGGTTGGCGTAATTTTTTAAGTAGAATAGCAAAAGTGTTGCAACTACTTGTTGGTCTCCTTGGACAGCTCAGGGGCTGATGAATGAAGTGGATAAAATAGCCTTTTACTTGGAGAGATGGCTGAGCCAAGCCACATGGGCACTGCTGTGCAGAACAGTTTATTTTGCTGTTGTCTGTGCAGAATGTGTTGGTCAGAAAAGCAGAAGGATCTGCTCTCCAGTGCTGTCAGTCTGGGATTTTTATAAGTACTACATATTTTTGAAACTGTTGTAAGGCAGGATTTCTCTGTCTCTTCTAAGTTATACAAATTCACAAATTCTGCTAGGGAGAAAGTTTGTGGTCATAAATGGATAAAATGCCCCACTGTTTCTCATAGCCAGGAATACTGAAAGTCTCCAGGAGGCTTTAGTCTTAAGCATAAAACAAGTGGTCCAAGTGTTTCACAGAATACTCTCTTATGGATCGTTTTGCGCTTGTTCACTCCTGATTTGTGATATATTGACAAAGATGCCAAGAGAAATCTGTAGAGAATGATGGTCTGTCCTGTGACAAATTAATTTTTCAGTGTGACCAGAAACAAACTTGCCATTTCTTCTGTTTTCTACTGCAGATGCTGGTGCCACATCAAATGGGCAGAAGTCTACCCATACAGCCAAGTATTGTTGAGAGTTACTGCCTCAGTGCAACTCTGATATTTATGGGTGGATTTTACACACTTGTGTCAGAATATAATGCTCATGCTGGTCTAATTATATTGGTTGCAGCATTCCGGATTTAACCCAAAACAAGTAGAAGATAAAAGTTAATACTAGAGCTTTGAAACATATAGGAGAGGTGCCAGGTTCACCGTGATGTTTTTATTACATTTTTTCCTAAGGACAAAGAAATAAAATTTTCTTAGGCATTCATTTAATTTTTAAGCCAGTCATAGTTTTTGCAAGCTGATGTGAGGGCGCTTATGGCTGACCCTGTTGGTGAAGAGCCACAGCTGTGGCTGAGGCATACCCAGCACAGTGTGCAGAGACATTTGAAAAAAATTTCTCTTGATTATCTGGAATATCTAAGCTTAGGATTGTGTTTTTACAACCTGCAAGAACCCAGCAGCAGCAGCCTGCGTTCACTGGGTCAGTATTTTTATGACTCAGAGAAAATTGTACCCATGGTAGTAGGGTGGGGGCGTAGATCTATACTCCAGCTCCTTATCACCCAGAAATTCCCTCTGCACAAAAAGAATCCCATAGAAACCTTCTTGGTGGCCTTATTGCTCCCTTTTGCTTTCCGCAAAGGATTTGCAGTGCATTTTGAGTAAAAGCAGTAAATCCTCATTTCTCCTCTGTCTGAACAACTGCAGCTCCTGGTGAGCGGAGCTGGTTTTGAGGGTCCCAGCTGAAGGGAGATCACATCTCACACCCCCTCACCTTGTTGTGCTGTTCACTGCCCTACAGCCACACTGTCCACAGGGAAGAGGCGCAGACAGTGTCCCCCTCTGCATATTTGTGGCACTCATGGGGTGCACATCAGTCACAGCCACGCTTGAGCCCCTTGTGCTGCCACTGCTGGAGGGGCTGCACGGTCTGATTTCTGCTGCCTCTGTCCTTCCTTCTCTGCAACCCCTGTACTGACTGCTCAATATTTATCGTGCTGCAGGGTTGCTAAGCAGCACACAGCTCCCTGCTCGGAGAGCCTTGCTGTGAAGGCAAGACACACAGTAGGTCAGCGTGGGCAGAGCTGGGGATGGGAGAAAATGGCATCTGCTGGGGTTATCCTGCTCCACCACACCCTTGCTTTGCTTTCACTCCAGCATCCCCTCCATCAGCAGGCACATGGCCACCCCCTCTGGTGTGGCTGGGCTGGAGAACAATGCTACTGGTTTGTCCATCTTGGAGAGCTGTTGGCTAATCAGCCGTGTCAGAGGGCGTTCGTGGGGATGAGCACCACAGCCCCCATTCCCCAAGCTAGTGCCAGGTGATGGAGCGAAGCACAGACAGAGGGTTATGATGTGTGTAAAGAGTCTGATCCCAGCTGTGTGCGAGGTAGGAGTGGGAAAATAAGGTCATTCCTCATTCCAGCCTTTGAAAGAGGCCATGAAAAGAGCACCCACATGGAGAAATTGTGCTGCCTTTGGTGTCTGCTTTTTGAGGCAGTGTCATGAAACCTTATGAAAAATGTTAATACTCCCAAGCAGCTGGAACTGTAGGTTCTTCCCTTCACTTGCTCTGAGCCCTGAGAAGCCTGTGTGGAGACTGGCTAAACTCAAATTCTTCCTCAGAAATTGTCCCCAGTTACAATTGTCTAAAGCTGCACAAAACCAAACCTTTGCATAGACATCAAGGTGAGCAGGACTTGCTGGTTTCTCTGCCTCTTTGTGGACTTGCCCCATTGCACACCTGGAGCATGGGAAGGCTGGGACCATCCTGTGCAGTCCATGGATATTTGATTTGCATTTATCCTTTAAAGAGCAGGGTCTGGCTGTGCAGGCTCTTCATTGTGAGTGGAGAAGACCAGAAGCAGCTGCATGAAAATCAGTGGTCTCAGTCTGGTTGAAGGCAGAGACAGATTGCCTCAAATGCAAAATTATCTAGATAGCCACAAAGGTCAGTTAATTTTATGAGTTTTAATTTTCTTTTCAGCTCTTTGCATTTATTTGTGTTGCAGCCACTCTTCTTTCAAAGACATTTCTGTAACAGAAAATCTGTAGAGAATTTTTGTTCATCCGCACAGAAATTAATCATACTATTTAAATAATGTTGTGAAATTACATTTAAATGATTCGGTGAAATAGCAGTAGCCTCCTTCTTCTGTATGGATCAAGTCCGTCATTCAGGTTGTTGCCTATGTTTGACAGTGATTAAATGGCAAGGTAGCTATCTGCATTCAGCAAAAAATCTGGACACAAAGTAGCATAATTTGTGGGATGAAAAAGTCCATTGCCTAAAATGGCAGTATCTACAGTCACTTGACTGGTGAGAGACATACTGTCCTTGAGAAAGAGCAAGAGAGCAGTGAAGAGCAGCCCTTGCTCATCTCCTCTCTCTGTCCCTTACTATTCCAATCCCACATTTTTCTAGTACTGATGCCCATCCTGACCCAGAGCACAGGCACCAACAGCCGTTCATTTTGTGCACGTGGTAGGGGATTCCTGTTCCTTTTTCCTCCTCCACTTTCCCTTCTAATATGGATATATTTTTGTAAGGACACCTTCTAATGTTTCTCCGGTTTTCCTAATTAATGTTTGTTAAGCACTTTGAAGATAGCAAGCATTGAATAGTTGTTCAATCTGTTCCAGAAGGTCTAGAGAATTTTAAAGAACTAAGAGAGAGATCTAGGTTTGGGCTTCCACTGGTGTTTTTGTATTACAGTGGCAGATAAGTTTGTCGCCCTCATGGCAGCACCTGTGAGAACATGCATGTCTCAGTTTTGTGGAGGCAGATCATGCCTAACGTAGTAGAGTTACAAATAATCCCGTTTTTCTGGGTGGAGCATACATATTTCCAATCCCATGCTGCTTCTGTGTTGCTTAGCAGAGCGAGGTGCACCATGATCTGAGCTCCATGACTGTGCCTTAGCTGCCTGCACTGCTCTGCACAGGACAGGCCTTTGAGGAGCAGGAGGGTGCCCAGCTCATCCCCAAAGGGCACTGCCAGTGCATAGTCCACTGCCAGGCGTGGCCATGAGCATCCTCCAGACATGTTTTGGCTTTGTTCAAAGGTGCATTCATTCCATGCATTTGATGTCTATTTAATTTTGTTTAGTAGCTTTTTGCCAGGCTAAAAAGCTGGCACTGTGAGTTCATTTTTTACATTAGTCCCATTCATTTTTCTCTTTTCATAACCAAAACATATTGACAGTGTATTCTACACTGAGAACACCCGACAGATAATGTCAGCTGTAATATCCCTCCAGTCAATAAAACCTTTTAAAGATCATTAGAGAGAATGCAAAGAATGGCTTATTATGTGAGGGGTCACTGAAAGTACTTTTATCAATTATGTTGGTTAATTGTCCAGGATCCTAATAATAAAGCTGCTTCTCTTCCTTAAGATTGGTTTCATGTAGGAGCATAATTCTGAAGTTAGCTTAATTGAAGACTTAGTAGGAAATGGGATTGCATCCATCACCTTTGTCTCCCAGGGACAGATCTTCTTCCTGTGTAACATCAGAACAAATCCTTCTCAAGTCCAACAAAGTCTGTGGAATTACTCTGACTTTGCACTGCCGAAAATAAATGAAGACTAAACTCCACTTCTTAAATTTCACATGCGGCTCAGCAATATCCTGCAATTACTTGCAATCTGAACAGTCCAAATCCTCCCTTTACACATACCCAGAGTGACTTCAGCAGGCTGAGAGAGGTGCAGCTCTGCAGAAAGAGATCTGTGCCCCACACTCTGCAGCCCGAGTTCACCAGCTCAGGGAACCTCTAAGTGCTGATGACCGGCTGCAGAGCAGTATGGATTTTTTTTCTTCCTGGGAGAAACACTCAGCAAAGGCTCAATCCATGCACAGAGAGGGGAATTTGAGTGTGAACCATTCCAAAACAGAAATCACCCACATGCCAGCAGGGCTTGCTTAAATATACTCCAGAAACTGGTCAGCTAAAATTGGTTGTGAGGCAGAGCCGAGTTCGCTGTAAATCACAGGCTTCAAAACGCTCACGTGAACAGTCAGAAAAGAAGAAGCTCTCCCTGGGAGATGGTATCTTGGAGCTACATTAAGCTATCCTGCAACATGATTTCCAGAGCTGTGAAAGAGACTTTCTCCTTTTGCATAATCATCCTAGCACTATGCAGAGCACTTGCACAGATCTTCTCCCCTTCTCCACATAAGACAGACAGAAAAGGTCTGAAGATGTTAAAAATTTTATGATTACTTGCTCTTGTAAATATTTATTTATCACCTGACCACTGGTTCAGTTTGGCTAAGACCGAAGTACCCAGAGGTCTCTAGGGAGAGAATGGCCTATTCTGACTCACAAAAGACTTTTTATTTGTTTTAATAAGGAGCAAAGTGCCAATGCAGCTTGAGGAAGGAGAACTCCATCAAATGTCTAAAACTGGAAAAAACCCCATATACGTAGTCCTTCCAAATGTTGCAGGTAATATTGTCGAAGATACCTATAACACTTTCTAGTTTGGAAGAGTAAGTAAAAGGTATCTTATATTGTGATTAAAAGTAATAAACACTGGGGCAAGACAGTTTGTTGGTCTTTTAGATGCTGGTCTATCCAACTTACCTGAGTGGAGATGGAAACATGGGGAATAGATGTATAAACCTTGGGAGACAAACACTCAGCAGTAGCGAGTGTGTTGCTAGAAGTTGTCCAGATGGAGCTGCTTTTTATTATAACTGTAAAACATTTGCTTTGTACGTGGGAGGTAGTAGAGCCAGTAACCTCTTCCTACGAGTAATGAGTAGTGTACTGCCTGTTTTCTGGACAGACAGATCATCCACATATGGCTGTTAACTAATTTAATAGAGAAAAACTAAGGTTTCAGAGAATTTTCATGATTAGGGTTTCTTCTTTGACTTCTGTCTTTACATTGTCAAATAAAATATATCCAGACTGATTTTTTCTTGTCTCTCTGAGACAGTCAAAGGTAGAAGTCAGAATGTGACTCTTTCCATGATTCTGAAGACTTTCACCAGAGAAGTGTCCTCCTCCAACATGAGCCCCGTATGTCTGAGCCATAGCACCAGGCTGGCCACCAAGGCTCCTTGTGTGTGGCTGCACACAAATTTAATGGCTGTGTCCCTGAAAGCAACTGTTGTCAGTGCACTGAGCTCCTCTAGCAGGAGTCCTGTTCACAAACCAGTCTTAGAAAGCAACTTCTCCAACCACTTGTGGAAAGTGATCCACCTCTGATGGTCAGCATGAACCAAACAGTTTTTGGATGAACATCCCCAGTACTGAGATGTAAACAGCCTCCATTCATGTTCTCTATGTTCTTATAAACATTCAGATTATGCAGATTGATGGTCTAGTAATTGAATAACATTACAAAATTTATTCTTCCATTCCTATCTGCTAAATAAAGATGTATTTGAAATGTGAGTATAGCCCACACATTATCTTGTCTGGGCTTCCAGCAGTGAAGTCTAGCCAAGAGCTCTAAACAGAGCTGCCACAGGTACTGCTAGTATCCTAGCCCTGGAGATAAAGCTGAGTGAAAATAAACTGCACAGATATTTACCCCGATTCTTGGACAACTTCTTGTAATGCAGGAAGATGCCACTGCAGCTTGATATCAGCTGGTATATAGGTAGCTTGGATACTTCTGTGGATATTTCTGGGTATTTCTATTTATGTGTCCTGTGAGGCTAGACCAAGCCTATGAAGCAAATGGATGTGTTGTATGAGACCAAATTTTATTGAAAATCGTTATCTTTTATGTGTTGATAGCTAATGAAATATCATTATGGAGAAAAGCTTTGAAATCATAGCACGTATAAGTGAAATAGCTCTCTGATTTGCCTCCTCCCTTCAGCCACTTTGCCCCAGGGATCAGCAGGCACGCACTCAACCTGGCACATGCCAGTACCAGAAATGGGGCTGCCAAATGGGGCTGCCCAGAGAGCTTTTTTCAGGGGTGAAACAGCGGTAAGGAGAGAGACAAGTTCTCCACGTGCTACTAAAAGCACCTTCCTGAGAGGAACTGAAGACACAAAGGGATTTTTGGCATGGGTACTTTGTGCATTGGCACAGGTCCAGCTGTGCAAAGACAGTACAGAGATGCCTCATAGCTTCCACCTTTGGTAAAATCTCTGTCATTTGATACTGATACCCATACACTGCAATCTTTCGTGTATATATGTATACATAGAGAGCTTTTTGCAGGTGGCTTTTACGATTTACAATTTTGTACCACTGCTCAGCAAAGAGTGAGGTTTCACTTTGATCTTCTGAGCAATGGTCATTCTCTCCTACAATGGACACCAAAAAACCAGTCTTTCCTCCTCTAACTATATTTGAAAAGAAGAATTACACTCTATTCCTGTTTGGGAAGAAATAGGATATGTATTTCCCCAGAGAATAATCTAGGGCAGCAAATCCCCATGTGGAGACAAGCGTCTCCTGGCAGTGCTGAGTCGGGTATGGGAACCCCAGAAGGAGGTGAATTTGAGATCCTGTCATGTCTCTGCTGCCAGCCCAAGGTCATCCCTTTGTAGCTTGATTGGATTTCCTTGGAACCCAGCCTTCCCAGATGCTGGACTTGATGCACTGGCACTCAACAGAGACATTGCTGTGGAGGTAGGCAGTAGAAACAGGTTTGCAACACTCAGGTTGTCTTATGAAATCAGGTTTTATTCTAAACTCTCATCCCTTTCAAGCACGAAGCATCCCTAAGTGTATGAAATGTGATTTACACTGTGAGTTTTAAACTCTGTTGCACTTTACTGTTCTGGACAAAACTTATGTTCCCGTGTCTAAGTGATCTTACTCTTCTCAAAGCTTCTTTAAGCCTGTAATGAGGCATGATAAAGTCACAATTAAATGAATAGTCTGCCCTGGTTTTACTTGATTTTGTCTGAGTAGTCATAGATAGAGATTTTCTGATGTGTGTACAAGTGGGACATGAGGTGAAGCTCTCTCCTGGTACTCTGCCACACAATTGCCTTACAAACAGTAGGACTATGCCAAATTTACACAGTAACCAAAGCTGGCAAGGAGGGTTTTGTCAAATATACCAACTGAGTTTTGTGACTAGACATGATAAAGGGCCAAAAACTATGTTTCCTCTAAAAAATTTTCTCAACATAGAACATAAAAATTATGTTTGAATGTGCATCAGTACATTGACCTTTACCCAGGACTCTGCAGAGGATTGGTACAAGCCAATATGACGAGCTAGTATGAAAGTCTTTGATAAATAAGATTTATAATGTGATCAGAACCTCATCTGAAATTGAGGCTTGACATGTGAAATACACTATTAAACGGCTGTTTGATGCTTTCTTGATTTTAGGACTCGCGCAAGTTAATGCATGCATGGTGGAGAGGTCATTATGGACTCTGAGGCATCATTTCAGGCGTGTGCTAAGCTGTACAGAGTTGCACGGCCAGAATTTCATTCACAGATGTTTGGCATGAAGACCCAATTTGTTTGCTAAACAAAGTATAGCAAATTATTATGTAAAACAATGCAAACCACGTATTAGTGAAAAGCCTGTTTCACCTATCACCAAGTGAGTATGTCATGGTATGAATAGTTCCCTCCTCATTTCCTCGCTAATTTGAAACATCCCCTTAACCAATGAAGAGCAACCCTGGAATGGAAAGACATAAATGCTTGGCCATGGCTTATCATCTGAAAGGGGGCTTGAAATATCACACTTTGGGAGATCATGCGTAATTTAGCTTATTAGGCAGAAAATAGGATAAAAGGGTTCCCCTTGGTGTGCAAGAGAAAAATTTGCATGCTTGGATCTCAACAGTCAACAAAAAATGGAGTGAAAAGTTAGTGGCACAGAGCTAGTGGTACACAGAGAGCCAATGCCCTAATGCAAGAGGGCACTTGAAAAATCACAGCAAGCCAAAATGACCTTGTATATCTAAATACATGGGTCAGTTTAATCACAGTGACAAAGGCATACCAGTGTGCCAAGCCAGTGATTTAAATGTTGTAACTGGGATAAGTTTGACTCCAAATCCCTGCCTGTTGTGCATTTGAAAACAAATTTAGAGGAGTTAAACAGAGCAGTCTCCAAGCCTGAACTTTTGCATCTGGCAATAGTCTTTTCACTGAGACTCAAGAAAATAACTGCTCTGTTTTGCTAGCACTAACCCTGAGGAATTGATAAGGCAGAAGCAGAACCTTGATAAAATCTCCATTCCCTTATTTGCAGGCTCTGAAAAAATCCCCTTCCATTTCATGCAAGTGCTAGTGGTGTGATATCCCTGGCAACCTGTCCAGCAGGGTCTGCAGAGAGATCTCACCATCAGAGGAGAGCCTCCAGTCCACCCAGGTCTGTGCTGGGACACCAGCCTGGGGAGGGGAAAGTGCAAATTTCAGGACAGCTGAAGCAGTCCATCTTAAAATCGCTACTGGAAAACATAAAAATGTAGGTAAAAATGAGAGGAAGGCATTTTTAACATAAAGAAAGAAGAGGAAATCTAGACAGGGAAAGAAAATGGAACTGGAGAGGAGCAGAAACATAGGAGACCAAAGAAAGAAGGGGTAAATAGGAGAAAAACTGCAAGTAGAAGTGGCCAGAATGTCTTCATTTTTTAACCATTGATAGGTTTGGAACTGGGAGAAAAGGAAAACAAAAGAATTTTTGAAAGCAGCAGAGAAGTTTAGACAGCCACGCCATTTTTCCTGCCCTAATAAAAAAATAAGCATCACCATCAGATTCTCCATTCCTCCTGTCAGGGATGTGGCGTGGTGGATGGGTGCTTTACAGTGTCACAGAAGAAAGACCCACACAACCTCATGTCAGATGCAGACAGGCACTGCATGTTGAGCAGTGAAAAGCAGTTCATCAAACCCCTTGGTCTCAACAACTCTTAGTCTCTCCTTTCCTACTGTTCCCATTGTCTAACAGCTGGAATCATGGCTAATAATAACAAGCTTTAACTCTTACCAGGTAGAGAGGCACAAAATATCTCAATCAGAAGTATTTTCTTTGAGATTACAAGCAAACAAATTTACCTACCTGTAATCACTCTCCATAAATCTTTCATTAATACTTTGCTGAAATTAAATGTCATTAACCATTTTTTATTAATTGTTGTTTGTTTTGTTAAACATTGACAAGACCAATTGCACAGATTGACTGTTGTAATACGTGTATCTGGTCCTCTTTTTGCCCTCAGCAACACCTGAAACTCAAGACACTCATGTCTGAAATATCTATGTGGAAAGCACAAAGCTTTTTCTTCCTACTATGTTTAAAGCTTCAAGTTAAGCCACTTTTGAGAAGGGAAGTTGTGGGGGGAAGTTACAAGATGGAACATGGTCTGTTACAGGACTTAAGCTCGTCTCCCTTTTCAGAGTAACTATAAAATCCTAAATAAATTATTTTCCTCTTTGATGTACAGATGCTTGATAGTTTTCTGCACTTGTTGAGCATTTCCTGAATTGTCTCACAGTTAACCCTGGTGATCCTGGACTGTCTTACCAAATAGTATGAGTGGCCACTAAACAAAACAAGAAGGGCAATTAGTGCTGGAAGTCTGGTAGGTCACAGCAGGCACCGTGTTTCAGTCACTAACTCAGACACTTCGAACACAGACACCTGTATCTGGGCTAGCAGACTAGCCTGCCTTTACAGACAGTGCAGGGAAACACAAATGCCTTGGGCACAAAGCATCTGACCTGTTTTGGGTACCCACTTTAAGCTGTTTTGAACCGTGTTTTTTAAGTACCTGTTTTTCTCCACTGGCTGTGGAGATTGTCTGGTCACCACAGGTGTACATATCTGCACTGGTCAGAGTCCACTGCCAGTAACTGAACATGCTGGTTTCATGATGACTGGTGTGGGAGTTGGGTCCTTGGTGGACATGACTGGTCATCATACCAGTCTGAATGATGTGACACTCTGAGGAGAAAGGCAGAGCCCAGCCCAGCATCCCAGCCTGTGTTCCAGACATGAAGGTGGTGGTGGAGGGCACTCCTTCCAGCAGCCTTCATTTCATGCAACAGGTACACCTGCATCCATTAACAGATTAATGTGGGGACACCAGTAGCACATCATGAGACCTTAGGATCAGACCTCTCACCTTCCAGGTGGACTATGATGCTTGACAAAATTTAACTGCTTGTTTGGCCTGTGTTCAGAAAAGAAAAAATAGACAGGAAAGGTTCAGTATTATTATGTACCTTACATGTCCTTGCTTTCAATCTGTATTGACAATGTTTATCTCTGTTCTTTCTTCTATCCCTGCCCTGCCTGTACATCACTGAACCTGGAATCACCCAAGGAAACCAATGAGAAAAGAAGAGAATGGAACCAGTCGGTCCGAATATGCAATGACCTCCTCCCAAAACAACAAAACAGTTGATAACAATGCGGTCGTATAATCCCCGAAACCCCGCCAAGGCACAGGAGGTGGTAAACTTTCAAAGCACACACACAGAGTATGCAAGGTGGGTGAAATGAGGCAACGAAGGGAGCTGTGTGGCCAAGGACTTCATTTCAGAAACAGCGCACGCATCAGTGATCCAGAAGAGAAAAGCAGGCTGCTCTCCAGGCTTGCTGCTACTCCAAGGGAGCAGAAACTCACCCACCTGGGCTGCCCGGAGAAAAGGCCTCACAGAGGCATAAGCATTGCATGCTGCATCCCATGAAAGCGATGTTGCGATGCCTCCCGCTTCTTCTTCTTCCTCTCTTCCCCTACTTTTACGTTGGAGTTGAGTGTCCACAAAGAGCGTCTGAAGTAGGATCTTCTAAGGAGAGAGTGATCTGCCTGAGTGGCAGTAGTTTATCATAGATGGGTCAGAGGGAGGTGCCTCTCTCTAAATGGGAGGACACTTTCCTCTAATTGGTGAGAGGTGTCACCTATGTGCTTCTCCAGCCTGTGCATTTTCATACACTGATGCTTCATTCTTACCATTCTTACTATTTTGTCATTAAAAAGGGAACAAAGCTTTCTGTTAAGCAATCAAGCAAAATTGGTCTAAACTTGTGACCTATCCCAGAAAATTTGTCTGTGGTCTGGTGACTATGCAGTTTCCGTGGCTGAAGGCTTTTCAGGCAGAAGAAATATCAAAATGTAAGATTTTAGTAATTAGCATTGCTATTGAAAGAGATGTTATTAAGATGTGTTTTAAATGTTATTACTTCATAATCAGTCTCCTTTTTTGCACCACGCTTTTATTTTATCTTTAAACATGTTCTTCCTTTGTGAAATTCCACATTTCTCTGTATTTGCATCACACTGATTCTCCAGGCAAACCCCTATAGGAAAGACACTGTTTACATCTTGGTGTGAGTGTTTGGCGGGATTGTGTTGAAAGAGCTAGCAGCCCTTTGAAGTTCTCTTCATTCACTGGTTAGTGTTGTTCCCTGAAAGTATTGAGTCTCCTGAACTGACCCACTAAGGACATTGCAGGTCTGACTTGTAGGACCCCTTCTGAGGGTCTGGTAAGCTTGTTGTGCCCATGTTAACTCGTTCTCTGCCGCTCCTGAGATGAGACTGATGGTGGTGCCATGTTCAGAGTACAGTTCAGTATACTTTTTTGATGTGGATTGCAGACTATTTAAAGCAAAGCTGAATCTACCCAAATTCATTTCATGTAGGATCTCAGGTTAGACTAAGTAAGTAGCCCTTCGGATAAAGGTGATGAGACTAGTTAAGATGCTGGTCTTTCCCTACCTCCTGAAAACTTTTCTTTGTATCACATCTGCACATGTATGTCTCCATTTACCTCTGTGGTGAAAGTTGTGATGCAGTCAAAAATGAATTTACACCCTGGCTTCTTGTCTGGACACGAAACTTTGGTACCACTCGGTCTCCATGTCTGTGGGTAACTCCCAGGCACCAATGCAGTCTCGCTCTGGGACCTGGCTGTGCCCCAGCTGCATTGTCCCTTGGTACTGCAACACAACAATACTTTCAGTTTTATAGAAGGATGTGCCTGAACTGCAGAAATCAGACCTTGATTTTGAGCACATTCCAGCCTGTGGGTCCTCTCTTGCTGGGATGCAGAGTGTGGTGTGATGGTAGAGGAAGATGATGTTCTGCGGATCTTCCTATAAAAGCTCTGGAATGTTCAAATCGGCAGTCTCAGCTCAGGCCCATCTGTAGTTTTCTATTACCTATCGAACAATAGGGTGTATGTAAATATAAGTACCTTTTCAATTATAAAATGAAATGCTGCTATATATTGCTCTTGAGAAATTTATGTAGTTATTCATTTAGCTTTTTAGTCTATCATCACTGTGTAGAAGTTTAACTGCATACAATTATTTTTTAAAGCTAGACTTTCTTGAGAAGCGAATGCAATTGCAAAAATGAAAGGCGGCAAGTAACCCTTTGCCCAAGAGTATGATCATTCCCAGCCACATTCATGTTGTGTGCTTGCGCAAGACACAGTGATATGTTCTTAGATCCAAAGTGGGATTAAAATGACAGAATTTACACTTTGAGTCTAGTTGACTGCCTAAAGCACTTAGCCCCTAAATACTATAATAAAAATATTTCAAGTATATTTCTAGAATATTTTAAAGCTGTAACATTTATTTTGCTGTAGTTACCTATGTTTGCCTTCCTTTTTTTACTCCACTTGTTTCAGCCTAAATGTGGAAACGTGGCATAGTTTGAGACTGGTTGCATGTTTATCTGATATGAATGCAGATAAGTTTAACATAATATGGGCTCAGGATTAGCACTTTCTCCTAAAGGTTGTTGATTTATTTGTTTCCTAATACAGCTTTAAAGGCATGTTTTGTAAGGTCAAAATCACAAAAGGGATTTGTCGGTCATTATGTCCATCAAAATATGTCTGTTTTTGCAAAAGAGTAAAACGAGATGGTCACCAAACACTGATTTTCAGTGATATCAGTGGTAAAATGTCCTCACTAGAGAAGACCCCGGTGCATGACACAACCCACAAGCAAACCCTGCCCAGGTGCCATGAGGACTCCTCAGGAGAGCATAAACTTCATGGAGAATGGAGAGGCAGGGCAGCGCAAGGCACAGCGCATGCCGCCTAGGATCTGTTTTCAACTCTGCCACTGATCTGCTGTTTACTAGCAAGTAATTCTGCCTCTCTGTGCCTCAGTTTACCCATCTGTAGAATCAAGGTAAGAGTAGGTACCAGCTCTGTGGCAGTATTTTGAGAGAACTACGCATAGCTTATTTGCATAGGTGGATATACACTGTCGTTATATGCAACATGCTGATAAATGTACCGGGCACATAATCACCATAGTAGTTCTTGAGCAAACATTCCCCTTGGGCTTTTATAACGCATTGGCCACAGAAAAGCAGCAGCAGACGGGCTGAGAGCTGCTCCTCTGCTTGCGCAGACCCTTTGCTCTCAGCCCTCACATGGCAGCATGGCAGGGAGAGGTGGGAAATCTTGCATGGGGTAGTTTTGCCTGTAGATTCCTGCCCAAGTACAGCTGTCTGCATTGCACCAAAATTTAAAGTGATCTTGAGAAAGGTGCTTGGAAAAGTATACTGGAATCAGATGTGACTCTTCAGAAAAGGCAGGCTAGACAGGGGATGTCACTGAGAAGTGACTTCTGAGGCTTCCTGATGTGGTTTGAGGTTGTGTTTAATACTCTACAAACTACTTGCAAAGCTTTTATAAGAGAGGCTTCTGTGCTTCCTTATTGTACTATAATTAAATACGAAGGGAAAGGAATAGGCCAGATACACAAGTGCTTCACTAAGCAGTGATCCTGGATCTGGGGAACTGGCAACCCAAAATGCAGCTTTACAAGCATTTTGAGTTCCTTTTTAGCCACTAAAATATCAGGGGTAGAAAGGACCTGCGTATCTCCGTTCACAAAATAGCCAGATCCCCAGCAGATGAAAAGGTGGCCAGTTTCTACAAAGAAGGTACTCGCTGTGCTCCGATCACCACCGGACAGACTCAGCAAACTGTTGCGCTCAGTCTGAGGGAGAGCAGGAGCTCCAAATCTCTTCTCAAGGATCACCTCTAGCAGGGAATGCACCTTAAGGGCCTGAGCTGCAAAGTGTCTAGTTTCCTTGTTTCTCAGAAGACAGGAAGGTGGAGCTGAAGCCCCAGCCCTGCTGCCCTTCCTGTCCCACACCTGACACAGCTGTGTGCCCAGGAAAGCATTTCTGCCTTGGACAGATGCTGCAAAAACAGACATGGAAAGAAAGGGGAAAGTTCTACTAAGTATAAAATAGAAATATATTGATATATATCTATACAGAGACCTAATTGTCCAGTCTTGCATGCCATGTGGTCACAGCACGTGGAGAAAGTGTGGGAGCCCTGCTCCAACCAGGTCATGACCATAGATGCTGCCAAGCAATGGAGAATCAGGCCTATGGTAGATATGTATTTACAATACTCCCTGCACCTGTACAAACAAAAATATATTATTTTAAACTGCAAAATAGTGTGTTTAAATCAATGCATGAATGTAAATATTCTAAGATCTGCCTTCTTGACTGTGTACCACATGTACAGATGAAGACGAATATTGTTTATAGGAAATCTGTATCAGTGGTTAAATGACTAAAGAGAAAAAAAATATCAGAATTAATGTTGTCATGTTTCTCAAACAAGCCATTAATGTATATTTAGTATTTAAGGATATTGCTCAATAAGTATGTTCCGTACCAAAAACTGTGTTGCATATACAGATTGTGCAGTACCCTATTTTAAAAAGGCACCATAATTAATTTTTATTTTAAATAAAAATGTACTTGTAAAAATTTCCTGTGTCCTGTTGGTTATGTAGCTGAGAGCATTGAAAGGGGGAATGGCTGCAGTGCCTCTTCAGGCACTTCTCTTATTGCCCAAATTTACCAGGCTTGCTTGAACACTTTCCGTTGTGGTTTTGGAGAAGCTCGTGGCTGCTGCTTGTGCGTGTGTCCAGACGGGTCCTGGTTCTGTCTCACCCAACCCTGCTGTTCCTGTCCCAGATATGTGCACTGCTGGTGGTGCATAAACAGAAGGAGCACACTCATGCATTCCTGCAGGCCCCCCAAAGCTCATGAAACCCTTTCTCTCATCCTGAGGGGCTGGGAGTTTCATAGTCTAGTTTTAGAGTGATTTCTTCATCTTTCACGTAATACTACATATCTTTATTTGTTTTGGCGCAAGAGATAATGTTCACCATTTATATTCTAACTCCCTGGATGGGATTCACACTCCTTTTCCACTCAAAAAACAAAAGCAATTTATGGACCAGTCCTTCAGCAGATCAACACTGACAGAGAGTAGCTAAACCTGGGTCCTCTGGCTGGGATTCCCCCCTCCCAGTTCTATGCCTTTACCAGACAGAGGTGGAGAGCACAGCCTCGTGAGGCCTTCTGAAGCCAAGGAGCTGCCACAACCTGCACTCCTCCTTCACAGCAGGGTTTCTCCTTCCCCAGCCAGAGGAGGAGGCTGAAGTAATTCCCTAATGGCTGCCAAGTACCTGCGTGAAGTCAGCTAACACCTGCCATTGGATGGAAGGATTTTATTTAAATAGGGAAGCATTTTGGTTGTCTTTAGTTCCCAAGACATTATTCCCTAACAGTTTTTGCTGGTCCCTTAGGAATTCTTTCATATCCCAGTTTGGAAAAAAATCTTAAATAAGGCAGAGCAGAAATAATCATCTAGCATGGGGGGAACATGAAGGGTCTGAAGCACAAGTCTTATGAGGAGCAGCTGAGGGAGCTGAGAATGTTGAGTTTGGAGAAAGAGACGCTCAGGGAAAACCTTATCTCTCTCTATGACTACTTGAAAGGAGGTTCTAGCAAGATGAAGGACAGTTTCACCTGACAACAAGTGATAGGAAAAAAGGAGATGGCCTCAAGTTGCTCCAGGGGAGTTTTAGACTGGATATTAGGAAAAACTTCTTTATTGAAAGGGTTGTCAAACATTGGAAGAGGCTGCCCAGGGAAGGGGTAGAGTCAGCAACCCTGGACCTATTTAAAAGACATGTAGTTATGGCACTTGGGGACATGGTTTAGTGGTAGATGTGGTTGGACTTGATGATCCTAGAGGTCTTTTCCAACCTAAAAAATTCCATGATTCTATGATGCAGAGTGATTGGGGGGCAATTTAATGAATTACAGCAATAACCATTATGCCATAGACTATGATATCCAGCAGGTTTAACTATTAGACACATTTTGCAGAAGAAAACTTCCACATTAAAATCTCTCTGTGACCATTGAGGAAGAAAATGCCTCTGGAAGGCTTTGACCCCTGCTTCAGGCATCAAAACTGCTGGATCAACATCCTTACCTCCAGTCTGCAGAGGAAGGATGTCACTTTGGAGAGTAGGGCACACCCTGGTGAAATTCTGGTGAGGTCCCTCAAGTCCTTCTAACACTATCAGCCCTGAATTCACTGCTGCTTGGCTGAGCTCTTGTCGTGCTTTAGTCATGATGAGATGGTCACAGCAAGCAATGGGAGGATTGGGTGCAAATCTGATTAGAGCACAGTAAAAGAGCTCCAAACCTGAAACCAGGGTTATGTCTTGAGCATAGCTGAAAACCTTGCTAAATGATGTGAGGTGCAGCAATTTCACCATGCTGAAGAGCCTGGTGTTGCCTGATGTGCTCTTCCGTCACTGTCCCATCACTGGGAACCAGTGTTACAATACCCAGAGATAATTTGATTACTGGGTTTTAATATTATTTGAAGAGGAAGCAAGAAACTTGTAATGAGGGAGATGTGTATTCTGTGGTTTTGGTAATATAAAATCATGATGTGCTTTTCACTGCTTTCATCTGGGCACATGTTGCCAAGGTCTGCATCACTTTAAAAGATGCCCAGTACAATTAGTTCCAAATTAGAACTTTCTGCATTTCTGAAAGATGCTTTTTTTTGGGCATGCTTGATTCATGCAGGTATAATCTTTGCCCACAAAGCAATCAAATGTTAAAAAAAAAAACCAACAAAAAACAACTGACAACTGATGTTATACTATGTATTAGTCTTCAATTACTGAAGTGTTAACATTTTTAATATTAATATATGTTTCTTTCTTATCAAAAATATCCCTTCAGAGCTGATCTTCCATTAATAAAGATTTTATCTAAGCTATTTCCTTAAGGTTCTTTCATAATTGCTGTCTTCAACCACATTTATAGCACAGAAACAGTTGTCTCATTATGAGTTTATGGAGAAGTTGCCCTTGAAAGTGGCCTGAAACTAATTTTAGTATTCAGGAAAAAATACTGAGAATATTAATACCAAGATACCTGGCATGTTCTGAACTTCTTTTACTTTTGGCTTTACTTAAGACAAAAGCACTCACTGCAACATTGAAACACTTGTCCTGCTGCTCCTGTCTTGCACCATGGCACAGTTTGATATATCCCTGGGGACTGGCAATTCTCCTGATTAGACTGAGTGTCCTGCCAGCCCAGCCCTTCTGGTTGTGAGCATCCAGGCAGTTCTGTGAGCCCTGGCAAGGGCTCCTCGCCTGAGCAGCAAACACAGAGCACATGGGATGTCCTGGGAGCTACAGAGGGAGGCACCAATGCCGTGATGAAGTGTGCAGCCCCTCAAGGGGTATTTTCTGGGGAGAGAAGGGATGGTGCAAGTGCTGGACACGATGTGCAGCACCAACACCCACTTTGAGCCCTTGGTTCAGGCAGTCATTGGACAAGTTAAGGTTCAGTAACAAAATGATTGAGGCTGGACATAGGTAGTTAAACCCCCTGTATCATATGTTATTAAATTCTATAAAAAATACTGCATCCGTGAAAGAAGCATTATTGCACTGACTAGAGCCCTGATCAGCCTCCAGTGGTGCTGGGGAGGGTGCAGGACAGGGCAGATGTGATGCATGGAGACCCAGCTCTGCCTCCCCTAACAGCTTAGAAAAGAAAATCCTATGGGTTTAAATTTCTCCCTTGCTGTATTAATGGCAAGGCTTTAAGAAGCTGATTTTATCATGCATGCTGGCTAGATATATCAAATCTTTTTTATCGCAGTCGCTTTCCTTAATCTGTGATCTGTCATAAAAAAAATAGTTAAATGGTATTTATATATATCTGCCTGAAAGTATTTTATATGATATATCACTGTGGCTGAAAGAGAAAGGAAGTTTCTTTGTAAATAGCAGCTGGCTGTTTTCCTTTTCTATGCATTGATATAAATTTCATGAATTCATTTTTGTGCAGCACAAAAAGAACTCAGAGCCGGAACGTGAATAAATTTCCCTTTACGTTCGGCATCACTTCCCCCTGCACACGCAAACAGAAATGCTTTCAGTATTTAAGTTTCATTTAACACAAGCCTAGTCGGAAACAGAAAAGAAAATATAAAGAAAAGCAGCAGCATGGCAGACACATCACAGTGAACGAGCCTGTGAGCCAGGGACAGCCTCCCCTATTTTCATTTGTAATTTGAGGATAATTCAATTAGACATTTCAGGCAATTTAAACATTCATGCATTGTCCAGCACCAAAGCATGAACTGTTCAGCAGCAAACGAGACCTGACAGCCTTAGCAGGCCGAGTGAAAATCCCAATGTTTAAAAGGAAAAGCCCTCCTCTAATTGATATGCCTACTGGAAAATTAAAAAAATAAAGGGAGGGGAGAGGAGGCAGCTGTGCAGGAGGTACCATGAGGGTGAGACAAGTACAAAGGGCAGAGTGAGTGGTATACCCTGGCTGCGGGCTTCACACCTTATTTGCAGCCATTTGCTTAAAACAGAATATTTCAAAGCCTGTGTGTTCCTTTTAACAAGGGATTAAAACATAAATGCACCTGATCACCCATCTGCTCACCTCTCCCAAGGTAGCTCAAAGGCGGGCAGGCATTCAGGGGCAAAATGGGAGCATTTTCATGTGCAGCTGCTTATGAAAGCCAGGTGCCCCTGCCCGCACTCAGCCACACTGAGGGAGCTGAAATCATCCTGTGCCAAGGTCCCAGCACTGAACCCACCGAGCAGAAGAAAGTCCTGTCTGGACCCATGGACTTTCAGAGGTGACAGGGAGAAGCTGGGGAGCAGGAAGCCCCTCACTGTGCCTATTTCATGCACAGCAGGGCATTGCACAGTCCCTTGCTCAGCATCACGACCCCAGCGCCCTCTGTCCTGCTTGCCCTGCCTGCCCTGGCCACCAGCAGCCAAATCCCTGCAGGATAACCACGAGGTGAATGGCTCTGTGCCCACAAATGGAGAAATTGGCTGCTTGGGTGATAACTTAGTGATGTTAAACACCGAGTATAATAATAATAATAATAACAACACAAGAATTTCAAGTGGAATTTCAAACAATGATGTCTCAGAGCCTTGCTTATTTTAAATGCATTGTCTCTTGTGACCTCTGGATCCAGGGAAGAAATGCTATTTGTCTTGTCCCCGAGAAGTTGCCCTGGAAGCAGGTGGTCACTCTAACCTATTGACACGATAACCACACGATCTGTGTCTGTCAAAGCTGTCTTGTCTGGCTGGCAGACAAGACAGCTTTGACAGACACAGATCTGGATTGCTCAAAGTCATTCCTTTGGTAACTTTTAGAGGCAGGTGATGAAGGCATCAGGAATCATCAAGTACAACTCTTCTTGGCATGCTACATGCCTCTGGTGTCATTTCAATGGCCTCTCGGAAAATCTCTGGAGCAGAAAACTCACCTGTAAAACTTTCCAGGAATGTATCACCCCTACCCCATCTTCATTTTAAGCATTATGCAGGACCAAATTTGGATGGTAAAAGCCCAAAAAGTACATACAGTACATGTGGATGCCAGATACAGTGGTCATTTTCCTTGAGTCATGCTGTTTGAAGATCCAGCTTTTAGTGGGCTTATAACCTACGAAGGTGAGAACAGTTTGTGCTGAAATTTTCCATGCTAGCACTCTGCTGGAAGCTGACCTTTGCATTTCTCCAGGAGTTGCAGAACAGTCCTGTTGCTTCCAAGAATGATATTTGAGGGGGGGAAAGTATTAAAACAAAACCTAGCACTAAATTCTGACTGTTTTATTGAGAATCTCTAATTCCTTGGGTCTTTGGAGTTGGGATTAAATTTGACAAGAAGATCAATGTTTTCATCACCAGTTACAAGCTTCTGGAAACTCATGGTTTCCCATCTTTAGAGGCCATTTATACGGGACAGATAAGTCCACTGAAAAGCCTCTCTGAGACGAGGTTGCTCCATCTCTACCATTCCAACTAAAATTAAAATACTGAATTTCAATCAATTCTTGTTCAAGAACCAATGAATTCAATATATGTGAATAAAGTCAGGGGTAGAGCTAAATAAAAGCAATTCAGCTCATTTATATTTTAAAACTACAGTTTTGGAAGATTGAAACCATTGTAATTTCAAAATTAATGGTGAGTTTTCCTCAGCAAGGAAGTTAGCTGCTCTCATCTTCAGATATCTTGGTAGAAAGAGACCTTAGTAGAAGAGAAAAACCACTTAGCAGAAATAAAACAGAGATTCTTTCCACTCATTATATTATTTCACCTTGAAACAGGTGATGTTGGTCATACACGCAGGTAGAGACCCTCAGCATGAGAAATCCCTCAGATGAATGAGCCCATGAATCTGCTCCACTCTCCTCTTTCCTGAGACCTTGGGCATTGCATAGACGAAGGTACAATTCTACAGCTGCTGCCTCCTGCATGGCAGCACACAGACACACACACTGCCTGTCTAGAAACGAGCAGCAACTCACTGCAATTTTCCGTGACAATGCAGCATAAACTGTTCAGGACGTCTTTTGAAGAAAGCTTTCCTCCCTGCCCCAGTCACCGAGGCAAAATTGTTATAATTTGATTCTTCTTTGGAAAATTATGGGGTGAGGGAGGTGAGGAAGGGAGTGGGAGACATCTCTGGGTTTATCCTTTTCCCCAATTTTTTTAATGTACTGAAGGTGCATATCTGAAATTACTGAGGCTGTATGGGGATGGAGGAATGGACCCAAATGGAGAAATTACAGATTCAGCAGCTATGTTTTTTTGGGTTGTGGGTTTTTTTTTTCTCATGCCTCATCACCTGCAATACAAATTCAGGTCTCTAAAATGGGGTTTCAGCTGCATTTAAGAGACTCATTGGTTTCAGATTATGATCTTTATGAGCCACAGCTGTATTCAAGGAGATTGTACAGGAAGAAAAAAAAAAGGGAAAATTTAGCGAGCAGTTCCTTATCTCAGGCATCAGACTGTGTGGTGCCCACAAGGTCACATGCTACCTTTAACAGCCCTACTAAAAGCAGTAGAACTACTCCATAGCAATAGGCATGGGGAAAAGGACCAGAAGTTTATTTTTGGAATTGTAATGTTGTGTAGGAATTGTGTTGATCAGATACCAGATGGAGCCAAGCAATTTTAGAATTAAAATTTATCATTTCTGAGGGGAAAAAAAATGCCTTTTCTGAAATGCTATTTAGTGTACAAACAGGAAACTAATCCATCATAAATTTGAACGATGCTCTAAGTTCAACACTCCCTTAAAGAGTCTAAAGAGTTTCGACTTTCCAAGATGAGTCTTGTGATGAATTCCCATTTGGTATTTCTACTGTGCTGGCTGATGTCTAAACATGGTGACAGATTCTCTGCCCAGCACCATGTGATCTGAATTGGTTCCAGTTCTGCTGTCAGTACCTTGAGGAGTATCAATAATAGTGCATTGTCATTTGTCATAGGGGACAAGAGATTTATTTTCAACACCTGTGACTTATGAAGCCTGACTTATGAAACCTGAGCACCTGAGGCAGGATTCTTCTCATCTAATTTTAACCAAACTGAAAAAATGTAGTGTTTAATACATCTAAGCCCTCCAGAACCTTGTTCTCAGTTAGGAAAGATAGCAACTCCAGATGGCAACCCATCTTACCCTGAAAAAAGTACCTGTGCCTGGGGGGCTGAACAGCCCCATTCTCTTTGGTCACACAGGGACAACTGCTGTAACACAGGACATGGCTCACAGGGTCTGAATTTACTGATGCTGAGAGGGCAGATGCTGCTGCACTCAGGCAGTTCAGCAGGGTGGAGGGTATCCAGTCCAATGATGTCAGATACCCATCTTAGTGGAAAATAATGTACAATTAGGTGATTATAATCAATACTCAGAGTACAAACAGTCTATCCAAAATTTGTATTCATACAAACTTGTGAAGAAAATGCAACTTCATTCTGGAAAACACGGTCGATTAATTAATACAAAACAATTAGTATTCATACAAATTTAGGAAATATACAATTTAGGAAATTTGATGAAAACACCATGTGTGCATGTGTGTGTATGTGTGTACACGGATGCAATTTAGTTCAGCCTACCTAGATGACTGTTATTCTGAAAATAATAATTCTTGGACAGACAATTCCTTTGAGGTCACTTGCACAATTTGGTCGGGCATCCACTGAAGGGCACAACCAAAGGGCCCACTGTGCTTCCCCCTCACTCCCAGCCAGCAGCAGCACACACAGCACAGGCTTTCCCAGCAGCTGCTCGGAGGCTCAGCTACTCTCTCTGGAGACAGAAACCCCAACTGGGACCTCAGGGGGGTGTGGAGAGCACATGGGAGAGGAGCCCAGGGTCCCAGCCCAGCTTACTGGCAAGGCCAGCCCTCCAATGTGGAAGTGAACATGGAAATGCAGGTTGCAAACATATTACAGCATGAAGCCCCTCTCTGTACAATCCTTTTTTTTTAGGTTAGTGCAGGACACCCCCTTCAAATCTATTTTCCCTCCTGTTTTGAGCAGTTTCTCATAGGAGGGGAAAGAACTCAGAGGCATAAGCGAGGAAGCGGACGCCCTTTGAGCTGATTCGCCTCAGGGCGTGGAGCTGTGTGTCTGCCCAACTTGGCTGGTCACACGCTGTCAACAGCAATGACCAGAGCTGCCCGAAAAGCCAAGTCAACCCTTCTGATGGCTGCAGTCTGTCACCGTCACCTGAATTCAGCACGCACTGCACAGACGTGCCCTTTCTCCAAGGGAACCGAGCAGCTGAAAACAACATGACACTCCATCAGCTTAGGAAAGCTTAAAAACAATCAGCACTCAGCTTGGTTTTGTGTTTTCAGGGATTTTCTGCCTTGACTTGCATTTAATCAGAAGAAATTTTTTTTTAAATCAGAAGAAAAAGAGAATTTAAAATATACTAGCTACCAACCCACCTTTCCCAAACATTTCAAACTCTAAGCACATTTACTCCAGGAAAATATGCCTTTATTCCAGGAATGTTCCTGTTCATGTTATTTGCAGCATGAACAGATTTTTTTAAAATAACTGTTTCACAATTGTTTTTCCAACCTGTTAACTGGTCTCCTGCTTACACAAGCAACTTGTCTACACAGTGTGAGATCCGCTTCAGGATAGTTTCTCTCTATCAGATTATGCATCAGTCTCCAAAGTGTGTCTGGAGAAGAATCATAATGCAAAATCTTGCTTTGACCTGTAGTAATTTTCAACTTTAACAGAATTAAGACTGTGGACTGTAAATAATGTGTGTGAATGAAACAGATCACCAGCTGAGGCTGCAAACCCTTGATATTAGATCAGAGAAGGGAACTCTTAACTATCAAAGGTATTGCAGAAGTGCAGTGCCCAGCAGATGATCATGGCTGCTAATGATTAAGGATCTGCTGAAGATGCCAGACCTGAAGAATTGAGGAGGGAGAGCAGAGTTGTGTGGTTGATGGATTTTACAGGGTAGTGCACTAAGAGTACTTATTTCAATGCCTGGTTTCCCATGGACCTGGCTGGTGTGATACCTTGACTGCTGGTGGGTTCATATTCAGGCTTTCCAGACCAAAGAGAGTGAGTGCTGTTTCACACAGAGTGTGGCTTGAAGTAGAGCTTGAAGTAGGAAATATAATGTTTGTTTGTTGAAACCAAAGTATAAAAGAGTTGTTTAAAATATTCTTTTGCATAAAGGAACACATTTTAAAATTACACTGGAGATGAAAACAGTTATTCCATATTAGGTTCTGTATATTTTATTCCAAACTTAATATGCCAGGAAACAGACTCAGGTGATGCACAAGTGGTGAGACTCTTATTTGCAGGATAGAGGGGAAAAGCCCTTCAATAACAAAGACAGAATTGACCCCCTTATCACATGATGGTGATAACTAAACTAATATACATTAGACAGGACTTTTGAATGCTAAAGAATAACCTACATTCTGCATTTGTTGTGATGATTTACAGCAATGAACTTGACCCAAAAATTGCGACTTAAGTGCTCAGTGTTATTGATAATAATCATTCAGAGAATTCTCAGATGGATTAATTCTACTTCCTTTCTGCAACAGCTCTGGTCTCCTTTTTATTCTGCATGTTCATTTTATTCCCTTCTAATTAAATGTGATTTTCTCAGTGAATGCCTATATCTTTTTTATTTGAATATTTGACTCAACAGAGCTGAGCAATGAGCATCCCATCTGCTCACCACCTTACCACTCTGGCTCAGCCTCACAGCCCCTTGGACTGTGTGGAGCCATCCTTAGAGAAAGTCACAGCTCTGGAAAAGCACTGGAGGGAAAAGTTGTCCTGTTTTGATGAAACCATGGTGCAGATCATGGCCTCCTCTCTGGATTGGTGTTGAAGGGTAAGCACAAGGCCAGCCTGTGCATTCTTGGCACAACTTTCAGGGAAGCAGTTTTACTGGTAAAATAAAGGATATGAGCTAGTGGGTCCTTGAAATCTGAAAATAGCCTGGTAAAAGAAGGTGTTAGTTTTTTTCTGGTTCTTCATCTCTGTGATTCAAATAACACTACAAAAAGACAGATTTTTAGCTAAGAGCCACATTTTCAGACTAATCTTAAAACCTCTCTCTGCTGTAATAAATGTGAGAGCACCCTGATGGACCCCACCTGTGTCCACAAACCAGCAGTGCCTCAGGAGACATTGCCAGCTGCATGGAAACTGAATTTGTGGAAATGGGGATGGTGGTAGGAGCTTTTCCCTGTGACACCTGGCAGGCTGAGGGTACCTGTGTGAGGCTATAGAGATGTGCTATTCTGTCCTTACCTATTGGCACAAGAGCCTGTGGATGATGTCAGGCTCTGATGGACTGCAGGTACCCAGATACTCATCTCCAGACACAGCACTGCAGCTCATGCAACCATTTGTTTCTTCTCTGCTCATTGCCTACATGGATCTCCTATCATAGAGGACTTCATTTTATTTGTTTGTTTATTCGTTTGTTGTAAGGATAAGTGTCTTCTGGATTCAGCTTGCACTTTAAGGCTTTGGACAAAAGAAGGAACCCAACTCTAGATATCCTGTAAAATCTGTGGAACATCAAAGCCTTAGTTTCTCCCTGGACCATGTGGGTGAAAGAGGAAACAGACAAATCCCCTCTTGCTGAGTTTGCATTAGCCCTCATGGGTCACAGAGAGTCTGACTACTCTCTCTCTTAGCCAGCATCAGTGAATAGAGTCTCAAAGTCGAGGTAAACAGGCAACTATTTTGGAGACATCAGTGCAGGGCCCACAAAGAGCATTTTCTGGAGTATGAAGAATTTTTTTTTCCAGTTCCCCAGGGCACTAATTATTTCCATATGCACCCACCACCTCCCTGAAGGCAGATGTGACTGCTCAGACAGAGCCCCTTCAGCTCCCCATGGGGACGTGTACCTTACATTTACTGGCAGTGGGTGTTGTAGGAAAGGATAAACTTGGCAAAAAGGTCATTTGTCTGATCCCATTTCTCAGTCACTAAGTTCAAATGTTGGTGGCAACAGAACTGATACCACACTTCAAAATTTTGATCTCTTTTGGTTTCTCTTTTCTCTTCTGTTCAATAATTTGATTTTTTACTAGTTGATTCAGTTACCATGAGTGGCTTTTTTTCCCCACTTTGCATGTTTTTTAGATAGATATATACTTCATGTATATATACTACTGTGATTATATCAGTTTTTTTCTTCACAAAAAAGCCCCAAGGTAATGAAAGAAAGAACTGTCTTATGGGTAACTTAGCAATTTCTGATTGTCAGCAAAGAACAGAAATAGTGTAGTCTTGCCCCACTAATGATTTCACGCTGCAATCTCTCCCTCCCATAGAATTGTGCTACTTCATGCAAAATAGAGCAACTGCCATGAATCTGCTGCATTCATGGAAATTAGCTGAGATGTTCACCTTGTAAAAGGTCACCTCCCACTGGAGCAAAGGATCTTCAGTTTTACTGAAAGCAAAGATCCTTTTTCCTCCTTTCGCCAAACTGTCAGGAAAGTAAAAGTGGTCCTGTTTTGAGCCAGTATCTGCCCTATTCCCTCTCCCTGTCCATGTGGCTGTGGTTGCTCCTGCACAGCCCTGTGCCCTCTGCCTGCAGCCCAAGGATGGTTCTAGCATCCCAGACCTTTTCATTACCTTATCTCCATTATTTAGGCAAATACAGAACACTTCTCCAGACAAGTTCCAGGGCGCCAGTTTATCTGCATTATTATAGTAATGATCCTTTATCCATAGTACCCAGCCTTTCCTTAAAAATCAGTCACTGCCTGATTAATGTTCTGTAAATAGGGGATCTCCGCGCAGCAGTACTAGATGTACTGCTCTCCTCTTCTGATCTGCTCTGCTGTGTTTCGCTGCTTGATTCTTGTTTTTGCTCTTCTGACATCACCTGACTACTTGCTTTTTACAGTCACCGTCTATGGTGGAAATTACTGCCTCTTCTTCCTGCTTTTTTCCTTGGCATTTTTTCCTTTTGGAAGAAATGCATTTCTTTTGCAATGGATGACGCAGTTCAAAGGCTGTGTATCTTTCCCTAGCTTTCCTAAAGATAAAGAGAACATATATGCTGGCATTTTCTTGTAACCACTCTAAACATCTGCAGCCCTTCTTGATTTGCTTGTCCAAACTAGTTAGGACAGGAATGTTTCTATTTTTCTTTCTAGCTGGGGGAGAAAGCTCACAAAACAAAAAAGAACATGCCTCAGAGAAGCATTTCAATCAGAAAATTATCTACCCCAAAGATGTGAAAACCGATTTTGCTATATTTATCAGTTTCATAGCAAAGAAAGGTCAAAATGTGAATATATCCAGCAAAATTGGTAAAGCCTCTTAGGCTTCCACTGCCCCAACAGGCATAAAACTAAAACTGTGTCTTATGGTTTAATGTCAGCAGGGCTTGGTTTTTTGTTGCACATGAAAATGTTCTACAGAAGTTTTGGGGTAGTGAGACAACACAGGATCAGAAAAAATCAGATTAAAATTAACACTGCTCAAATGTGGAATTAAAACCAACCAAACAACAGCAAGACAAACAAGCAAAAAACCACCAGGAAAAATGATGCAGAACCACTTCTCTAGAGAGAGCCAAATCCATTAAGCTAATTAGTTGAGCAGCTGATGTTCTGACCTGACATTGTTTCTTCATTTAGCATCTTTAATTCTTCATGCAAGAAGATTTCTCATTATTTCTTATCCAAACAAACCCTGATATCTGGATATTCTTCTGCAGTTTGCTGATAAAATTTTCCTCTAAACGGTCACAATCTGAAATTTGAACAGTGTGACCTATGTGACCTATTACATAAATTCTATTTCTCTTCTCTTGTGAACTAATGACCCAGAATTTGTAAACAATTTCCTTCATTCCTCCCTTAACAATTAGTTTCACTCCAAGAGAACTTTCCTTCTGAAATTTTATTTTTTTTTAAAAAAAGCAGGGAGACATTTAGTTTTGTAAACCCCTATTCTGTCATGTTCTTCTCATAAGACAGACGCAACAAACAAAGCCAGACCCCCAGCAGACATCCATCAGACAACCCAAAGGCAGTGGTAGCCAGTCAGTCCTGTTTGCAGAAAGCCTCCTCTAGAAACATCAAACACAAGGATTGCTGCAGGTGTATACAAACTTGCTTGTTTTCATCAGCTTTCACAGCTTTGCAAAAAGTATTCCAGGGGCTCCCAGGGGCCCTGTGTGTTGAAAAGCATTAAGTCAGAGAGTGAAGACACGTCTGTGCTCTGAGTGCAGCAGTGTACAGAGGTACCTTAGCTGGCACTGAGTGAATCATCACTGGAAGTAACACCCCCATTTCCATGCCAGAGTACAAATGGGTACACATTTGTAGGAGGACCTTATGTGCCCTGACTCTGTTCCCTTGAAATAACTCATTCATGCATCTATATTTTGTATAAATATTCATATATTTGAATAGCACATCCATCATCCCACTTCTCCATCCCATACAGTCACCACCAAAGCCAATGGACACTGACTTTATGTGACCCTAAGGAAACAAGCAGCTGTCCTGCAGCAGCTGTTCCACACCACACTCAGTGCAGCAAGCAGGCAAGCGAGGCCAGCCCAGGCCGAGCACCAGAGTCACACACCCTCATTCCAGAAAGAGGGAGGGGAAGCTGAGAGCAGGCAGGCCAGCAGACTGCAGTGGGTGCCACTGTCTCCACCCTCAAGACCATCACCATGCCAGACATCAAAAGGCTTTGCTGTCTATTCAGTACATTTCTGCTCCTTCCCTCCCCCAAGGAAGTTTCTGAGATTAAAAGCTTAGAAGTTCTTCTAGTCATGGCAGGAAAAGTGGGTGCATTACATAGGGTCCCTTCAGCCTCTCCTTCAGGATCAAGAGAGGAAAGTGCTTGCACCCAGCTTGGAGCTTCCCCTAGGTGAGGTGCACAGCATGTCCAGCACTGTTTCTGGGATGGGTAATTAAATTGTTCCAGCACAGATTCACACACCTGCAAGAGCTGGCACAGAGGGCACTGAGCAGGAAATCTGGAGCATAGCAGGGAGCAGGCCTTCCAGGTCCAGAGACTTGTTTTTTATTGCTTTTCCTACTCTGTCATGCTCTATAGAAGATGAATGACCAAGCTTGACTTTTAGCAATTTAATTTTCTGAGTGTGTTTTTTCATTTATCAAGAAGTCGCCTGTTTTGGACTTAGGTGATTGTCTCTGAATTGTTACTTTACACACATGCCTGCAAGCAAGGTATCCTGTGACATCTTTGCTAAGCTAATCACTTCCTGCCACTGAAGCCTAATAGATGTTACTCCTCTGCCGTGCAAGGCTTGAAGTTGTTCTGCTGAGGAGAATTGAGTAGAAATTGGATCTGAGGAGAAAGTATTTTCTCTGGGTCAGATTTTTATATAAGCCTTAACCTTTAACTAAAATACCTCATCAAAACTAAGGAAATTAAAACATCTACTTCTGTAAGCAGCAATATTTTTTCCCCAAAAAGACCCCAGTTTTCTTACACATCTGGAGAAAAAATGCAGTCTGGATTGCCTTTATGGGCCGGATTCTGCCATCCTCCTGCTTTGAACCCACTCCATTGCCCAACCCAAAGCTGAGTTATCAGTGCTGATGATTGTAAAACAATAGCACTGGATTTTGTTCTGGTATTTGGAAAGTTCCATCTTTTTGGTCTTTTGGGGTGGTTGGGAACTGCATTTCAAACCTTTGAAGGAGTGGAGAAGTTTGGATTTTTAGCAGAAGTTTCCCCAGTCAGCAAATGCTGCCCCACAAGAGGGACTGCACACACTGCTCCTCAGGAGGCAGATGGGCTACATCTCCCTTGTGCGGAAGCAGCAACTTCATGTTCCCCTCCTGCATCACTGGCAGGTGTCCTACATATACCAAGGAGCTACTTCAGGCATACAAATTACCCTAAAGGGATCAGACATGTCCCATGTCCTGAATGACCACTGGTAGCTCAGGGTCCAGAACTTTAGTGATACAAAACACTGAAGGCATCAGACATTCAGAAAACCAAAGGCCATCTCTCTAGAGAAAATGCAAACTATTCCCACATCCTGTCATGCTTACTCCTTCTGCCTTTTTATTACTAAGACCTTTCTTTCCCAATTTTCCCTTTGTTTAAATTTAAGAACATCTCTTTGCTTCTTAACAGGAAGAAATATTTCATCTCAGAAATGTTTATGGGTCACTGACAGTGATGCACAATTTGTATTTTGCTCATTAAGAACTTCCCAGCCAAACTTCAGCTCTTCCCTGACTGTTGCTTCAATTAATCTTCTGTTTGGCATTTGGCTGCCTATTAATGCTAACAAAATATTGTTATGAAAACATATCAAATTGCCCTTCTTAGGCTGTAATCAGTCTTTTTGGCATGAAGTACAGTCAGATTCAATCTGGACTATAAATTCACTTCTGAATTTCAAAACATGATGCAATCTGTAAAGTTTCAATAAATTAAATTCCTTCTGCCCCATGTCATATGTGAGCTAATCTACTTTTTCATTGAATTTGATATGCCCTCAAAGTCAGGTATCACATCCAGAAAAAGTGTATCTGTTTGTTGAGTAGGTAATGTCCTCTCTAGAAGTACTGGAATCTACTGAAAACTGCCAAACAAATGTTTGGTTTGGCTTTATTTGTTTTGCTTACTGGTCTATATGGAATTTCCTCCACTGACCCATTGAGACCCCATAGCTACCTCAGATCTCCACCTCTTGCGCCCTTCAAATTCCTTTTGAACCATCTTTTGTGCACAGATCTTTGCACAGAGACAAGGGGGTGGGCAAGTTCCTGTGACAGTTCTCAGAGGGCTTTACAAATATAAACCTCATTTTTATAAAATTGCTCTGAGGGAGGTTAGTCTCAACTCCCTTGCAGAATGATGAAGGAATTGAGACACAGATGCTTTGTCTAAGACTGGCACTAGTCTGGGACCAAGAAGATGGAAGTCAGACCTCTCTTCTCCGTGTCCTATCTCAGGGCATTCCCATGAAGGTCATTTGTCTGCTGACAATTACTAGAGTCAGTGTAATCACTGTATCTCAATGAATACCACAAATTAAACAATTTTTTTCCCTATTTGGATATTACAGACTAGACCTATACATGTCCCTTATTCAGTTTGCCTCACAAAAGCATAAAATGGTTGTTTCAGTACTTCAGTGACAACTTAAAGCTGTATATGCTGGAACTCAATATAGTATCAAAGTATGCAAATTTTAAAATGTGACTCTCTGTGACGGCAAAGGAGATCAGATAATTTGAGGACAAACAAATTTAATTACATAAATATTATTTCTTTTATTACAAATGTTTTGTTCCTGAGCATTAATTTAGAGGGGATTTTAGCTTGGCTAATCCAATAAAGAGCAGTGACTTGGAATAAAAACAGCAACAATTACTCCAAGTCCTCCGCTTTCTCTTGTAGCAAGAAGCGTGTCCCATCATTAGCTTCTAAGCTCTCAAACACATCCTTTCCATCTCACCCACTGCTGACATTTCCCAAATGAACCACCTCTGTGGACAGCAGTGTTTCAGCAAACAGTCACTCTCTCCTGTCACAGCAGATCCTACAGCTGTCTTACCCAGTGTACCTAATCAACCTGCTGGGGAGAGCTGAATTATTACTAATGTAAGAGTGATTGAAATGAGTGATTCCCTCCACTTAATCCCAGTGTGAAAAATAGAGACTTTGCATATATAAATACCAAGATATCACAAGCAAGTATGGAGCAAAAACCCCCTGAAATGCCTGGGTTGTTCCATCAGTACTGCATGATTTACTGGAATATTCTGTAAACCAACTGAAGGGTGATTCCAAGTTAGTTTCAGATTGTCATCCTGTCTATAGCTTTGTATATGAATGATTCATAACAATTACAACTTATTAGATTTCTTAGGGAAGATTCTCAAGGCTCGACCCCCAGCCACCTGCATTTCATAGGAAGAAGTCTTACATAAGCCTTTGAAGATCTAGCCAAGAGTTTGTGTATCTTTGTGACCGCAGCTGATGCTGAAAAAAGAGCCTCCAGTAAAAATCATCACAGATTCCCAGCCCTGGACATGGCACCCTGGATCTAGAATAGAGTGGAATAAATAGTATAGAAAAGCATAGCATAGCATAGCATAGCATAGCATAGCATAGCATAGCATAGCATAGCATAGCATAGCATAGCATAGCATAGCATACAATACAATACAATACAATACAATACAATACAATACAATACAATACAATACAATACACTCTTTCTATTGAAAGGGGCCTACAATGATCAATCTGTTCCAACTGCCTGAGCACTTCTGGGCTGATCACAAGTTAGAGCCTCAGTTTGTCATGTCAAAAGGAAGAGTATTGTAGAAGTCAAAGAAGAAAAATCCTGGCACCACCACATCAGTCAGGAAAGGAAACTGTCCAGTCTCTTTGAACAAACAGCTCAGATCTCTTGGAAAGAGAGACTCCACCAAAAGTACACGTAGTCTAACATCAGTTCTACTCTTTCACCCTGGGCTCATTCTCAGACAATTCTCCTCTTATGGTTCCTAGCTCCCATAGGCCAAATGGTGAAACTCTGCTCCTGAGAGGGTGCCCTGAACCATGAAACCAGTGGAGAACCATGCTCCAATCACCCTATTTGCTCCAAGCAGTGCCTTATATCACAAGAGACTATAATGAAGTCATTAGGTCTAATGGAGGAGAAAATAGCTATTTAAAGTAGATCCAGCACCAGAACTGGACTGAAGTGGAATTTTCCATTTTATACATGTGAAAGATTAGCTGCTACTGCACCTCACTACTGCAGAATTAGCCATGGATCCAATTATGACTCTTCTCTGTTCAGCCCTGCAAAGCTCCTTTCTGAATTCTCAGTCAGCAATAAAGCAGTCAATGTTTATCTAAAATGCTTATAGTGCTTCCCTCTCCCTTGTGCTCCTTGTCAGTTTACCCTTAGATTGCAAGAAAATATATTGTTTTTCCATGCTGGAAGCATTTCCCAGATGCCTAGGGAAGCCCTTCACATACCAGGTGCTGCTTTTAATGAGTCAGGCTCTTAACTTTCATAACCATGGTGTCACTACCAGCAGTGCCATTTGCTGCATGCTGTGGTTTAAGGGTGAAAAAAACTCCACCAAAAAAAAAAACCCAGAAAACCCAAAAAACCCTTCAAAAAACCAACAAAATTCACTAACAAGCTCAGCTCACAGCCTCTCCCTCTCCTGGGCTATCACAGAGCATGAGCCCTCTGAAGGTTACTTCTCTACCAATTTCAAATATTGACCTTGATGTCCTGTCCCTTACAATATTCTTTAAAATCCATCATCTGCAAACTAAGTTTAAGTCAGGAAACCTAATTAGTAACAGAGACAATAAATAACAAGCTTAAGGGGAAGCAGGAGAGAACCTCTTGCAGGTGGCCAGCTCTTAGCTGAATAATTCTCTGTGCAACGGTCATGCTTCAAAAATTTAATTCTCTGTAATTTCATTTAGGATGGGGAAAACAAAACAAAATGAGCAAAGTGATACAGGATTTCATTTACATTCTGACAAGTACATTCATCTAAAGTTTAACCATAATAGCTGCAATTACTGTACCTTTCTTCCAAAGCATTTAATGGTGTGAAGAAAGTGGCAATAAAAAAAATTTAAAAAAAAAAAAAAAGGACCCACTTGGCATTATTATTTGCTATTTTTATACCAAAAAAATAAGTCTCCCTACTGTCAGGCTGATTGTATTAATCTGAGATTCCTATGGTCCTTCAGACTTGATTGCTTTTGATTCTTGCTTGGCAGAAGTGGTGATGAAGGAGCTGAAATCATAATTCCTATTTAGAAGGCAAAGAGGAGGCCACTTCAGTTCTGTGGTGAGTAGCACATTTTGTTGCTTTAATTAAAAAGTTGTTCTATGAAGCTTCTGCAGTTTTCAGAGCACAAAAAGGATGGTATTTTCAGAGACACTTTGGAGATCACTCCTGCAGGTTTCGTGAGCTATGTTGATGTTGCTTAAACACACTAAGGAAGAGAAGCAATCATTGAATTTTAAATATGATTTTTATCTTGAAAATTGTAAACCCATCCTCTCAATGATGAAAATATATTTTCCTTTATGTAGTTCTTAAATTGTTATCCATCTCTATTAAGGCTCTTAAAGAGAGATTTTCAGCAACCGAACATCCACTAAAACAAACAAAGAAAAGATTTAAGTATCAAGAGCTGGAGGTATTTAGACCAGAATTGCCATGATTTTCAAGTGCCTGCTCTCTTTAAGATGAATGCCCAGAAAACTGTACAGGTCAAGGCTTTTAGTCCCTGAGAGTGTGCCAAAAGTGAGCAACATTCTACAGCCATGAGCCACCATTCTCTTCTGGAGACAGCAATGGCTGTCAGGTTCATCAGTGCATTACACAACCCTCCAACCTAGCCAGACTCCCTTAAGACTTAATTTTCACTTTTAGAAATCAATACACTTCACTTGTACTTTCAGCTTTTCATATGACAGCAGCATTGAAAATTAATATTTTACTGAGCTTACTAAGGGGGGACTTAGGAGAGCATATAAGATTTGGATCCACCTCAGAATCACATGACAGCTCAGGTAAGATGCTGTTGGCTTAGAGAAGCTAAGTTAAATCATATTTAGGGTTTTTATTTGACGATGCCAGGATCCTTCACGTTGTCTGTGACTCAGATCAGCTGTTCCTTTTGCACTGGAATAATGACAAAAGCCTCTTATCCTCTTAGATTTAGCTCTAACTTCAACTCAAACTACACAGATGTATTTGCCTGCTGTGTTTCCCTATGCTCAAGGTACCAGCCAAAAAAAGCTCTCCCATGGCAAAGAGGAAAAGTAGTCGCAAGGGATGTAAACATCCCAACATCAAAGGTTCGTTTCCTAATCTCCGGAACTGTCCTTTACTAGAGCTGTGTTTTAAACACCCCAAGATGCTATCACTTACCTGAAAACTAACTTCTGGCTAAAATTTAAGATCCAGGTTTCTCAGCTGGAAAAGTTGGTCAGGGAAGCCTCAGACTGACACAGATCCACCTGCACATCCCAAAGTATCTTAGTGTGACCTTTCCTACTTACACCTGGACAGAACAGCTTCTCCTTAGGTCTTCAGGTCCCTACAGGCCATGCTCTGTGCATTCATGAAGAGGTAAGGGAAACCAAACTCTCACCAAATCCCTTCTTGTTTTGAATTGTGAGGGAGTAGCATTATGCCATACTTGGGGCTGCTCCATCAACGGAGGCCTTAAGGGGGCCTGGTTATTTGTCCTGCTCTCCTTTATACATTCCAAGTACCACTGTAACACTCACTGTGAAGCCCAGGACAGATGTCACAGTACACAGGAAAACACTCTCAAGCTGGGACCAAACAGAGCCTTGAAATGCTGCTGTGGTTTCCAAGCCATGTCATTCTGCACCGCCTTGTGACAGCATTAAATTCCCTGCATCTAATACTCTCATTTGGAGTGAAGCATCTTCAGCAGCCCTAATGTTTGATCTCAGCCTCACAGCTGGGGAAAACTAGCAGCTGGTTTGTGATTCAAAAGGAACAGAACAATAACCCGTTGAGGCTACTCCTCCTGTGTGTGGATGGGTGAGTCAGATGAATAATTGGACAACGCAGATCAGTTAAGCCTAATTCAGTTAATAGAATTAATTTCCAAATTAGTACACATTAGGTGAATCAGCTACAATTCCTTTTGACAGAATTTTTAAAAAATACTACAGTAGTTATAATGAAACAGATAAATATTACTGCAGAAAAGGTTCCAAAGAAGGCAGTCTCTGTGAGGAAATTTTTATCTCTAAATCCTGGGGATGCATAGGTTGAATTTCATATAATCAGTAGGAAGCGTATCTTCTTCCTGGCTTGTACAGCCTTTATTACCCTGACAACCCTTAAGGGATCTTAAATAATCATTAGAGACGGGCTGAGAAAGTTCTGACTGGGATTCAGGCATAGATGTTGGGACTGATAGAGGGTCTGCTGCAAGGAAAAGGAAAGAAACTATTTTAAATTTAGAAGCTGGCCTAGGAAAATTAGTTGGTAAAATAATTTGGTCCTCTAACACTCTTCCTAGGAAAGCTTGGAAGCCTATCTGGGCTACTGTTATTCAGTGCCAGCTGTTATTCAGTGACACACATACAGAGCAGATAAACGTCTGACATTTGAACCAGAGTCTTCAGGGTGGTGATCGCAGGGAAGAAAATGCCAATAGCATGATTTTGTTATTGAAAGGCTTGGAAAATGCTTTGGTCAGGTACAATTAATAGGATCTCCTGAGCAAAAGTCGAGCTGCAGCTCCTGGAGCACTAAGATGATTTAGGAAGATTCCAAGCTCTGTGTGATCAGAGTAAACTAAGAGGCAAGAACAGGGGAACAAATTTGCCCCACACATGTGCCTTACTAAGAAGAAAACCTCGGTTTTTGGCTTGACTGCACAATGATGGCAACAGCTGGTGTTGAATAAATGTGTCTGCAGGAATAAGATCAAATCATGGCTGCATCAGTTTAGCAGTTTAATAGGACACCTCCCTGGAATCCACAAGCACCTGAAACACCTATTGCTGTGGTTGCTTCACCAATCCTTGCTCCTTCTGAGCTATACAAAGGGGTACAACTGCATGACTTTGGTACAACTGCACTTTGTACTTGCTTTGGATATCACAAATCAACACTGTGTACACAGGATTTCATTAGCAGTGCAAATTAGGTAACAGTTTTAATAATTTATTTCTTTTGGTGATGGTCCTTTGTATTCTGTTTTACTGACAGTTTCCTGCATGGCAAGGATTCACAGGTGTAGCAAGCCTTTTGTAAAGTACTTCACTGCAAACAATTTGACTTCATCCAAAAGTAGTGGAGCTGCCAGAAAAAGCTAACCTCTCTAAAAATCTATTACCTATAAAATTTTTATTCTGTGTGTCAAACTTCACAGGCGTGCTATTGTGCCTTTCTGAAAGGATTTAAAGTTGCAGAACAGTCATAACAGTTATGTCCAGCTGCTGAATTATACATTGAGAAAACTGACCTAGCATTACATGGTGTCTATCAAACTTAAAGCCTCCCAGTTCACAGTCATGGCTTGTCAGGTTTGATGGGGAGCTGGTTAAATGCCGTGTCAGAGTTGGTTACCTGGGGCAGTGCACTGAAGGCTTTCGTCAGCCGGCTGAAAGCCCTGTGGTATCTATCAAATACAGCAAAATACTGGAAAATAATTCACAATGTAGGCTTCCAGTGACTGAGTCATGGGTTCCACTTTTCCATGTTAATGCTTTGAAACTATGAATGACAAACGAGCCACTCTTCCCTAGCTCTGCCAGCTCTTCAGAACCTCCTGCTCCTTGTACACGTTACAATTCACGATTCACAAACCACCCACAGTGATAGCTGGAAACCCCCCAGTTCACAGCTGCAGGGCTTAGGCACAGCAGGTCACCACGCGGGCCAGGACTCTGTCATGTGGCCTTCTGTTCTCTGACCTGAGGCATTTCCAGTATGGCCACTGACTCCCTGTCAGCAAACCCTTGCAAGGCCAGTGCCAGGGGTGGATTCAGGTTCTCCTCCTGATCGCTTTGCAGCTGGGGAGCATCAGGACATCTTCCCCTCTGATGGCTATTCTCATTGCTGTCCCTTGATACTCAGACTCCAGCTGAAACTGTGCTCAGCAGAGAGAGGCAGAAGTGGATAGAGCAATTCAGAGTTAGAAACCAAGTGACAAATGCAGAGCCCTTCCTTTCAAATTTCCATCAAGCCCAACAAACTGTGGTGCTGTTGTCTCTGTCTGGCTTCAGGCAGACTGCTCAGCTGAAGACCCACATCATTGACTAAGCAGCTCTTGTGCAATCAAGATTCAGATCCTGTTGAAAAAAAAATAGACTTCAGCTTTGTCAAAGAGTCACATTAAGAGGCAACAAGAAAAACTGTGGATAGAACTCTCCCAGAGCTGCGTGCAGCTGGGGGTGTAGCACAGGATTCTTGGCTGCAGAACTCTTTTCCAGGACACGCTAGCAAAGACAAACAGCTCTGGGCTCTGGTAATCTTCATCCAGCTTGAAAGGAGGCTTTGCAGGCCAGAGTTCAGAGAGATCTTCCATCTCAGAACATTCGCCAGTCCTAGAGCACATCGACTGCTGTCAGAGCACGGAAAACAAAGCCAGAAAACCAACTGTGCTTTTCGGGCCTTTGAACTGCCACAGCTCTAATGACACCTTACAGAAACATTACGTATAAGATAAGGCACATATGTAGGTAGTAAGTGAGGTCTGTAAAAGCCTTTGTTTGTGTGACCCTGCATGCAGCTCAGGCCATGGTTTTCTCCAGAGGCAGGGGAAACCCCCTGAGATGCCCATGCAGACATTAACCTCGCGCTCAGGACACGGGTTACGTAACCCAGCAGCACTGGGGTTTCAACCATCGCTTCATCCAAAGTGCCCCTTGTTGTTGGGAATTTCACAGTTCAGCACACACTGAATTAATTCTTTTACTAGGTCAGGCCTGGTAACAAGCATTGATTTAAGCAGCTTATTGCAACAGAAGACTAAACACTGTTCCTAAATGGCAGCTCTCTGTGATCCCACAGAGGATGGATTCTGCTCCTGGTGACACACACCCAGAGACACAGCCGTGCTGGGAGTGTGGCAGAGCAGAAAGATTTGCCGTTGCTATTTGCTAGAATTTTCAGGGAACACGAAACGTTTTTACTTCCTAATCTTCCTACAGAATATAAAGAATTGCTGCTCTGGGCTATTTCAGAGAGATAATGTGAGCGACTTGAGCTGTATATTGACTTCAGGCACTGTAAAGATATATTTTACAGAGCTTTAAAAAGCTACTAATGCAGATTTCTGTACTCCTGAAGATCCCTAGAGTGCACTTCAAAGATTTTCCTGAAGTCTTAAACCACACATATCTGGTCAAGCCCCATGTTATTTGTTATTATTAGTCAAACACCCCTAATCATTGGTCATACCATCTTCCAGGCTGTATCCCCTATGCCAAAGCAGCTTCTTAATGCATACTTGCAGTCCTAATCTGCCTAGGCATAACAGCTCCATAAGAACCATATTAATTATAATCAGTGACAGATACATACTAAATCCTATGTTGGAAACATGGGAGTAGTTTCTGTGACCAGCTCTTATCTCTAAACCCAGAGGTGAAACCAAATCTCAATTCCCACAGTGTTAAACTGTTTACAGACCTGGATTCAGCAGGTCTGTTTTTGGCTCGTGTTTAATTTTAGTAACTCCCCACCACTGTATTTGCATTCTTTTTGAGTTTTGCCAGTGTGAACATAGATGCTTTGAAGCAGATTTTGCTAGGCAGGGAAAGAGCTTTCACCATGTTGCTTCCATGCATTATCCACTGAGTGAGATGCCTCAGGTTCTCCTTTCCAGAAGGAAGTTTTAACAACAAGCCCTCTCAGGCTCTGCTCTTCTCCTGCAAATCATCTCTCTTCATCCTTTAGGTTTCCACAACTCCCATTGCACCCATCTGAGCTCACCCACCTCACACCCAAGGCCCTCATATTCCCTCCCTCTCCTTGTCTTTCAGATTCACCAGATCACAGCATATCAAAACACAAAAATCTCTCTCCTACACGTCCCACTTTCAGGGGCCCAATAGCACTTCCATTTCAGCAGGGTGACACCAGCCCCTACAATAGTGAACCTGGGCCCCCTATTAATGTGGTTACTCAGCAAAGGTGTCAGAAGACACAGTTGGGGAAGAAGATTGAAGAAGACACAGTTGGGGAATGAAGGAGTGAGTCCCACTGGAAACACAGACCATAGCTCCTTTTTGCCCTAAGGCAAAGTTCCAACTGCCTACTACTTAGCTTGGTACTGCACCCCCACAAGGGAGTGATGGAGCTTGAGGTGATGTGACAGAAAGGGACCCCAAAATCAACAAAACACAGCTCAACCACCAGCATTCTGCAGATGAGCAAGGAAGTGCCTACGGGGAACCATTATGGAGAAAATCCCAAAACCCCTTCAGGAAATCAACATGTTGGGCACCTCTCTGAAGTACCTGTATGTTAATGCATGCAGTATGGGGAATAAACATGAGGTAAGAGATCTAAGAGTCCTGAGAGTTAAGACCCTGGATGAAAGAAGGATGCAAGAGAGACAGTTAATATTTGAGAATAACCTACTCCAAGCTCAAGAGCATGCCTGTGGTGGTGCATCCCGCTCCCTGCTCCTCCTCAGGCCATACTATGATCTCAGAAAGGCTCGTTAGGCCACCTCCCTCTGCTGCTCTGCTGCTGATGGAGCCTGGGCTGATACCCCCACTCCTTGAATCTCACTTTCACCATCACCTGTTGAGAAGATGCAAAGGAATACAAAGTTAGTACTTCATTGAACTTGAGGGAAATTTTTCACGGGGACCTCGTACATCCTCCTAAGGTCTGTGGGCATGGGAGTGTGAATGTGCTGTAGTAAGTGTACTGTGAATGTTCTCTCTTGGATTCTTAAGTATGTTAGGTGTGTAAGTAAGACAGGCCTCTAAGTGAGTGGGTGTGTTTACAGAATATTTCGTTAAATTGTTTAAATTAGGCTATCGATTAAGTGCTGTTAAAACTTTTAGGCCCAAAAACTGTTGGTCAGGTCTGGGGCTCACTGTGGCAAGGGGGTCCACTCTGAATCTTGACTCAATGGAAGGATCTCTCTCATTGCTTTTTATCCTTACTGTTTTTTCATCCCCAGCCTCCATGTAGATCATTTTAGGTTGCTTTCAGTTTTAGATTAGCCAAATCAATTTCTCTCCACTGAAAACATACAGAGGGGCATATTTTAAGCAAGCTAGCACATGCCTTACTGTCTTTTCTTTGTTTCATTGGTTGTTTTTATTTTTGTTGTTTTTGTAAAGCATAATGGTACTTTAATGGCATATCTGCAAACATTTCCATTTTTATTTTAGTAAATGCAGTGAGGAAAGACTGACTCTTCACAAAACCTGAAATGCACTCAGGCAGATTCTGAGAGTGGTAATAAAGACTAGGAATTTAATAGCATTCTAATACACAACTTAATGTTTGGTATTTTCCTAATCAGTGCGTTACAGAATAAAGACAGAAAATACAACTGGGATTGCACAGATTTAAGTATTTATTACAAGAGGTGGTAAATCATGATGCTTTCAAGATTTTACATAAAATCCACTGAGTTAATTGATTCTCCTTAGATTCCAGTGGGCTTTGGTTGAGTCCCCTAATGATACTAAAATCCATCTGTTATTAAACATCATGTTTAATACAACAGTATGCAAATACTGGGATTTGTAAATATCATTATGCAAAAGTTCAAGTCCAATCATGCTCCTCTTGAAGTCTGCAACATAAATTCTGTAGATATCAATAAGAATAGATTTGGGATATCTTTTTAATTGCACTGTATACAAGTATTGACAGAAGAATACAATACAGTAGTCACAAAATTAAAGAGGCTTCTATGAAACCTACAAAGAAGAGCAGCAGAGAACCAATGACATAAAAGCAGTATTTCAAAAAATAATAAATCAGACCTGGCAGTTTTGGAAAATGTACTGAAAAAAAAGACAAATTAATTGGCACAGTTTAACAACCTAATTTCTAAGTGCACTTCATAACAACTCTCCTTACAAGCTGCTGTTTTCCCAGAAGATGATGACAAAAAGCCTCATTAGAACATCACTGTTTTATAGTGACAGATTTTATTGCATTGCCAGCTGTGAATCTAAAAAAAAAAAGACATCCCCCCTAAAAACTCATATAAAGGTTCCTAAAAACCCTATTTTCTTTTGTAATTGTCAAAAAATAGCAACATAGCACTTCCATGTTTGTGAATACCCACAATTCTATTTTTAAAAAAAATAGAAGTTAAAGAAAAGTGATTTTTGTTTTAGCTTCAAAAATAATGTAAAGAAACATTTAAGAACAAGTTATTTCAATGATCAGAGAGATATGTACAATATGATAGATTTGATTCCAATCCATATTCATGAGCGCAGACTTAGAACCTGTTGATCCTGAGTACCTGTAATTATAAACTGCCAGGAGCAGGCTCTTAGCTTCACCCATTATAAGCTTTTTCACAATCTGTTCTAGGCTAAAAAGTGTAGATACAGTATATACTCTGTATACTGATTAATACAAAAGGTCTTTTACAGCTCTAACCCTGTTATTGCTAGGCTAAAAAATGAATATTTTGGAACAAATTACATGAATCATAAAGGATAAAATTGAGACGCAGCTTCTGATGACTGAATTTCTACTTGAGCCATTTTAAACTGGGTACACTGTAGCCACTTGCGGAGCACAGATGAGCTATTGTTCATTTGTCCTGATCCGTGTAACATCCTCAGGCTGTGATGGTTGACATTGCTCTGGATGGCTTGGAGGCGGAGCTGAAGTCCAGCAGATAAATGCTGTTGAATGATGCAAAACATTTAGTTTCATATCTTTAATACATACATTAATATAGCAGTGTGAAGGGTATTGGTTGTTGGCCAGGGAGTTTCTTACACTGCCCCAGTGTCAAACTTCTTTCTTCCACATCCTGCACTGTGGTGTTGCCATGGAAGGCAAATGTGCTTACAGACACAACTCCATACTGAGACCAACTCCAAAACTTTTCTTCTCTTCACCAAAATTCTCTTGACTCAGAAACCACACTGATCCACCTTGCTCTCCCTTACAAAGAGGGAAAGCTGGCACAGTTTCACCCAAGCAAATAGGCCCACAATATCTTCTTTAGAACCCAAATCTATCTCCTGAGTCAAGAGTCCCAGTCCTGATTTGTCAGGGAACTCTCAAGCCTAAGACATTAAGAAAACCACAGCTCAGGGAACAACAAATCTCAGTAAATAGAGAGGAAAGGCTCCAGCACAGAACCTGGTTAGAGGGAAGTGTACCAGAAGGGAAAAGTAGAGCAGTACTGACTACAGGGCAAGTATCTCAGCCAATGATGCTCTATGTGTGCTCACACTTCAGACCTTCATCTCATCTGCATATGCTACAATTATCTATTTTCAGAGAGTTTGCAGATCACATCTTATTTCCAGAATTTACAGAAACGTATAATTCTAAGAATAAAAGGATAAGGTACGAGAAACAACTTACCTTGAGGTTTGACTGTATCATTGGCAACCACATTGGTATGAGCTGCAAGAAGAGGTGCATTTTGTTGTTATACAAGTGACTGTAAACATGCTACAGTTACTGTGAGACAGAGAAGGATATATCTAATGCATTTAGCCATTTGAACTGGCATAGTCTGAACCACAAATCTGAAAATGTGGTTATCTTAAGTATTTGGAGAAGGTAACTCTTGGATGGGAAGAAGTGAGCTTCCCTTGTCTGTAGCTTGATGAATCACCAGTAGCAATTATTGATATCCTGTTTAAGGCAATGATAAGTAAACTGAATTAAACTTGTTATAGGAAGTCACTTCTTATTTTCCTTGTGAGGGTGTTTCTGTACGTGCAGGTGAGCAATACTGGAGTAAATACAGTAAACATTTTGCATGCTGAGGCATACATCAAAAAATGAAAAAAACCATGCAGCAGTAGTTCCTAATAATAGATCATATATTTAAATGGTAACCAACATTTTATATGCCACTAGTCACATCAGTGCTTCACTGCAGAATGTGAGATATTCTGTAGCCTGGGGAGCACAGGTAAAAGCTATCCAGAATGACAAGGTGAGGAGGTCTGCAAATCTGTCAGCTGTGATTGGATTGGAGCGATACATATTTCAGACTCCTGCTCTTCAGGGAACTTTTACTTCTGAGGAAGTGTAACATGACAACCTTATGAAAGCCAGAGAGGCATTTCTAGCAAAAGTATTCATGTTTTTCAATATTAATTTAACCACTGAGGTTACTGTTCTAAAATATTCCTCCAAATGGCATTAAAATTTGCAATTTGCCAATTATGCTACAGGAGCTGCAAGTTAAACCTAATCACTACTGACAACATTAGATAAAGTGCTGTTTCCCTTGTGCAAGGAACGATAATTGTTTCAATTTCAGTGCTCTTGTGCTGGAGAATCATATGCAGCTCTGTCAGGACTCATTACTTAGTGTACCACATGAAGAACCATAGTCAAACCTCAGCATTTACAGACAGATGAATGCCAAAACAGCTGGAACGCAGCCAGATGCAGCAGACGTGTGAGCTCTGTACATCCTTCCATGGGCTCTCACATTGAGGAAGTGCTTAATAAGATGCAGTGACCACAATCCCAAGGTGTGGTTTTGGCGAGGAGGAAACAGGTCTGAGAGGCCATGCTCTACACCCCACTGCCATCAACAAAACATCACTGACAATTTCATCTGGCACTGATGAAGTTCCTATGGAGTTAGCCAGTGGTGGCAGGACTGGTGTCAGAAGTACATCAAGCAAGAAGGGAATCCAGGTAGAAAACTTAGGGTACTCTACTCTGCATCTGAACCAATTCACCAGACAACTTTTACAGTCAGTGGAGAGAATCCAGCACTTCACATCTAGTTCATCTTGTCCCAAAGCAAGTATCTAAAATAGATCAAGATGAATCATGTCCAAAAATACTGTGTATCTCCACTGACTGCAAAAGGCACTCATGGAAACTGGCTTTTATCGATATCTCTTCTGGACAAGTCTAAGGTCAGATACAGATCTTTGTCCTCCAGCACCAGCTCTGTCTTCCAGGGTCTGGACTTATTTAGGGAAATGAAACACTCTGCTGCAGGCACAAGCAAGCAAGCACTCTAGTGCTACAGCTGCCAGATAGATAAGTCACACAAGAAGACATTTCTATGGAAGCACTTGAGTTTTGTTAACTAATCCTCAGCCAGCCTTTTCTTCACAAAGGAAGAATACAAAACACTAGTTAGAAAGAACAGCTGGAAGAACAGAGTGCTGTCAGACACTGTCAAATTTTTTGAGTTCATATTTTCAACGAAACTGTATTGATTCCAGTTCAATTTTTAAAGGGAAACCAGGCTGTAGAACAGGCTGGTCACGGTGCTCTTTCTGGCTCCCCAAATCTGCTGCCTGCCCAGTTCTCTAAAAAGCTACACAGCAGCTGCTGGAGCTGCCTAAAACCCTTGGGTTTCTGCAAAAGGCCTTGAGCTGTTCCTGTCTTTACTGTAGGCTCACAAGTTCCTCAGAGGTACATCACATCACACAAAGATGTGATCAGCAAGGAGCTGGTCTCCATCACCAATGCCTATCCTGATATGGCCACTTGCCCAGTTCTTTTGACAATGGAAAAGCAGGAGAAAAGTTGAACACTTTCATTTAAGCCCTTCTAAAGCAGAATGCTTCCCTTCAGAGGAATATATCATGAATTCAATATGTATGTGTATATATGTGCATCTGTGTAAATGTGTGTGTGTGTATATATCTTACTAAAACTTAGCAAAAAAAATTAAATGCTTAACAGTTGAAATTTTTTCATAGGAAAGCAACTTTCCTTTTCACACCAGATTGGTAAAGACATCAGATCCAAAAAATATCTTCTGTAAATATATGAAATGGCTCAAATACTATGGGAAGTAATCAACACATCGCAATGCTTTCAGTGTGAATTTAATTTAATAGCAAAGGCCAACAGTACTGGGAGAAGGAAACCTCACAGCACCAACACATGGAGGAGATGAAGGAGTGCTTATCTCAGGTATAAAGAAAACTCTTGTCTCAGTGAAGGAGAGATGCGCTGTTTATGTCATCTCTTTTTTCCCCTCACTTATCATATATAAAATGGCCACCTAGGATAGCTATCCATAAACCACCTGGCATCATGTGACGTGCACCACCTTCTCATTTTGGTGCATTAAAGATGTGTGTGTGTTTAATCATGCAATGACTTCATTAACAAGTAAGTTTTTGCATCACCTGGATCCTCAGATGGAATAAAAGACACTGCAGTAAATATCATTATATGAATGATAAATGGACAGCATTTAACAATGCTACTGTGCTCAGTTCCAAGAGAAATTAATTGGGAATTATTAATTTTGCTGAATAAATCTCTGAGTGATAAGAATGTTCTGTATTAAAAAAACCCAACTCACTACACTGTCCTTTCCTTCAGTGAAAACTAAACCTTGTTTGAAAGACTTATATCTAAAATAAAAGAGAAAAAAGTGCTTTAAAACACAAAATAAAATTGTCCAGAATAAAACAAGCTACCAAAAAACTGCCTGGTAAACTCATTTTCAAAGAATGGCCATCATTCAGACTCGTGAAGTAGGAGTAACAAAGTTCAGATCTACTTCACAGTCACTGAAGAAGAGACAGTCTCAAATGTGATTTTTTGAATTAGAGAAGCCACTCACTGGCTCCTGTGTGAATAAGCTTTGCACTGCTGCGTCTTTGAAGGACTTCAAACATACAGTAAGTCTTTCCCTAAATCATGGCACTTATTTTTCAGATCTACTATAAGTATTTTTACAATTAGTTAGTTCTGAAAAAAAATAGTAACCTGGAACTATGAAGCCTATAGTACAGTTATGTATGTATATTGTTCATGCAGGATTTCACTTTAGGGCTGAGTAAAGGGGATTTGGTCACCCAGATTCTTCTCTTCCATCTCCCATCCCTTAAACATGAAAGCTTAGCACCTTAACTCAGAGTTCCACAATTTTATGAGCTTGATTTTATAGGAACAACAATGTCCTTTTAACCTGACTTAGCATTATATTGATATATACTCTCAAATATAACCCCCTGAAAGCATTCACTTGATTTGTGATAGGGATTTGGCCCTAAAGGCCTCTCTTTTCACAGCTTTAAAGTCACTCTTCATCTTTGTCAAATTCTGAACATCCTGGACTGGCTAAAAGTGAAGCTCATATGTCTTTCAGGCACAGCCATAATCACTTTAACATCCCTTAGTGACAGAATTTCTCTAGTGAATCAAGCCATTACAAATCTGAATTTTCACAATGAGTGTGAATGCTTTCATGTCAGTTGACATAAAGACCTTCAATTTTAGCTACTTTTATTTTCAATTCTTGCTTGATCATAAAAGACTGGAGTAAAGCAACAGTCAGAAATTTCCTTTATGGCAACAGAAGAACTATATCAACCTTAACTACTTATGTGGAAACTCTCTTGCACTGGGAAAACATAAAAAAGGCTCGTAAAATTCATTTATGCTTGTGAGACTACCTCAATCCTTCTGCAAACACTATGATAACCCATGGAAGACTGACTATGGATTTCCAAAGAAACAACACATATGCGCATAATAACAAGAAAACCACTGTGGCAAAAAACTTTTGTTATCCACTAAAAGAATGTGAGGCTCAGAACACAGAGGAGATCTGCAAAGGACCTATGATGATTAAAAGATACAGAATGGCTGAAAATTCAGACAGCAGCTAGAGGTTCTCAAAGTCAGTGATAATTAGTTGTGTCTATTAGAGGAATAAGATCATTATTGACATTAGTGACAATGGAAAGAGGAAGTATATTAGATGTTCATTTAAAAAAAAAACTCAGGAGAAGTTGAATTGTGGTCTGGTCTTCTTACCGGAGATTTTATTTTACAGTATGTTCTGCTAGGGTATATTGTGGCATTAACATTCAACTTCAGTTTCTTCCACTTTCCTTTTTTTGAGTGGGAGGGGAAGCAGAGGACAGTACTTATAAAAATCACAATAGTCAGGCAATTTCATTAACTCAATATTCATGGTATGATATGCCTACCTTTACAAAGATAGTAGAGTTGCATTCCTGTAAAGCCTCCATTAAACTGATCACATGCAGGCACACCATTTCCACCATCTTGGAAAAGAAAAATCAAGCATAAAACCAAATTAATGTCCAGCATAACAAGGTAGTAAGCTAAACCAACAGTCTTTAAGGAGAATCTTCCTGTATTTGCAAGGCAGTTATACTGAATCACTAGGTGTGCATTTATTAACCACTGACACACAAGATTAAATATTACGTGAGCACATATGGGATGGGTTTTTTTATTTAGTTTTACCCCAATGTGGTAACACCGATCTGTTAAGTATTTCAGTCCTTGATGTATTTTAATTCTTATCACACATCAAAACAAGTTGCCTTTGACTTTCTTTTTTTCAGACACCATAAATTGTTTTTTATGTCTTTGCTGTGTAATTCTCATCAATCTGTGTGTCAGAAATTGGTATCTTTATTTATTGAATCTTCGAAAATTAACATACTCACAAAACCCATCTTTTTATCCCCCATCAAAAGACAATTTATTGTTTCGAACTGACAGCTAGTCCGTAATTCTTCCATTTTGTATCACAATTTATGACAGATGCAAATATCAGTTATTTGGTAGTAGACAGCTTTTTATGTTTTATATTGTGTAAATTCACAGGTACAAGACAAACACCCTGAGCCAGCAGTGAGTATTTACAGTGCCTGTCTAAACTACATGTAAATTCCCCTCAATAATAATAAACTTAGCTTTTATGTTGTGTTTTTCATCTTCACAGTGCTTCACAAACACTAACTAATTAACCTCACAACACCCCTGTGAGACAGGCAAGTGTTATTATCTACATTTCACAGAGCAAGAGCTGAGGAAGAGAGCTTAGTAACTGTGGCACTAAAGCTACATAATGATATACCTTCAGAAAAGAGATTGGAACTTGGGCCTTCCCAGTCGTATTCTTGTCCCAAGGCTTGACAAGAGGCTTTTGTGTCTGATTAAACTACATAGGTTAGGAACCCTATGCACACTTCCCATTCCTTCAAATAGAGCTTCCTGAACTACTGTTCCCAACAATGGCTTGTGAACCACAGAGACCCTGCTAGATGTCAGAGGCTAAAATATCATCTAAAGACAGCTATAGGTGGTCTTTGCCTGATATAGACAAGACACAGGAAATAGTAACTGGTTGAGACATTCAAGTGCAGCCCATGCAATTAAAATTAAAAGGGCAAGGTCCATACCTGCCTGGGATAGAAGATGTTTCACATGGGGAAAGGGGAATTATATAAAACAATTTCCATACATGTAACAGGTCTACATTTAAAAAAGAAAAAAGAAAACCCAAACAAACCAAAAATGAAAACCTTGATAGCACCAAACCTTAAAAACCCAAAACTTAAGAGCACCTGACTTAAGAGTAATGGACCATGTATAAAAATATTTCCCACTCAAAGCTAACATCAGGCTCTCCAGAGCTAGAGCTACTAGTGGACATGGCAGTTAAAAGTTTTTGACCTGTCGTGACTGTCTGGGATGTGGGAAACACAATAGGTCTTGCCCAGCAGAAACAAGCTCTTAACCCTAAGCTTGGAGGTGCAGAAAATCATTAGTCAAGGGTAAGCAAAGAGCAGCTATGAGAGGGCTGCTGGAACCCCTCTGAGTTCTTATTGTACAAAGGTGCTCCGAAAGAAGGTAGTATTTGGGATAAACAGATGTTTAAAGGTTATTTCCAAACAAATGGTATGGACGATTTTTGGACAGAGTGAACATTTCCCTTTCAAATCTTATCTCTAGAGATGCCTCCTTCCAGTCATTCATTAGTCAAAAATGTTACAAGAGATATTTATGTAGCTTATTTCTGATGAGTAACCAGTGAATTACGGGTGGCCAATTGTCAGCAGTTGTGTATTTTTTCACCATCACATGGTAAAAAATAATCAAACGGATATTCACAGAATTATCCTAGGACAGTTCATTTCTGCTGCAAGGCAGAGACAGATAAAACAATAGACCACAGTTAAGAGCAGGAGTATATATAAAATGGGATGTGATGCAAGGAGCTCTTAATCCAACAAGCAGCGACTCAAGCTCCTAATGCTGTTTCAGGCAGATGCTGGCTAGATCTGGTTTCAGGCCCACTGTGAGGTTAAACCACTACTAATTAGCTATCCCTTTAATTTCTCAAAAGCATCAAAGTCACTTTATGATGTTATTCATAGTCTGTTGTATTCCACTGAAACAGAGCCAAGCCTCCTCTGAGTTTAATCTGTGCTAAATCTGCCTGCAGCACCTGACTCACCACTTTGTTATGTGCCATTAGCTGGAGGATGCTCGGTGTCACTCGGCTCCAGAACTCCAGGGCTGTGAGGATTGCTGTAAAGCTAAATTCGTTCTGATTCTGGACTGTTGGAGCTACTGCTGTTTGTTCACAATACACTGTCCAGAGCTGAGCAAATATAAATGCATGGAACAGGGAACACATGTGCAAAACAGATGTCTGTAGAAACAGAAAATAGAAGAAAGTGTTTATTTAAATAAGTGTATTGGGATATAGTGCAGAGGCTTTCATCCCCTGTCATGTGTCCCACTGTGCAGTTTTTCCCATATTTCCCTCCCATTAGGAACTAGGAAGTCAAGTACACTTGATGACATCTTCTCCATGTTTAAAAAATGGGTTTATATTTACAGACCAAAAACTACATTTGCAAACACGCTCCCATGCCATCTAAGTGCATGACATTAAGGTCAGTCCCTTTAAAAGAAGGTTAGTTTTGGAAAACAGGACTATTTCTGAAAACTCAGGACTATTTCTGAAACTTTCTTAATGGAAATCTCCACTGCAATCTGTGGAAGGCCTGGAGGCTCTGGTACATATGACTCCACTTCAGAAATGCTGTTGGGGTAAGTGATTCAGATTCTGATCACCTGAAAGGACAGTTATCATACAAAATACATGATCTTACATCTGTTCTGTTAATCTGTCATCCATTTCTGCTTTTCTGGGACTGCTCAGAGTCACAAGGAAACGGTCAAGGAAAGAGAATTCACTTTGCATATTCATGCATGGCTCTTTGCTAATCCTTGTTATATATCACAGTGTCTGAGCCTTCAGGACTGCTGGACATTAACTACTTCATTACAAGCAAGATGCTTCTGGTCAGAGATGTTTTCTCAGTTTGCAAGTGCAAGAGGGATTCACGCTCTGTGGCAGTACGACTGCACCAAACATAGCAATGGTTGCTTGGTAACTGGAAAGAGGTATTTGAAAGAGCAAAAAAAGGCCAAAGAAATGAATGGGAAGCACCAGTGTCTTGGCTGGGTGAAGGGAAAGAAAGGAGGATTTTATGTATAAGATAAATATGTGATCATTCTGCTTCTGTCACTAATAAAAACCTGGTTGGTGTCAAAGACTGCTACTATATCTGTGTTAAACTACTGTCACAAATGTCTTATAATCTGTAATAACTCTTCTTGTCCTGAAGACCTTAAGAAAAAAGTTGTGCTTGAATCATCTCTGTTTGTAATTATTTTGATCATAAATTATTTACATGCTATCCAATCCAAATATACAACTAGAATAAATAACTTTCTGAAAGACTTGCTACAGAGACTGTCATTGCTAAAGGTTCAGTTTGGAACTCAATTTTTCTTTCCTCACTCCTGTGTTCAGACATTTTGAAATAGCCGAACCTCATTAACTGTACTGATTTTATCAGTTTTCTATGCATGTAAGAAAAACTGTACAGAGAGTTCTTTCCCTAGGTCCTGGGTTTTATTGAGGTTTTATCCCTCCTTTTCTCTCACTAAAAATAAATGTTTCCAATAAGGCCAATACATAACACATCTCTACTTAAAACACATAATCCCTTACCTTTGATTGCTCTGGAAACCCAATCAGAATAACAATAAGGTGGTCAGCAATTTGTGAACCTGCATCCAGTGGAATAGGCATGCAAGATGATGGAGAATTTGGACAGACAACATTGTGTGTCAGAGACCCCAGAAGTAGCCAGGACAGCAAACGAATGTGTGAGACACATTCTATGAACTCTTTGGGCCTGTCAAGAAAGAGCAGATTTTACAATGATACTAAGTTTTGTGGCTTTCCCCAAAATATGGAGTCTCCTTAGGCACAATAGGCAGATGCAGTCTCAGTGTGCTGGAGACACAGATCATTGGTACAGCTTGTGGGAAGAATCCAACCAGACAGAACTTAGTGGCCTTGGCGTACCATATACAAGTCCAATAGAACATATTTGGTGGGTCTAAGAAACAGTCTCTATAAAAGGTTAAGGCATTCACAGATCCATTGCTTCCATATACAATGATTTTTTTACACAGATATCATCAGATGGGAAGGATTGCCCAAGAGGAAATGGTCCTCTCAGCTCCCCTGGACACCATTCAGCTGCCTTACCTCCACTGTGTTCCACTTCTCCATTGGTAAAGTGGAGTTAATTTCTGTGTTCTTAAGCCTCTCTTTGCACAATTGGATTGTATTTTTGAGGGCAGGGACTACACTTTTCTGTGACACTTAAGTATTTGTCCACCATCTAGTGAAATGTCTAATTGCAAAGCAGTGTGCTTATATAATCTAAAAAGGAAGAGCCCTTTACTGGTGACATCTTGTCTGTCCCTTTGCCACTTCCAAGCTCTGACTAAATACTCATTTGAATTCAGAGGCACAGGAAAAAAATAATTTTTTTTCCATCAATAAATAACTATTTACTTGGCCACTCTCATTGCTGGTTTTAGTTTCTATTTTGACATCATCGTCAAAGACTCATATTACACAAGAGGCATGCCATTAATTTTTGATTTTTAATAAACTCTGATAAAATGCTCCTCCTCAAGTCCCAACAGGGTCTTAAAGTAATTCATTACCTTCAATTCAGATCATGTGTTCCTTTTTTTACATGTAAGCAACTAAAGTGCAAGGAGATAAGCACTCCATATTTCCAAAAGCAGATATGCTCCACATAAATGCACATGCAGATGTATCTAAAGGATTGAAGCCTAAGCAGCTTAGTGCCCAGAATCCTGGCTAGGTAGTCTGGGACAAAGCTCGGGCAAGAATACAGGTTTGTTGAAACATAGTCCAATTGCCTACACTCAAAACATCTCATTTGTTGTCACTGTAACACAAGGGATTTCTCACAGTGAAAAGTGACAGAAAACATGTCTTGAGCAGGATTTCTCTCATCTAACTTTATAATCACATCAGTAGGCCTACACTTAAAGTTCTCAGTCATTTGTGCTCCATAATTTCAAAGGCCATTTCCCACTGTATTTTCTACAGTTCACAGAATATTTTCTGTAATTCTAGGACTGATCAAGTGCCTCTGTGCTTTTCACTGTCTGCATCTAGACCAAGAATCAAGTTAATTTCCAGTGTTACTCCAGTCAAGCCCCTGGAGCTACCTCCACTGTCCCTTTGGCATGTACTTTAAATACTACATTGACAAATTCCTCAGTTAAGGATCCCAGAACTGCTGAGCAGCTGTTTCAATGTCCCACTGCCACCATTCCCTACTGTGGGTCTTATCTATGGAATCTGGCAGTAAAAACATAATTTTGTGAAGATTTCTAACTCATTTTAGTATTCCTTTTTGTGGAAGAAGTATTCTCACCCTTGTTGCATTGCCGAAGGAGGATGGTAAAGCCAAGGCAAATATCGGATCACAGCTTTGTTGTCCCTGTGGTTTCCCCGGGTGATTTCCATAGCAGCAATTTGAGCTAAACCAACTTTCAGATGTCCACCAAATGTGTCTTCATGCAGTGGCTGAGAACAAGTCTTCATGTGACTCTGCAAGGCAAAGATCTGATTTCCTACCCAAAAAGAGTATTTTCTTCCAAAAACCAGCATGTTCTGTTTCACTCCCCTTCAATTCCTTCTCAGGATCTCTAACTGTGTCTACAAAACAAAACTGAGAAATAGATTTTAAAAAATTCTCCAGTCCCTATATTAGTAACACCTGTATGATGCAGATCTTTCCACAGAGGGCCGCAATTTCAAGAGGCCACACAAAATATAAATTGGGCAAAATGTACAGGCAGCTTTTGTATCAGCAAACTCAACAGCTGATAAATACAAACTAATGCTTGCACATCCAGAGAGCTTAGGTGCAAACAAAAGAATCTAACCATTTAACAAGATAGCATCTGGGCAGGAAATGCCTTCCATGTGCAATATTCCATTTACACTTTCAGAAAGAAGGTCTCACTTATTCACCAGCACTATATTACACTATTCAGTTACAAATGCCTTTAAGCTCTGGCAATAAAAAGGGCCAAACGTCTAATCAAGAAACACACAAATATTTATACCTGTAAAGATAATTTATTATCCTGCTTTGTCAGCTTTAAGGGATGTTTCCTTGGTGTTTCTTGAGATACTTCTGCATTTCTATTAAGCTAACTTTGCATTACCTTCTGGTACTAGACTATAACAGAACACACGCTGACTGCGGTTCCTTGCTTAAAAGGAGAGCCATGTGCTTTGCACAAGAAAATCAGGTCATCAGTTATTCAATTATTATCACAGGATAAAAATCAGTGAACCAGTAATATTTTTGTAACAGATAAGTATCTGACCCCAGAAACTCACACTCTCAAATTGCACTTACTTAAAGTCTCTTTCAAGAGAAAAAACCCCTATGTCCCTGCATGAATATCTAATGACTGTGTTATACAGGCAGGTAAAAAGGAGAGACAGTTATGCAGGCAGATACATTATAAATCTTCAAAAATGGTGGAACTTTCTAAATAAAATCCTGCCAAGCTTTACCAATTAAGATGTTATCCCAAAGGGAAAAAGAAACCATAATAAACTGAAAAGAAACAGTACACCAAAATGTGATTATCATGAGAATTAACATTTATACCTTTTTTATAGTGCAGTAGTTGCCAATACACAGGAATGAAAACAATTAGCCTCTCTCAAAGAAATTATTCTTGGACACACAAAAGATGACATTGGATGTAAATAAACAATTTTAACTATTTCTGTTCACTGAATTCCTACAGAGAGTAGACATTTCCAAATTTGAAAACCAACACTAAACTTCTGCTGTTGGGATTGTTACTGGTCATAGAAATCATATAGCATTCTTTGCTAGCTATCAACCCCAGATGCTATTGATAATAAACACTTGTCGTAAGAAATTGTACAACTGGGTGATCTTAGGACCCATTTTCTAGTGAGTAACACCTCTGTTAATAAAACCCAAGCAATGTAAGTAAATACATTAAATGGGCTTGCAAGAATTTGAATCTAAATGTTGTGAATTTGTTTGAAGTTCTACTTGTTCTACTACTATTTGTAAACTTTAAAGTGCTTACAAATATTTTCTCAAGTATGTTGAAACCACAGAGTAAGTGGTTAAATAATTTCTGGTTAAATAAAAACTGCATTTTCATTTTATATGACAGAAAAGCTTATTGTTTACAATACATAAAATTACGGTCATATTTGACTCTCCTATATTACGCTAATTTGTAATACAGATTCCTGTATTACATGGCTAAATCAAAACAACACGAAATTTCTGACTTAGTTTTAAATGGCCAGATGGCTCATTTGGGAAGCTTCTTGTTCAATTTCAAAATATGAAAGTGAAAAAACATGTAAAATTTTCAGTTCATGTTCTACCTATATCCATATATAAAATTTTTAAAAATAAACAGTCCCACTGAGCATAAGTAATCATCTTATCAGACTTCAGCACTGTAAGAACAACTCTAAAAATCAGACTACAGCTCAAGGGAGATGGGCAGAAGGAAAAAAGTCCAAATGACAGAAAGTCTTCCACAGAAACATTTTACACAGGAGTGAGGATACCTGCAAGTATTTATAAACAAATTTTCCCCATTCCTGGTTTCAGGTAAGCTCATTTTTTTTCCTGTGGAACTAGTAAACCAGATGTATCTCTTGCCTCATTTATGATTCATTTGCCTACCTATTCTGAAAGCAGTTCTGAACTTTAAGAGAAATGGGTGAATAACTTAAGAGGATAGAGTGGGAAGACAATCCAATTCAACTTAAAATGATTAATTACTTTGTGCTTTGAAGTAAATTTCTACTCCAGCATAACAGGCTGCTTCCCTTAGACTATGTCTTTTAATTCAAAGGAATTCATGGCCAACAGGGTAAGAACGTAAGAAAAGGAATGTTTTGTCCAGTAAAATACAATTACAGTGAGTTTCAAGACACAAGTTTCAGTCTAGCTGGGATTCTGCTTCCTTTGTGGTAAGTATTATTAACCTGCAAGGTGTTTCCTCTGGGACACAAGGTGGGGTGGAGGCGCCAGTACAATGAACAGGTGAGTGTGTGAGAAACTAGTAGGGTAAAAATTCTCATCTCATTGCTTCATAAACAAACTTCAGAGCAGCAATGTTACTTAGGCTACTTATTTTTCAAAACATCTTAGAGAATTTCCATTCTATAGGAAATTTAATAGGAACATGAAGCTTCTCCATGAAACAGGAATTCTAGGTTTTGATCAGCTGATGATTACTAGGATCTTTTTATGAAATGCATTCCTAAATAAAATATTTTATGCTAACAGCAGTATTTGCCTATCATCCAACTGTTTGTTATCCAACTAATATAAAGAAACCAAAATGCAGTTTGGACTACAGAGCTAAGAGCAATTTGGTTTTTCCCCACCGCAACAGAATGTAACCTGACAATGAAAACAACAGAATCCATTAGAAAAAGGACACCCCCTTTTTTTTAGGTCAGTTACTGCATTTTAATTACCTCTGAACTTCCAATTAATTTAAGTGTCTGTGTATGTAAGAGACACAGGTTTCCTCCACAAGAGTGTACTTATTTGTACGGGCAAGGAGTTTTATGCTTCCCTGGGTTATATTAAACATGACTATTTCTCACAATGACTTTGGTATGACATTAGCTTATCACCAACATTTCAGAAAAATCAAGCCTGCATTTTTATTGTGTGCTCACGATATCTTAATAAGCCTCCATTTCAATACCACATAAGCTACTTTTTACTGCTGCCACAGAAGTCTCTAATCTATAACAGTACTAACATTTTTTTAAAAGAGAAAGAAAAAAAAAGCTGTCAGTCATCCTCAAACGCTTCCTACCGTGTCTCCCAGGCAGGTTCCTTACAGAAAACGTATTTTTGTTAAAAAAACTCATATACTTTACATCAGTGTGTGCCCAGAACCAACCTTCAATTTGGTTAAGGTATGCATATCTGCAATGAAATCCAGCACTTCCCCAACATACTGCCTCATGCATTCCATTGCTGCTGTTCCACACTAAAACATAAAAGAAATAAGTTTAAGTACCAGCTTTTGCTTCACCAGAATACAATTGGTCTGTCTCAAATTCTTTATTTTACTTTTTAGTTAGAATAATTAGGAATAGGTATTCTTTGATGTTCTTCTTCTCACTGTATTATGTCCTCTTATCTGATTATAGTATAAGAAGATAGCCCAGCTGCTGTAGCTTCTTCATGCACCATAAAATACTCTTATCTGTCACAGCAATAAAAGATTAACTGATGAAACTTTCAAGAATATTCCAGTCATGTCATCCTGAAATGTACAGTGCTCCAGAATCAAAGTCTTAAAAACTTGATGAGAATTGAACAACTCAGTTTTTCAAGCAGCTGAGCATTTCTGCAATTGGAACCAATCAGTCACAATCAAAGAAAACAAAATTCAGTCACAGGCACGGATGCCCTTATATTCACATTAATCACGATGGAAAAACAGTTTAAATAACTGGCTTCAGGTATTTTATGTGTAAACATCACTGAAATGTATTAAGTTTTTTCCTTTTTGCAAAAACTAACGAATATGTCTTGTATATTCCTGCAGAAAAAACATTCAAAATACAGCATCCTAATGGCACTTAAGCTATAAAGTGCTCCAGTTAGATCATAAAGGTATAAGCTTATTGAGAAGCCACCTGTGCCAGAGCAAAAACAACCTCAAAGGGAAAACAAAAGGACTCAATGTGGTGCTTGCTGTATTTGCACAGTACAAGTTTTCATAATCCTTTTCCTAGAACAGTGACAAATGTGAATTTGGCCCTCAGCTAGCACAAGATGTGCCTGAGGTGTGTAAAGCAGTCAACGGAACAAAGCTGTCAGATTAAATAAGTGCTTTGAACAGATCAGGGAACCCTGCGGGGAAGCTTTCCGAAGGTGATACGACTGACCCACTAGGTATCACATAAACCTTTGTTTATATGTTAACAGTCTGAGGTGAAGATAATGCTAGCTGAATTCAAGGGGAACTATGGATGCCTCATTCTTAGGAACGAAGCAAAAGAAATGCTTAACTTTTGAGGCTAAATGACCATATTATAAAATTAGGTATCTTTTTGAAGTCACCAAAATCTACTTCATCCCAAGTCCTAGGCTCAGGGCAAAACACTGCAGTAAAGTTTACAGAAGACAAATACTGTTCTTTGACCTCTTTTCAATTACCTGCACTTTGAAGCATAGAAGCTGATTATCCTATCTGAGTATACAAATGAACCAGATATAGTTTTGATCACAAAATTATTAAGCCACAGTTGATTTTTAGTGGCTGAAATTTGAAAAACTGTTAGCATTCTATATTTAAACAACTGACCTGGTCACTCCTCATTTTTGTATGTTAATATCAATTTACACAGTGTTGAACTATGCCACCTTCTGGCTTTTCAAATGTTGTTCCTGTCAGTTCCCATGATGGAATAACAACCAGTAAAATATGGTCATTGGGAACCCTGTCCGTATATCCTCCATCCAGTTTATGTGCACTAAGGATTTGACCTGGGTTCTAGAATATTGAATAACAGAATTATGAAAGATACTACACTCCAGTCTCTGAAAATAAATGCTCAGTTGCACAAGACTTCTCTCCAACCACCTATTCTCTTTCATGCAAGCAGTAGGCAGCCTAATTTTCTGTGATTTCTTCTGAAATGATCATGTTCCTATCACACCTTGCAACACCAATGTTAGTCTATCTATATTAAGCAAGTATAAATTAAAATATCCTGTTGGGAGGAAAGGTATTATTAAAGATTGGCATTTTAAAAATCATGCACTTCAGAAGACACATGGAAAAGATCCTATTAAGTCATCTCTGAAGCTGAAACACACATAGGGAAACTAGTTTTCCTCACTCAGCTTGTGAAGCAAACCTTGGCTAACCCTCTTCCATCTGCTTGGCTACTCAGTCACGTGTCATGGAACAAGTCAAGACCTCCCATCGTGCTACTTCCTCCCATATTCACCAGGTGCATACTCAGTGCCCAGGCAATTAGGAGTACTTGTAATTTAGCTACACTCATCAGCAGGATATAGATGAATGATTTATACAATACTAGAAAAATACCATTAACTCCCGTCTTTAATCAGATAATCTTTTGTGAGAATGGAGGCAATGCCTTGTAGCTTTCCATCCTGCTAGCATTTTTTTATGCATTCAGCTGGTCTGTTCCCCACTGAGAATTGCAGATCTCAATTTGTCTTTTTGAGCACAGGCTCCACTTAAGTCAGTTACAGACTAAAGGTTATCAGTGAAAGCAAGGGAAGCAACATCAAATTCAGAACTTTTCCACCATTAATAAGAAGGATGAAGCATCTCAACCTCTGCCTGTAATACATCTTGCCAACCAGAGGAGAAATGAAAAGGAAAGAACATTAAAGTGAAGCAAAACAAGCTGAATAAGATGTATTTTTTTTAAAATCAGAACAACAGAACTAAGAAATGGACTCTGCTTCAGTACTTACTCCAGGCATTGAGGCAATCATCTGCTTATGTAAGATTGTTGACTCAGCTAGTTTTGTTCCAGCATCTGCACAAACAAACTAAGAAGAAATTAAAGACAAGTTATTTTTTAATTATTTTTTGAGGAACCTGAAGACACTAATAATTTATTCATTACCTCATTAAAATCAGTTCAAATCTCTTCTTGCTTTTATTCATGGTAATTTGCCTTTAGAGATCTCTTTCTTTATAAAAAAACTACTTAACTCACCATTATAAATGAGATAATTTTAATGAAAAAAATCTGACTTTAATGTGCTTAATTAACACATATGCTGTGCAGAAGCAATTTGAAGAATATTGTGTAACAAATCAGACTTACTTTATGATAAAAAAATATATATTTGCTATTTCTTCCATATATCAAATGTTCCTCTTTCATTATAAACCATGATAGAGAATGGTGAGGCAGGATGGCATATTCTTCACTGTGATATTATAACATGTTTGCTGACGTTCTACAATTATGAATTATATGAAGAGATTTGAGGTTGACAGCATACTAGCCTGGTGTAGTGTAACTTCTGCACAATACAGAAGTTACACCATACTACATAAACAAGATGTTTCTGAGAGATGGTCAGTGTCATTTTATCACAGAAGTATCTCTCTCACTGCTTTTCTTACACTTTTATCTTTTTTCTTGTTTCTTTTTATTTCCAAATCCCTTGACCTAAAATCTCCAGTGTCCACATCATCCATACATTAAACTTGCTAATACTGTTATTTAATCATTATAAACTTCAATAATGCTTTGGACACCCTGCAGATGATTTGTTTGCTCCTACAACTTCTTGTCCTAACATTGTACTTGCACTTGACCAATTTTTGTCCGTAGTGATGCAACGTAACTTTCTAAGAAAGAGCAGACAGAAAATAACTGTCAACTAATTCCTTCTTATTAAAAATTAATTGATACCATGGTACTTTCGCAAACTGAGACAGATATTGACTATCATATTTTATGGTTGTCTAATGCATATATGTTAGCAGTACTCACAATGACTGACTGCTCTTCAGGAAAGTATTTCAAAATATCCTTTACAGCCCTAGAATTTACTCTTACACTTCCACAAGCTTTACAACAAAACCGATCAGGTACACTGAATCTTAGAGCATGACTGAACAAGCAAATTCTAAAGAAACACGAGTATAATTTGAAGTCAGTGGAAATCCTGAAGACGTGTGCTGATGAAATGTGAGCAGGAGAAATGTACTGGGAAACAAAATGACAAAATGTGTAAAGCAGCAGTTCCTATGGAAACCCATGGAACAGCAGCATGTACATGATGGCTTTCATTTGCTAGGACAAATCGAGGAGACAGTCTTTCTGCACCCTTTATCATCTAGGACACCTATGCAAAAATTGGAGTGATCTGGTTAACATTCTCATTCTTTGCAAAGTGGGATAAAGTTAACTCTCATCTTATCCTTAATGTCACCAGTGACACTGATGGCACTATGTAATCTGGATAAATGTGGGTGTCAAATGTACCTTTCTAGGAACTCCTTTGTTAGTCAGCCCACGACTGATCTATCATTAAATTAAAGTGCTCCTAGCTCCTTTGTTATCTGGAACATTTTGACAGAATCTCTGTATTCTGTGTGCACTGTCTGTATAGAATCTTGCATACAGGCCAACATGTCCATGGAGACGTGACTGTTGGAAATTAAAACCATTTCCGTTTGGTGCTGTGTTAACTCTGCTATGGCTTTATTCATTCAAAAGCATACAATTTGAATTAATATCATAGTGGCTTTGTGTGGTAAAGAGGTGAACCAATTCCTTCTTTCTGTTAATGGCACCAGAGAAAATTTTAAAAATAAGATACATATGCTACTAGTAGATTTCTTAAACTACAGTGGTGCTGAAGATGGGCTTAGTGGTTACTATGGTATTACAAGTCCAGAGGCTGTTGAATGATTCAAACCACATACTACTGAGAGCTGCCAATTTGCACAGTCAATGGGAGAAGTTTTCATCATGCCTCCAGTAGGCATCTATGGCAGATGGTCTGAATACAACCTCTATTCTTCACCACTGACTGCATAAAAACAGAAGCTGGCTGCTTTGGATTGCAGGAAATATGAATCACTTCATCAGCCTCTGAAAGAGAGACATCATAAAAGACATTTATATCCACATTAGATGCTGTTGTGTAAGGTATGAATACATCCCAAAGTGAATACAGCATATGGGAACAGTGCTGGAGGAAAACCCAGGCAATTATCATTTTATCTTTATGAGATAAAGGTAATGTAAGAGAGTTTTGCTTACTGGGTCTCTCAGGCAATTGACTCAATATGAGGGACAAGTGCTAATCAGTTAAATCCCACTGCCAAAACTAACATGGCCTGTTTGCATTCTCGAATGAGAAATTCAGGAATGACTAGATTAAGGGATTGTCATGCATTGGGGTAGCCACAGGACTGAACTATAGGAGTAATGTAGAATAATTGCTTTATTCTGTAAGACAGGAAAAGTCAGTTCAAGTCAACAAAAACCAATGAACATGATATCAAGGTGCATCACAGCAGCCGTAAGACAGAAACAGGTTGGTGGTTGTTATTTGATGGTAGTGACTGGGACTGAAAAAAAGAACTTTGGGTTTAATAATAGTTAAAATAAAAAGCAGCAAACTTGTGCTTTTTAACTTAAAATGGGTTTTAAAAAATAACACTTTATCATCAAAAGAAAAAAACCCATGTGTTATTCTTCCATTCCCAACTTCTTTCCCTAACATTGATGGCATAATAATTGCTTTCAGAGTTATCTTAACTGCTATATGATTTCATTTGTCAGTATTATTTCTCTGTCAACTGGCAATCACTTACTTACTATGAGTAATGTACCAGTACTCAAAATAAAACGAGTCCATAGTAAGCTATATGAAGCTTTGACCCATAATGGGATGAGAAAGAGTGAATGGAGCTGTGATGCTGGGAGCATTATGAGGGATCTACGTAATAAACACCTCACCTGAACCTTATGGAGTGCTGTGACACTGGTCCCCTATAATTTTAAGTTTTTAAATTTAAGTTCCTAACATATCATTAGCTCATCGTAAACAATGAGAGCCCACTACCTGTGATTACATTTGATGGACTTCAGTAAATTGTTTTTACGGGACAGGCTTGTGGTGCCAAACTGTGCCACACTTGCCTTCTTGGAGGCAGAAGTTTTTCACAAGTCTGTATCTTATTTCCTCATATTTTCCAATGAAAAAGTTAGCTTGACACCACAGAATGAAAGAAGAAGAAATATTGTCAGTGTATTCTTTACTGGAAAACTACAGTTTAAAAGAAAATGGCCTTCAGGAACTGCAGCACGCTTACTGCCAGAAACTGAGTTGTGGCCCATGATCAGCTAGCACCCCCTCCCACACAAACTGGTGACAGGGTTTGAGGCTAGGATACGAAGACAAGGCAGCACCTGGGGCAGCTGGCCCAACAGGACATGATACAAAACTCAATGGACTCAACCCTTATGGGTCCCTTCCAACTCAAGATATATTCTGTGATCTTCAATACATCAGCTATGATGCACAGGTCATTATCATTACATGAAATTTGGATTCCAAGTTTAGTTTCTTAAATTTTAATGTAGGAGCCTAAACATATGCACCAATGCATACAAATGCAATTGGATTTGGATTCAAAAAGTTCTTGCTTCCCCCAACATTGCTGATACTTTCTCTCACCATGTTTGACTTAGTTCTTCTGCCTCTGCCCCACTCCCGAAGCTGGGCCAAGACAGTATGAGTATGAGAAGTACATCAGAATCTCCTGTACCTGCACCAATAGCAGCAGATTCATGTCTGGTAAGGGTGACTTTAACTTGAGTGCTTGCAGTAACTCCAATATAACACAGCGTGTCAAGTAGAATTTGTCCCTTTCCTATAACAAAAAAAACCAGAATTATGAATGTCCTGAAATTCACTGACAGCCACTAGTAAACCATAAAGATACATTTTATCTAAGTTTGAGAATAAAAAAGTTACAAAAGTGTGCTGGTTTCTGCTGTCTTTAAAAAAAGCCAACATCACTCATCATTTATATAATTCTACAGACTTAATTGAACAGATATCAATGAAGGTGATTTTCCTTTGATGTTTTATCAGACATTACATCCAAGATTTAGTATTTCACACATGAAATACAGATAGATTTTATAAAATAGTTATAAAGCCCAGGCATGCAAACATAGCTTTCATTAAGTAGTCCCATACAAAGAGAAGAGGGGAAAGCAGTAAGAAATGACACAGGAGAACAAAACTGGTATAGTATTTAGCATTATTGTTTCACTGAACCTGCCAAAAACAGTCTACATTTCACCATACTCTTTTTCTGTTGTTATTCCCCTTTAAAAAATGAGTGCCTGCACTACAGCTGCTTGGACCATCTATTTCCACTCATTAGACTGGCAGTACTTTTCCACTTCCACAATAAAAACAGTCTTGGCTACAGCTGCTACAACAGAAACCCTTTAAAACATAGGGGGAAATCAGCCAGTAGAGATTAGAACACAGAAGTCTAAGAATAGAGTTGTAGGGCTGAGTCAGCAAGGAGGTACAAGAGATAAGATGGGCTTGTTATACATCTTACTTTGTCATTCTCTAACTTTAGACGATAAGATAAAAACATAGAACAAGTCTATAACCTGCTACTGACCACAGCAACTCAAGAATTTTGATCAGCAGGATCACCATGCTCTATTTCAGACAACCATTAGAGATGAAATAAACAGTCTAATAATAAGAGCATATCTAAAGTATGCTTAAGACCTAAAACCTAGCATCCTCCATCTTGTAAATCGCATGCACTTGCCTGTTGACTTATGTCTGAAAATTTTTACTCAGTCAGAGCCTCAGTTTCTCCACAAATTCTGTAAAATGCGATCATTTGTCTCTTCCTCAGAGAAGTTTTATGAGGTTAGTGAGAGACAGCTTGAAGGCCACCTCCAGCTGCACACAGAAGATGTATAGCTGGAAGTGAGAGCGAGCTTTGGTTGCAGCAGATCAAGCAGTCACCAGTGCTCCTCTTAAGAGAACTGATGTCACCACAGCACCTGTGGGGCATACTGTCAAACAAAGCTTGCAGCAACAGTGCATGTCTCCCACAGCACCCACATATTTTTGAAAGAAAACAGATTTTAAATATCAGGCCTTGATTTGGGAGAAGGTGCCAAAACAAGAGTGGTATGTCTTTCATGGATGTTAGATGCCAGTCTGTGAATCAAGAGACAGTACTTCAAGCTCCTAGTTTCCCCTTCAATTACATGGAGTGTGCAGACAGATAACACATTTAGATGATGGAATGGGTCCCAAAATGCAGTCCTTGTCCTTGTCGGACTACATTGCTGCAGTCTAGGCAGCTAAACTCACAGGAAGCTAACACTCCAGAATCAGCTGTGTTATGAAACCATTACTTGAGGGGACAAATATTCAAAAGTCACATGTTCCACATGCATGAGTGGTGCTCTGATAAAAATTACACAATATAATAATATCCAGGAGAGGTCAGATGAGAATAAATGTCTTCAGAAACTTATCTCCAACAAGGCCATAAGCAGAAGCAAAAGGAAAAATAAGAACAAGGCAAGCATGTATAATTTTACCAACTATTTTCAGTTCAGGGAACTTCTGAGCTCAGCATGGTTTCTGTATAATTCATAACTCTCCATATATTTCTCTTCCATGTAACTGTCCATTGACCTCTGGGACTCATGTCAACCTTTAGCACAAATGGTACTTGGAAAGGAGTCACAAATTGTTGAAGAATCACTTCCCTTTGCTTGCTTTGACTAGTTCCTATAAACTTAGTATGTTCTTTGCACTGGAAAGGAATTAAATTACCCGTCCCTGTTTGGATCACTTGTGACCTTGCAGACCTCTCTCACATTGTCACCACCCGTTGCGCTTTCAGGTTGAAGAGCTCTGACTTAGTTGCTCTGTATGTGGAACTCACCTAACCGTTTGGTCATTCTTGCTATCATTACCTGAACGTTCTCTGATACTATGACATTCTGAGTGGGAATGGAGAACCAGAACTGTGCACAATACTCACAGTGTAAACAGATCCTGATTACTTGTTAGAATTCCCCAGGAAGAGTGCCCCTTCCCACCATCATATGCCTTCCCAGACTTGAGACACAGGCACTATGCAGTGCCACACTCAAGTCAGTTGACAATTACATCCCCCAAAGAGTGGACAGAAGTTCCTATCAGTAACCCAGTACAGCAGCCTACACACACTGAAAAAGAAGGAAGACATAATTCTTTCAAAAGCATTCAGCTATTTTACATACCAACATCTATGCTATACAGGATATAACTGGGCCACAATAAATTGCTTTGCCAGAACACTGGAAAGGAGGCATAGGTTTCATGAATCCCAGCTTTTCTTGGCTTTAGGGATAATACAACAGTTAACTACCTCTTTCTCAAAGAAGTCTCCTACCTCACAGTCTAAACTCTTAATGTTTTTTAAGCACATGCAATGCAGAGCGATTGAGCAAAATCAGGCAAAATGGTTTTTTGACATCTGACCTCTTGCTTCCTGCACTGTAAATCAGGAGTGATGACATGTAAGTCAATGGCCCAGAGTATCCTTCCTATCCAACTCTACTTATCATCCTGCTGGTGATAAATATGTAAAAACCTAGTTTATACATTTAGAACCTTATATTCAGCCACAGGGCCATTGTTCCATAAGAATAACACCCAGGGGAGTCACATTTATAGATTTGGTACCAGAATTGTCAAGAATACACTAACTACTTCAGCGTCTGTTCAGCCAAATTAACTCCCTCAAATGTCTATGCATCCCTATAGAAAACTGCTTTGCAAACTTCAAATTGTGACTTACCATATGTCAATATGTAGAACGTGAAACTACTGAAGTTCTGGCAGTACCTCAGTGTCCAAACTTAGTAATAAGAGTAAATTTGGACCTTTAATGGAGTGTTATGCTATCCTCTAAGTAAGCCAGTATAAAGCAAAAATCTTTATCACACCTGCTGCTGCAGTAATTAAAAATACTGAAGATCTGCCACTCAATATTCTTTAAAAAATTCAATAGCAAAATCATGTGGCATTCTGCATTTACTTGGTAAAGGACAACAGAATACTAGCAAAAGGCTAAGTTTAGGTTCAAGCTTCTGCAGCTGTAAGACACAAGAAAGTCAAAAAGTATCCATTTAGGACCTTAAAAAAAGGAAAACTAAAGATAAGATTATTATCCACAGAAGAGATGGTACTCTCAACTGAGAGTTCCAAAGGCACTGAAAAAAACAAATGGTTGACCAGGAACAGAAACTCAGAAAAGGAAATATCGGACTGATGCGAGTCTTCAGGCTCCAAGGCGAGAACCTCAGATATTCCTGCCACAGGGTATTAGGAAAATGTTGGAGTAAAAAAAGATTTGAAGTGGTTGTACAGCACTGACCTCTACAAAGTGCATGTCAGAGTAGCTTGCTCTTTGAGAAGACAAGAATCCTCAACAGCTTAGCTGAAAGTTGGTGTTTTGTTCCAGTCAGCACACTCAAATTTGCAAAACAAGCATTTCAATGCTCACAAATTATATTCCTTCTAGAATTCACTTCTATGTGGTACTCTATCATAACACTCTTATTTACCTACAGTGATTTCCACTGTAGAGAAACACAGGCATCATAATGGATTTGGTGTTTTTTTCTAACAGCAGTCATTAATTTGACACTTCTAAGGCAAAACTATGTTAAGCTTTCAGAAATAACAAAGATAATGTAGTGTGGAGTTCCACTAAATTAACTATTTTGTGGCTATACAATGCAGAACATTCACTAATGCTTCCATTTCTGGTCATCGGGTTGCATTAAACTAAATCAAGATTTTACCAAGCCCTGTAATCCAAGCTTCCTGCGTGCAATTAAGTATTTACTATATTAATAGAACAATCAACCAGCAAGCATGCAAGAAATACGCGTGGGTTTTCTAATACCGTGGTTTTAATTACATTTTTGTGAAACTGCAGAGCCTAAGGAAAGTGAAAAATTTCCTGTAGTTCCACAATTTGCTTTAGCAGATATATGAAACACTCTGATAAGACCACAAATGCAAGAGGAGTATCTTTGCTTCAGTTTTAAATGAGGCTTTTCTGTTTCAATGAAAAAACCCACTCTTAGACTTCAAGGTAACATTTTTCTCACTGTGCCCAAACCCTTAACTACTGATCTAACCCAAAATACTTCCAAAAGCTAGACAATCTCTTCTGTATTCAGGATTATTCAATTTCATAAACTCTTCTATTTCAAATGAGACAAAAAGCTAGAACTTGCTTGCTGTCATTAAACATACTGTTAGTTTCTATTTAATGCTTCAAACCACTACATTAGGTAAAAATGTTTCTTATTTTCTTGTGGCGCAGTTTTTCTGTGAGAGTGTCATTGCTTTTATCATTTCTTCTTCACTGTTTGTCCAGTGATATTTTAAGTCTTAACGAGACTCAAACAATGCATGTTCCAGTTGTACATTATCAAAACAGAAAATCATGTAGCTACTTATGATAGAATGTTTCCTGAGGATTAATTACTGTTCTGACAAATGTATTGAGCATGGAAAACCGTGCACTTAGTGACTAAGGCAACATTTTTGCTCAGTACCTCGACAATCTACGTAATGGAGAATATATGACCTTAGGTTCAATCACTTTTTTGTTCTTCAACTTCTCACTGATAGTAACAAAAATGAACCCGAGTAATAACTGTTATTTGTACACCATAGCTTTCACCCAGGAATCTTAAAAACTTTATTTTAAAGCGTACACATACTGTTCTCTTTTCTACAAAGCTACAGCCATTCATGCCAAAGGAAAATACTTAATACAGAATGAACAGGATCTAAGCTGGAAAGCTCCTAACTTGGAGTCTTCCATTTTAGTTCATTGTCTACTGCCTCCCCTCACAGCTGTGCTCTTGAAAGGCACTACCAGGAATATTTAAGATTTTACTCACAAGCTATGTCGCTAAACTTGTGCACTAGGAAAGATACGACTGTACAGACATTTTAAGTGATGCATGAATACCAGGTATCTTTTCAACGTGAGAAAAAAATGTCCAAGTCCTAAAATCACATCAAAATACTTTTCTGAGCAACATCTGCAGCAGGTTCCCATCATCTGTGTCTTTACCGTGAATGTAAAACTCAGCATTATTAAAAGGCACTGAATCATGATCACTTAACCAAACTACATTGAGACTGCTGACATGCCTGAAACTTGACACTGATTTCATCTTTACTTCCAAACTACTTGTGGGAAGCACGACTTTGTCCTGTTTTCACTTGTACCTAAAGGAAGAGACAGTGTCATTGTTACCTTTGTGAAGGCTCGGTAGCACAAACCACACAGTTCCACCAGGTAGGCCAGAGTGAAGACAGCATTCTGAATTACAAAACTTAGTAATTTTGAAAAAGGTTCCAGAAGACTCTGCAATGACATGTGTTACAGAAATCAATAACTCGTTGCCCAAAAAAGCAAAGAAGCATTCTAACCCTGAAACACCTTAGTGGAACAGCATTATTTTTAGCTCAGAGGCTATCTGCCTGGGATTTACACTGTTTTGGTCAAACAGCTGTATCATATGCCTTCATGCTTCTGTCAGAAATTAGAAACAAAAAGTTAGAGAATAGTTTCACTTGTGACACAGTGTTTATAAGAGATTCTGTATAGTTTATGCAGGAAAACCTCACTGACTTCAGTGGAATTGTACTGAAAAACGTCTAAGGAAGCTCATTATTCTTTTTTTTTTAAAGAAAAAAATAGATGAGGAAAAAAAAAGAGAACATCAAATCTTTAAGAAGACATACATTCACACCCACACAAGAATGTAATTCTACCCCCACTTTACTGTAACCTAGATTCCAAAGCTCTTATTATTCTCCAAACAGTATTGGACTGAACAATTTTATGCTTATACGTAATACTTTCCTAGCCAGGGGATAAGAACATATTCATACAATAGCACAGGCTGGCTAAATCTGAGGCAACAGAATTTTGTGTTCTTGGAACTTACCCTGGTGGCACTAGTGGTAGGTATCTTCAACAAGCAAATCATGATTCTTAAACTAGAGTCTAAAGAACACTAAACATATTTGAGAGCAGAAAAGAAAAAGAAAATAAGTTAGTACCTTTCTGTGTACATATCTTGCTTACAGTGGTAGCAGCTATGAGTAAGTTATAGGTGAAGTCTGAAAAATTATCCCTGATGATTGATTTTTAATTACTTTCTCTAAACTGGCTTATTCTTGAACACAATCATACCCCAGTCACACCCCTTCAGTGGTAACATACCACAGCATAGGCGTGCACTATCTACCTAATTTTATATTTCTGTGCTTGTCCTGGTCTATGATATTTCCCCTCACATCTCAAGACAACTCACAATCTCTAACATTGGAATACGCCCTGGCAGCAGCTGTTTCAGATTCCTTAAGTTGTTCCTTATGATGTAATCTTTATCTTGAGTAAATCACACAGGTTACAGCACTGAATGGACTTTTCAATCGATCCATTGTCTTGCCTCACCCCTGCTCTAAACATCTAGAATATCAAAGTGTCCCCTATGACACTAAAGAAAAGAACAGGAGATTGAAAGTCCATGAGCAAGCAACTGCTTTACTTGTATCACTAATAATACCTCCCATGAATAAAAGGCAGATCAGAGTAAACACTCCACCTAAAGGTTCTGTGAATGGCAAATATGCAGCTGGAACCACTAAGATCGAATTAATATATTTTTGTTTATTTAAATTATATAAGATGCAGCAGATTGGGGTGACTAGTACACAGAAAGAATGGTTATTGCCTGCTTGATTTAGTAAGGGCTGAAGGACAATGTCACAATTTACCAAAATTTGAAGAGGTTTCAAGATCTGAATGTTGCATAACAGAGCCAAGGAATTCAATATCATTCATGTAGCCAGGTAGTGACACCCAATTTAAAAGACAATGTTATCAGTCACAGATTTAGATTTTGGATCCCTCAGCCCATACTGAACAACACTGCTTTTTATAGAAGAAAATACCACTGGGCTCATTCACACCATAGGAAATAGAGTAAGGGCTTCAGAATTCCATGTTTACTGGAAAGACTCAAAAGTTTGTAGTATGTTTGCTGAAACAACATCTGTAAATATACACACCAGGAGATAAGATCCTGCTGTATGTCCTCTGAGCTCTCAGAAATCAGAGCTCAGAGCTTCTGGATTCAGTTTCTGTAACAATATTCTATTGCAATCAGAACTACAACCTGCTCAGCCAAACAGGCTAGGCCCAATTCCCAGTAGCCTCAGTTCTCTCTGCCTGTCTGAATACTGTGTACTTTTAGCAAATTAATTAGGTGCTACTGCTCTTCTTGAGAGTTTTGTTTAGTTTTAACAGTTAAAACCCGATAGATTTTCATTGTCTAAACATCGGCTCTCTCAAATGCAGTATTTTAATCTGACAAAGACAGGGCATAGAAAGTGTATAGGAAAAACGCCAAGAAAGAAGTGAAAAGTACCCTGGTCAGAGTTGCTATTGTTACCCACAGAAAACATAATTAATGGGATGGATCAGAGATACACTAAATCCAGCCCTCTGAAAACATCAGCTGAAATATTAGGAAACATTCACAAGAACCCACTCTGGTTATCCGCAGTTTTCCCACTGTTTCAGTACATCCTGACCAATGGCAATGTAGCTTGTTTCAGATTTCCATACATCATACCTTAAGAGGCAAAACACATGGGAGTTTAGTTAGGAAGGTCTGAAACTGATTACTAATTGTGGTCCACAGGTTGCTGGGGGAATCCATCGGCAAGGCTTCCATAAAGGTAGCAATGTTTTCCAAACAGCGTAGCATCGCACCCCCTGCTGGCAAATTCTTTTTGTTGTTTAAACCCTGGGAAACAAAAGAAGGACTGTGAATAATCATACACACGCAGAAATGGTCCCTTACACGGTATTTGGAAGTTCTGAGGCTAATTTGTTGAGACCAAATACTGTGTACTTTTTCTACGATGCTAATGATAGTGTTGTGCTGGAAATTTCAACTGTGTGTGTGATAGTTAGTCTAGTAGTTCCTAAAGTACTGACCAAAAGATTTTGAGCCAAAATGTTATAAGCATGGTCCAAACTCATAATCTGCTTAGACTGGTAGGGCAGTAGAAAAAGTAAAACTCAAAGTATTCAGCAGCAGATTGCTCATGTTTTCCTTAAGACTGTTTTAAAGAAGATATGTTCATTAATGTTCAGTAGACCTTGTATACTTTTGTGGCTTCTGTCGTAGAGTGAGGCCTGAAAAGACATGAGCACTCTTAAAGTGGTGTCAACACCTTGTATGAAGCAATTGCCATGTTCTTGGAAGAGCAGGATACAAGCAAGTGACTAGTTCTAGCAGAAGGAAAAACGGTACAGTAGAAATAAGCCAACTGCATAGAAGGCAGTCAGTCAAAGGGAGGCAGTATATTTCTGGAATACCTAAGAGAAACTGTCATCAGATAAAATGAAGAGGGAGAACAGAGATGTATGAGCAGAAATGTTCTTAAAAACAAAAAATAGCAAGGGATGGACACACTACTTGTGGTGAGGACAGCCTAATTATTTCCAAGGAGGACAAAACAAAAATGCACAGTGTTTTTGATGAAGCAAGTTTGAACTCGAATGAGGAAAAATGATCCTGATAATGGTAATAAAATTAGCATCATTAACATAGCCAACTGTTAACATACCTCCAACAGCTGGCTCAGAGCAGCGATGGAACTCAGCTCACTGAAGTCCATCAGAGATGTGGCTAAGGTCCGTAAAAAGCTTCCATCTGAAATTTGAATGACATTTTTGCACTGGCTGTTCATACAGAGGAAACCAAGGGTCAGAAATGTACTCAGGTATTGCACATTACCTTTAATAATGCTCTGGAAGAGCTGAGGGAAGATGCCATTGGGAGCCAGCTGATGGAACACACAACGGAGGAACTGCTTGGCCACACCTGCGGCATTTCCAGGGATCATCATGCTGAAATGAAGGGAAAAGAAAAAAAAATTGCATTGCAGATGAAACACTTATCAAAGCTGACTACATGCAGAAAAGATGATGCTATTCTTTTTATTATGGAAGTGTTCAGTTATGAATGAGACAATCGAAACCTGTCCTGATCCTGAGAAAAAGTTCAGCATGTTGATTTTATGACTTCAGCTCAACCATGAAGAGATAAAGTTACATACACACACTTAAAGTATTTGTCTCAATAAATAGTTGTATTTTTCCTGATTCTCCACATAGTTTTATTTGTGAGTCATCTGAATTTGAAATATAATCCTGCTCTCACTTCTTGTATTTCAGTGATACAGAATAAGGTTCTTGGCTTTATCATAAAATACATGAACAACAGGTAAACAAAAACATTACAACATTCATTTGGCTCTTGCAGTTTCCTTCAAGAGATGAAGTACTCCCTAATCACTCATAAATGAATGGTTTCATTGTAAAAGCCTAAGTATTATCTATTTACTCATAAACTGCACATCTTGACGTGCTTTACAGCTTCTCAAAATGAATTTATCCTATTCAGCATCTGATTTACATAATGAGGCAACACTACCAGGGATTCTCCATGGCCAAGGGTGATTCACTTGATTGGAGATAGTTTATCAAGACAAATACTGAACACAGAACCAGTTAGAAAAAGCTGCACTGAAATTGCAAAGACAAGACAGCATCTGAATCTGATTTTTTCCAGGTCTAACACATATGAATATGGGCTCCTGTTCATCTCCAGAAAACACAGGATATTTGAAACGAGGAAAAGGCAGGTTTTTTTTCCTTTTACTCAGAAATTTTAAGGAACATTTTTTAAAAGTTAAATTTAGTTGATTTCAGGGTCAGGGAAGATGATGCTCTAGATTGATTGTTTCATTTTTATCAAGGTATCCGTTGCTACCATACCTTTCTGCTTGATTAGAAAAACTGGTACTTGATGCCAACCTGGAATAAAAATAAAAAAGAAATTGAAGCTCATATGTTGGGTTTTTTTGTGCTTAATTTTTTAAGTAAGCCAATAAAGTAGCATTTTAAATAAATAATAAATAAGAATTTCAGAGAACATTTAAAATGTTACTATAAAGAACTTCTGAAGAGCACCTAAATTCAGAAAAATCATGTTTGCATGACATAAACTCTATTCAGTCTTGCAGTCTCACTAACACTCAACTGCTCGAAAGACAAATCTTGCCTCCCTCTAGTAGCACAAAGATAAAAAAGTAATGTTTTTGCCCTACAGCACATCACGGATAAGTAATTTTTTTTAGAGGGAAAAAAAGTTTGCCAGAAGCTGCCTACTGACTGAATTGTTTCTGATTAACGCAGCAACACAGACTAAGCAAAAATTCTTTGCTTGGCAGTCTAAAGTGAGGCTTCTAGTTCCAGATTTTGGCACCTAAATAACTAGCTAATTTCAAAAACACTAATTACCTACAAGCTCTTCCAAAATCAGATGAGAAATACTGTGTTCTCAAAAATTAGGTCATTTATTTTAGTACCTAAATATAGACTTTAAAGCCAAATATGGGCATTCAGTGGTGAAAATACTGAACACAATCTTAAAGTAAGATCATGCACTTCAATATGCAGGACATGTAAATGAACAGAATCCGGGCTTACAATATCAAAGCAAAACACCTTTAATATCAAAAGCCACTAAAAAGCTGTACACTGTGAAGCCATTGTAAAGATGGACACTGGAAACATCTCTTATATACAAAATACCACCAAATTTTTACTTAAATGTGCTGAAAATCAGTATTTCAGATGGTACAAGTTGATAAATCTAAGTGAAAATTTCACAGAGCTGTGCTATTTTATATCTAGTCTTCAATGTTTTTCTTTGATTCATGATCCTTTTATCCTGGACTTAGCTGTTGCTCATCCTCAGTCACCCCCTGTTCTGAAGACAGTTTCCTCCCTAATCAACAGAATAAAATCCAAAAAGGACCCTAAGGCAGCTCAGTCAAATGCAACAGCATGAACGAAAATTACGGTGATTTTAATGAATTATGCATGACAAACTGGGGACACAGCATACTTCCAACAATGCAAAAATCTCAAACTTGATGTGCAGGGGGTTAAAGTTTGTGTTATCTTCAGTTGTTCTAGCAAGTCAGAAAAACACATTGGAGTTCCCAACTCCACTACTGTTAAGAGGAATCCACACTAAAATACAACGTATTATTTCTCTGGTGTGCAAAGCTAATTCTGGGTGAGAAAGGTCTGAAGCTACTGTCAAGCAATACAGACCTTTATTCTGGAATAACTGTAGCATCACCTTACATTAAGGCACACGAGGATTTCTGCAAATGCAATGAGACCAATCACATGCCCAATGGACATGATACCTATTTTCAAAAATCTATTGAGGTACAGAAACACAACAATGTAAAATCTTTTTTCCAGAAGAAATCAAAGTCTAACGTTTTTCTCTCCTTTTAAATGTGATAATGCAAGCATGGGTTTTGTGACAAACGAAACACTAGGTTTCTAACTTTGGAAAAACTTCACGAGACATGAACTACAGTAAACACTTGGGAACATCAGAAACTTCCTGAAATGTGCAGTTTGTATATATTTATCATTACTACTCTAAATATTTTATTGCACAAATGCCATGAACCCTCATCATCACCTCCACTTTGCAGACCAAAAAGCAGAACAGGAAACGGATGTGTTCAAATCTGTACACGTTAGGAACAGAAGTTAAGCTTTTCACAGCCCCTCACTAACTCAAGTCTAAATGTAACTTTCAAACAGCTTTAATGCTTGGAAAGCTAAATCTCACTGGAAATCAGTTAATTAAGAATCAGCAAGTCAAAAATTTTGATTCAGGAACCAGATCATAAACTTAAATGCATTTCAGAGTCTTAGAAACACTTTAATCTTTAACTGTCAGTAACTTGAACACAGAAATTTTTTCCCTTCTGAAAATCACAATAGATGCCCATCCATGCCTGTGGGTACCCAAATAACTTTTGAAAATCTTTCTGTGTGTTATTTAGGTATTCTGAAAGACCTTGGACTTCCTAACTCCTTATTTCCTCTTCTATGCATTAAAGTAGTAGCTCTTTTTGTAAGAATATAAATGCAAGAACTCTAATTATATTCACTTCTGCTGTTAGATGGGTATTTGGAGGTAGTGATATGGCACTGCTTGATGAAAGACAGAGCAAGGTATTTATGAGGCACCTGAATGCCTCTCTGCTTATGTATACTACTTATTTTGCATATTTTCAAAGTAAGTCCTTTGTGGGAAGCCTAGAATTGGACCTAGAATTCGTCAGAAAACGCAACCAGCAGGAACAAGACAGGACATTTACCAGGAATACCCCACGTTGCACTGTCATCTGTTGCTCTAAAACAATCAGCTGTCTCACTCTAAAGATGCAGCATTTCCCCCTCAAAACATAGAAGAAGGTAGCCCACTTACCCTTTGATAATTCATTTTCCAAATTATTTACTCTCTGTGGGTGTAGTACTGCTGTATTTACAAGAGTCACACAGAATGGCCAGCATCCGTCTAGACCAGAAACTTTGCCTCCATCTGAGTTAATTAGCAGTGACAGCAGGGAACTGCAGCCTTGCAATTAATGGAAATGGAGGACTTGAAGAGCTGCTGTGTTTAAATGGAATTGGGAGGTAGTAGAGAAGCAGGGCTGTGAGAGCCATGCCCCTGCAGAAGCCACAGTCAAGCAATTTGAACTTCAGTCACCAAAAAGAATGTGGAGGAGGAGAGCTGTGCATTGTTTCTGCATGTCTAGTGCTGCTCAGAAATTTATTCTGGAACACCCCATCGCATCCATCCCACCTCTGAGGCAAGAAGTTGTGGAAGTGGCTGAGACAGCAAGCACACGTAATTCAATAGTAATGGTACACTTTAATTATCCCATGCACATTGGGTAAAATTAACAAGAGAAAAATAATGGACAGCAAATGTTCAAGACTTTCTCAGAGACAATTTCATGCAGCAGCTGGTTTGGAAGCCTTCATAATGCGATGCAATTTTTTACCTAGCATACAAAATATGGTTGAAAAGCCTGAAGAGCTTCAGGTCTGCTAATGAATGATCATACCTAGGAGCTACCATTCCTCCAAGAGCAAAGTTCAGAAAAGCTGACAACATTTGTGCACAACTTCTAAAGCAGAAAGCACACGAAAGTGAAAAATTCTGTCAAAGCAGCAACAAGGGGGAGCCCAAGAGAATTCAATTTTTTTAAGAAGCACAGAAGCTGTTTAAGAGCATTACACTGGAAACGCAGGGCCAAGGAACTCTAGTTGTTAAGAAAAAAAGAGATTTCAAGAGAGCAGAAGAAAATAAAGTGACAGAGGTTATTAGAAAAAAGAAGGCTTCTTTCAAAAAGGTGAGATCCTGTCTCAAATGAAATCAGAAAAGAGCATAAATTTTGACAAACAGGATGCAAAAACCACATGAAGGCAGGCCAAAAAACACCAGTTCAAGAAGCAACTAGCAGGAGGAATAAAAACTAGCGATAAATTTTTCTTCACATAAAACAAGATGAAGAAGCACACCAATTGCTGCATCAATTGCTGTTCAGATAATAAACAGGGTAGTAAATAAAAAAGGGTACTGTAGAAAATCTGAATTTATTCTTTATATCACTGCTAACAGTGGGACAAGCTGAGGAGATTCCTGAACTGGAATTTCCCTTTGGAGGGTGAAAGGGGAGAAAAATCAACAGAGCTGCCAGAAATTGAACTGACAGTGGAAGAAGTTACATAAGAAATTTATAAAATGATGAGTAACAAAGATGCAAGACAGAATCAGATGTTATTCACTTAAGAGTTCTAAAATATACACCTCTGTATACTGAAGCTTATGTAAACCCAATTCCAGGCACAAAATTCTTCCAATCTCACTGGAGAGAGGAAAGTCCTGAATTTACCTTCCTACAGACTGCATGATGTCCAACAGCAGAGGAGCAGCCAAGTCTGGACTGAGGTGAATGAAAGTTGAGAGCACAACTATGGCCAAGCCTAGTGTTTCTTCATCATATTCTTCAAGAACAGCCCCACAGTCATGGCACCTGCAAGGAACAGTTTTTAAACCTGATGTTAACAAATTTAAAACAAAGCATTATTACACATAGATCTGTGTATAATTATGTCTTTTAAAAGTACTATTACTTAGTACATTCCATTCCACATTTATTTAGAAAGATAATGTAATTGTGATCTTTCTGTAATTAGTAACAGTCCGTAGCTTTCAAACATTAATAAAACTTCTCACTAGCTACACTGGCTGTTTCTTCAGTGACAAATGAAAGAGGGCCACAGGGCAGGCCTTGTTTTGAGTCCTTCATAGGCAATTGAATTCCACCTCCCTCACTGTATTGGACTGCTTCAGTTTGCACTATCCAAGAGAAGTCTGCAGCAGTGAAGACTGGCCCTCAGCAGTGTGAGCACAAGCCAATTTGTGCAGCTTGGGCTAAGTTCCGGCACTCTTCTATTTAGCACCACAGACACAAACAATGACACTCACAGATGATCTAAAAGAGATGGAACAATTTCACATTGCCCTTCCTGTCAGACATGAATTATGAATAACAAATTATACAATTATAAAACAATGATCTGATTGGTTCCCATAGCAGTTACAGCTATTAAGAAATAAATGAAAAGACCTCTCAGGGGCACAGAACTTTAGATTTGAGAAAAGTCTACTTTCCCAGGGCAGATTTGCTGCTGAGTCACTTATCCTTCCTGAAATGCTCAAAGACAACTGATGAAGGTCTGAAAGGGCTCCAAAATGTCTAATTGTAAAGGGAATGTCAGATTTGGGAGAGATGAGACAGGCTTTCACAACCTATGAAAAAGGCAAACCAATGTGGGAAATTGGCTTATCTCAGCCCAGTAGGAAGGCTTGCTTAATTTGATCAATCAGTTACTAATGACTTCAGCAGATGTGAGATTTTAATTTAACGGGATTGAACAGGCAATTTTCTTGCCTTTTTTACTGAACATAAAGAAAATATGCCAACATAGTCATGTAAGTCAAGCTCAGCTGCTCTATATGTTAATAGGTAGCGCTTGAGCTTTGGTGAAATGGCCAAGAGAAGTGCCACAGACCAGACTAACTTCTGGGATGCTTCACTTTGTAACACAATAAGGTCCACTAGCAGTCACAGCCTGCACAATGGCCCTGTCTTTCTCCAGTGATCATCCTTGAACGTCTGTCTATTGGGCTGAGCACACACAGGAACTTGTGATTTCTCATCCCAAGTTTTGAACAAATCAAGGCACGGCTCCCTGCTGACTGCTTTACTTCTCTGTTAAATGAGTATACTTCTATTTAACACTCCCTTTACAGGCATTTTAACAAAAAAATATAGATTTGCAAAAGCTTTAAGGATCAGTGAGTATCAGCATTAAAAATGCTATGTAGATTACACATGATGACACATCAACAGCTACTGATTTCAACAGAAACTCAAAGGAATTTTTAAATAGAACTTCTCTTTTTTTTTCCCCTAAGACAAAAGAGGTTTCTGATGGATCACAAGGAACCCTTGATTTAAAATAAGATGGAAAGTGCTTCCTCTGCCCTCTGTGCACACACAATAGCCTGAATCATCATTTCACCTGTGCACAATCATCCAGGCCTTACTGAATTGAAAACATATCTTGCTAGCAGTGTTTAGAAAATATTTACCTTGGGGTAAAAAAAAAACCAAATTAAAACCTTGGCATAGAGATAAATGATAGAATGGACTCTGTATTTGCAAAAAGTGTATCTATACTTTACTTGACATATTTGAAGTTCAACTAGTTCTTTGAAAGGAGAGAAAAAAAACACTTACTTGTCAGTCATCAGAATGGGCTGGTCATCAGCAAATTCTTCTGGTGCAGGTACAAACATACTGACTATACTGGGTGCTGACAGCAAACTAGATTTTGTAGCACCTTAAGGCAATTAGGGAAAAAACTTTTAAAAGGGAAGAACCATCAAACAGAAATCCAAAATGCTTGATGAGCAGACTTCTAAAGAATAGCCATAATGGCTTAATGTGCCTAGAAATAAGAAATAAATTTTGTCTCCAAAAATACATATAAGCACATTCCTTGCTTCTGCCAGATTATTCTAATTACCCAGACCTATCAATTAAAAATAGATAAATCCTTGCAGAAAAAAGATAACATAAACCAAAAATTCCAGGAAATTGGATGCAATTGTATCTACTAGGGATAGAGAATGATTCTACAGTTGCTATGAGACTGGATATCAGAAGATTTGCAATATTCCCCCATACATTTTGGGAATTAACTTCCCATAGTTCTCGGTGATACGAAGAAGGAATTAAGTTCAAATGTCTCAACATCAGATCATCAATCTATTCATACTATCCCTAACAGCCACAGGAAATAAATCAGGAAAGGACAGAGAGAAGAAATAATTCATAAGGAATTGAGAACATTGGAGGGCTGATCATTAGAAACACTTTCCATTTAAAGTCTTTAAAAGTATCTTTATTCTTCAAAGCTGAGTTTTTCAGCTGAGAGCACAGCCACTGTGATCATGCCAACATATGGTCCCTTTGCCCTTAGCACTTTTTGTTCACCTAATTTCTGATAGATGCTTATTTTAGTAGGATAAGTTATGTACTATGGAAGATCCAAACTCTTGACTTCTCCAAGTTCTGCTTTCCCAAATTACAGTTTAAGAAATCCATTGCCAATTTTCTCTCTGGTTGCTTCAATCTGTAGATTCAGATTTAATGTTAACATTAGACTGCTCTGATAATAATTAACTACAGAAACAGGAGGAAGCTTCTCTGTGTACGGTTTAGATGGAATTTATTATGACATAATCCTGGTTACTGCAGGAGAAACAAATTTAACATCAGCTCTCAGGCAAAATAAGCTAAGAAGCTCCCACAATTTCTGAACTCAAAATAAGTGAAGTGAAATGAGAATAGGGCAGGTTTTAAACAACCATTTTACTAAGCATGGAAGGAAACATTACTTTTATATCCATAGTTCAGGACTTTGTAATTGCTCCTGAAGGTTTTATTGGATATGAGCAGACACTTCAGGAAGGCTAGGACACTCCAGTAATGCAGAACAACATCCAGAATGCAGGGGATAGGTATAGATTTTGTAGCCAGGCTTTTCTTCCCCTTTCAGATGCACAAAGATCCCTCTGCCATGACTTTGGAAGTTTCACTGTCATATTCTCTAGATGTAAGTCCCATTGCAGAACACAAATGCTCAAAGCAGTCATAACGCAAGTTACAATGTTGGAATAAGACTTAACTACTCAAAAATGTCCTCTCTTGTGCAGTGAACAGTAGGAAAAAACCATGATTTAGGCAAAGAAAGTAGGTCACTGCCCCACTGCAGGGCTGTAAGAAAGTCTGGATGTATTTCAGCTCTGAAGCAGGAGAGTTTACACAGAAATGAGATTCAGCCACTCGCTGCATACTTTCTGCAGGACAGCTGAGGGCTTTAATAGCTGAACAGAACACAAAATTCAGCATCATTTCATATGAACCATGAAATCTTCCTGGCAGTCTTGGCAGAGGACCAGGTCAAACACACACTGAACTGACCTCTGATTCTCAGTGGTGGTCCCTCCAAATCTGGGTTTAGGCAAACGGGGACATTGCACAGTCTCTTTCCATGCTGTATCTGCTCTGTGTAAAAAGAAAGAACTTGAGGCTCCAGAACCACAAATCCAGCATCTGTCATCAGTCACCAGCACCACAACTCTCAAACAGTTAAAATGAGAAAGACAAATACAACTGCTATAGAAAAGCAAAAACAAAGAAAAGAGTTAATTTTTTAAGCATAGAAAGGAAGAGGGGGAAAAGATTAAAGAATTCCATACAGGAAAAAGGACACATTAGATAACTTAATAATAAAGAAGGCATTTTAGACAAGAGTCATTAAACAGGAAAGGAAGTGCTAGCCATAAAAAATTAACAAGATATGGAATATATGAGCCACAAAAAGGGAAAGAATCAAGTGTTTAGAAACACCAAGACACTAGAAGTCAGATATAGTTTGTATTGACAAAAGCCAGGGAAAAAAATATTTTATTTTACAGACAGCAAGCTTGGGAAAAGAGTAGTTTGAAAAAAGAATGGAGGAGACACATGACCCAGGTAATGGGTCATGACACATACGGGTAATGGGTAATATGATACATATTACCCAGGTAATAAAAAATAAATTAATAAAGGATGTGTGGACCAAACACATCATATACTTCTGTGAGATGAGACTACATCCTAGTTGGTATATATGAGTATAATGAAATTATTAAAATTGTGGTGTGACAATGAAAAGACAAATGTTCACATAGAGCATTTGTCCTGAAAAAAAAACAAACCACTGTCCAAATAAAAATTTTACTTTGATGCTAGTGTTTGAACAAGAGACTGAGAGATGCAAAGCTTTCCAGAAAAGAACACTTCATTTTGCCTCACAATGCTTGAAGGCCTTTTGATGACATTAATATTGGAGGGAAAAGTCATAGATGTTGTGAAGAAAGCTACTAGATTTGGAACAGGATTACTAGACAGAGTTCCTAAACCGTTTTGAGTATTGACTTGTTCATTTTGAATACAGGCTAAGTACTTCTTATAGAACAAAGGCAGTAACTTTTAAATCTCTAAAACCCTGCAGGAGAGACTAGGTGATCCAGCTAAGTCTCTTCAACAAATAAACTTACCTGCTGATAGGACAAACCCCCCACTGTTACCACTGGCAAATTCTGACCTTTATAATTTAAGGGTCTCATGCTGAGCATGCTATTCAGCAGACTGGAATAGAAAGGATAATCCTGAACTACGCACCACATCTAGTGCCACTCTTCAGCTACACTATTTAGTTTGATGGAACTTGATGCTGAACACTAAATTAAGCAAAAATTTCAACTCAGCTGTCCAGGGCTGATGGTAAGACATTCATTCAGCATGCTAAGTTCCATATAAGGTTTTAAGCATTCCTTTCCCTAGATGCATCTGGATCTGCTGATAAATTTCTGAGAACCACAATTTTGTAATGTCACTAATATCAAAATGAGCACTAAAATATATAGCATTTTTGATAAACCAGAATGAATTTATTGTTTAGGGACATCTGCTATGATTTTGGTATAACTGAAAGTGTTTTAAAGAAGAAAAAAAACCAAATAAAATGAGTAATGAGTGAATTACATGCTTAATTCAGTTTTCCTTGCTTTGCATTCATCTTAAAAGGAGAAAAAGCAGTGAGTGAACAGAAACTTCACGTGTCCAGCATGAATTGGTAGAAACTTCTTTAAAGAGAAACAAAACTGGCTGGTATAAGGCACAACTCTGTGGTGTACCAACACCATAGGAAACACACATAAAAATAAATGATTCCATGCACCAGGGATGAAATCCTATACCTAATGAATTCAGCAGTGATACTTCTATTTCTTTCAATGAGACCAGGAAATAATCTGAGTAACACGCACAATTACAGGGACAACACTGTACCAGAGGGTCTACTTCCCAAATAAGTAACTATTCCAACTCTTACTAGGTGATAATCTTGTACTTGCTATAAAAATTCACTTTAGACTTGATATTGATCACTTATGTGCAATGGTAGAATAGAAATACTCCCTTTTTTTTTTTAAAGTGGTTTGTTACACAGTAATTGGTTTAGGAAATAGAAATAAAGAACAATAAATGCAGCTCACCAGTATCCCAAGTGCTGATATTGTGGGGAGCACTAGACTGGTGTTCCAGCTGCCTCTTCATTAGCTGGTTCATTGTCAGAGCTCCCAAAGAGCCTCTTTTCATTTGTCTGAACTGAGCTGCAAGTCAGAAACGCAAAAGGATTTCAGGAGCTCAGACAACATTTAAAACTACTCTCATTTCCTGATCTTACAAGCCAGCATGATATAAATACTGAAAGGACAATGATGGCTTGCTCTAAGGATCTTGCTCAAGTCAATATGCACCTTTCATAAAACTACACAGGGTACAATTCTGGCCCCGGTGCCATAAGTCAGAAGAGACTTGGATTCACTGTGTCAACTGTCAGTGCCCTTCTGCCTCCAAATATTATGAAAGCTCATCAAAAGATTTGTGAGTGTCAAGATACTACCCCAAAACTCCCATGCTGAGAGGCAATAAATGTACATTTGAATCTCACTCACATACAATGTACCAAGGAAGGAAACTCAGTCTCCTCCCAGCAAAGTATGGAGGACTGCTGTGTCCATGCTGACCCTAGGAAAACGAATTTACTGACACTATGTACCACCAGCATCTTTCATGGGTGGCACAACCTGACCTTGCCTCCTATACACCCCTCAGGCACAACACCTGCACATTCTGCTGAAGTGTGAAGCCAGCAGCCTTTGAAGATGAGACCCTTCTGTAACTTCACTCTCATTTTTCTTATAGAGAGCTATCAAGCAACAAGCATTCAATTTTTATTCATCCAACTATTCACTTCTTTAAAAAGATTGATTTATGAGATATGTGTCCCTGGATAACGCTCAAAGTAAAACCATAAGGGAGACTTAAGACTTTTGGTTCATATCAATGTGGTGCTTAGGAACATGACTTAGTGATGGACTCAGCAGTGTTATGTTGGACTCAAGGATCTTAAAGCTCATTTCCAACCTAAAGGATTCTATGTATTTTCTCTGCTTAAATTGATTAAGAAAGAGTTCATACTCAACTCCTTTCTTACTTTTTTCTCCATTCATAAAAAAATTCAAATTGAACGAGCATAATACATTCACTTGGACAACTGAGCCTGAGCAATATACTTCCACCATTGAAACTAAAGTCACTTTTCACTGTACGAAGACAAGAGTTTTAAGGCCCTGCTTGAACAAGGCTGGTGAAACTGCTGACACAAGTATCCAGGAAAGCTTTTAAAATGTTGCCTTAAGTATAGGTTTAAGTGTTTTCCTCAATAGGCCCTTAGAGCAAGGGCAACAAAGTAAAATCTTCTCTGAAAGATCATTTTCATCTGCAAATATATTCAACATCGCTAAAAAGACCACTACCTATCAGATGGTTCCAGTCTAAAATTCCAAACAGTAACCAGCTAAGCTGTGAAATTAAACACCACATTTCATATTATTAACTGTGATAAAGAAGCACAGATAAGGGATAAACTGTGTTTTTCAGAAAGCTCTGAAGGGTTGAGTGCCTTCTCCTAAACTTGCTCTACTCATTTTCTATAAGAGGGTTTAAAATTCAAAGTGGAGTACTCCCTCAAAAACAAAACAAAACAAATACAGGCCTTGAGAAATAATAAACAAAATGAATACTTCAGTGAAAATCTGCACTGAAATTATTTTCTTACATTAAGTATTTAAGTTTTTCCTCATTAGATCCTTTTCAGTTATATCCTTTTGAAGTGCATTTAAACTCAATTTTTGCCCAAGTACAGCATTTCTGCAAAGCAAGTCCTGGTATAACTGAACTTGTGGAATAGAATGGTCTCTCGGTCTGGTTCAATGTTTCACTTCTAAAAGTTATATTGCAGCTGCCTTCCACAGCACATTAAGAGAAAAATATAATTTCCATTGTTTCCAGGGCAATGATTTTAAATAGATGCTTTATCACTTTATCAAGCATAGAATTTCCTGATAAAAGAACACCAATTAATGTTAGAACTGACAAGACTGCTTGGAGTGCAGATGACTGTCAAAATAGAGAAAACGATCTCTTTGAATTTTCTTAGCAGCTTTTTGCGACTGTAATCTAAAAAGTTTCATGAATATTTCACATAATCAGGCTATTGTTGAGCAGGTTTGGATCTCCAGGATTATTTACCTGATTTCTCAATGACAGCAATGATTTGAAATATTGGTAAGTTAAGGAAAAAACAAAACCAAAACAAAATCCAAACCACCAGAGAGCTACAAAAAAAAGTCTAAAACCCCAAAAATATCAGGTTTGAACTGTTTGAACAGTGTTGGATCCAGGCTGATTGCTGTGGATGAGCATGTAACTTTTCATGCCTGTGACTGACAAGTGGCAAAGGGAGGTGTGCTGGTTTCAGCTGAGGTACAGTTAATTTTCTTCACTGTGGCTGGTACGGGGCTGTGTTTCGGATTTGTGCTGGAGATGGGGTTGATAACAAAGAGATGTTTTTGTTATTGCTGAGCAGGGCTCACACAGAACCAAGGCCTTTTCTGCTTTCCATGCTGCCACACTGGTGAGGAGACTGAGGGTGCACGGGAGGTTGGGAGGAGACACAGCCAGGACAGGTGACCCAAACTGACCAAAGGGATATTCCAGACCATGTGACATCATGCTCGGTATATAAAGGGGGTGAAAGAAGGAGGAAGGGGGGACACATTTGGAGTGATGGATTTCATCTTCCCAAGTCACCATTACCTGTGATGGGGCTCTGGTCTCCTGGAGATGGCTGAACACCTGCCTGCCCATGGGAAGCAGTGAATTAATTCCTTGTTTTGCTCTGTTTGCATGCATGGCTTTTGCTTTCCCTATTAAACTGTCTTTATCTCAACCCCTGAATTTTCCAGGTTCTACCCTTCCTGTTCTCTCCCCTATCCTGCTGGTGGGGGAGTGAGTGAGCAGCTGCCTGGGGCTTGGATGCTGTCTGGGGTTAGACCATGACAGGAGGGAAGTTCTCCCCTATCACATTTTCTACAAGTAACCTAACAAGCACATTAGAAGATCAGTAACCTTCCTACAGTGGCTGGAAAATCTTTCATTTGTTATCTACTGATCTGGTCAGTCTATATGTTCCTGTGTAATTCTCTACTCAAAAAGAGAAGTCCAAAGTCAAAATCTTCCTGTTGCAGTCAATGATGTATGCTTTGTGTGGTCAGGCACTGGCTGCACAAGTAATGTTACCTATTCATTTTATAGAAGTGCCTTATGCTCACAGTCCTGATCAGGGTTTATTATGCAAAGCACTGTAAAGATACATAGTAGAAGATTAAAACCGTTTCAGTCTAAATGTACAAGAGACACAATGGAAGCATTCACATTCCTTTTTGCAGCTGGAAACTGAGGCACACAGAAAGAGGAAAGAAATATTTACATAGGAATATCATATAGGTACTATATCAGTACCTCAGTATCATATAGGTACAATTCCCAGTCTCCTATGTTAGAATTTACAGGAACCGCTAGCACTAAGCTAAACCCCAGAGAGATAGGTCTTAACTGGCACCTCTTCAGCTGCTTTAGTAAGTGACATCTGTATCATAAAGGTGGCCAACAAATGTACTCTATGAGATGCACATGACCTGAGACACTTGTGGGAAAACTGGGGAGGTACTCAACTAGCATGTCTAAAATAATACTCTTCCTTTAATAAGCCAGACACCCCTTCCAATCAAATCAGCAGCTGACGAATTTCAGAAACTAAAATTTAACATTCCTACAGCAATCTGAAATTGAAGTTCAGCAAGACAGTTGAGCTGATCTAGCAGTTCATTGGTAACAAAGGAAGTAATTTCCCCTCCCTTTTTTACTAGCCAGAGTTCTGCCCCACTGGCCTTCAGATGTGTTACCTAGATGGAAACACCATTCTGAATTTTGTTAAGTGTTCTAAGGTACCTCCACCTTAACATCTTATCTTTGTGTGCCCTGTTAAGCCATGTGTCACATCTACTTTAAACAACACAGTTCACTTTCAACTGAAATGGTTATGGGAGTCACAGATAAAGAGCTACCACATTTCAGCAAGCAGCTGAGGAAGTGGCATTCAAGGCATTTTACAAAAACTGCAAGAGATTTATTTTCCTAAGGTAGAGCAAAAAATGTACCAAAGGCCATAGTAACAGCCCCGTGGACTCTCATCTTCTGTTTCTGTGCACTGACAGTTGACAATGCTTTCTCACAGCTGAATAAACATTCAGCTTTAGTGAATTACTGCTTTTAGCTGCTACCTACTTCAAGAAAACCACAATTGTCAAACTTGCCATGTCACAAGAGAAAACCTTTAGCTACTAACTGTTAAAATGCTGCTGACCATCAGAGATTTAACAGTTCTAATGATATTCAAAACAGCTGTACTTCCAAGAATCAAGGGAACTCAGAGGAAGGAATTTACCATGTATTATATGCATCTGATGCACAAATACAGTAACTTTGATTTAATCCTCAAACCAGAGATAAACTTACTTGATATGGAAGAGTGACTACTTGTCTCTGGGACACCTGCTTCAAGGGTTGGTGCAGATGATGACTCTCTTGGCATTTCCAGTGTTGAAAGTCCTTTGGCAGCAGGATCTGCGTGTGAAAATTGTGCTTAAACTCTCAGCATTTAAAATCAACAAGGTTTTTCATCTTCCTTCTCCCTGGATGCCCTTTTCACATCATCTCAGTCATCCATTCACCATCTGGCATTCCCAGTAGTTTTAAAAGGATTCAGTGTGTGCGTGTCATAAGAATTTTTATAGGGGCACAGAGAGCTATTTCTTAAAATCATTCTTTAAAGGAGACTTCTGCCTATGGTCTTTAGAACTCACAACTAACAAATGCACATAGAGTTTGATATTGACCCCACTCAAGTGATTATTGGAACCACCAACATGGAAACAAGAGAGAGACCACTGATGTAAAGCTAGTTTAAGTGACAGCTTAGCATTTTTAAAAAGCCTTAACTCCAACATGTCATCAGTTTTCATTCAAGAGGCTGTTGACCTAGCATTTAACCCTGAAGATTCACAGTTTAAAATTCTGCATTAAAAAGGTTCCACGTGGTGTTTCAGAACTGGGACAGCCTTTCCAAGCAGTTTCAAGGATGATAGTTTTCATTACTGCATGAAAACTGGCCCTTATTAATGGTCAAAAAAGCACTGAGTCTAATTGCACAATTCTTTCAAGACCACGCTTCTCTATATGAAAGGCTCAAAAGCACTCAGCTCTCTTTAATTTTTATAAAGCTCCAGTAGTTCTTCAGCTTATTAGAACCATAAATGGGACGACAGGCCTGAAACATAAAGGGAACAGTGTAACTATGATTACACGGAACAATTTCACCTTGTAAAAGTGCAATATCCTAAAAAGAAATTATACTCTGGCTCCCTCTGAAGTAATTAAGAAAAAAGTGAGGTCAGGAATGCATAAATATTACCCCCCACTTCAACAGCAACAAAGAACTGAGGCCTGAAGGATTCTGTCCTTTTTTATTAATATGTTGAAAAACCTGGTACAATTCCAATAACTGAAAAATCCTAGGAAAAAAAAAAAAACCAGCCAAGAAATTAAAAAGGCAGCAGCATACAGTTTTTCAGACTTACAGATCCAATTGGAATCTGAGGAAAAGCTAAAACTCACTTTCTCTGCACCTGAAAAAACTTATTAACAAAACTTGGCATTGAAATCACCTGAAAAAACTTACAGTACACAGAGGATTGCCCATCTTTGAATTTTAAATCTTTAACAAACACAGGCCATGAAAACTTTGTGGGTACCCAGTACAAAGAAGGCTACTAACAGGTTTTAGTATATAAAAACCAAAATATATATGTATGTCTATGTCTAAATGCAAACTGTGGTTAGTTCCAAGTGCTCTTACTTCTGAAGTCTACAGCCTGCTCAGCCTTGCACTTTGTGATCCATTCTGCTTTCCACTGCCTTAAGCTGGCAAAAGAAATAAGGGCCAAAAATCACTACACCAAAAATAATCAGTGTAGCATGGACTAGATAAGCCGGATAAAAGGCACCAAAGTATGACCATTTTTCTGATTCCCAGCATAAAGAGGACAGGGAGTTTCATTCCCTAACTTGGATATCAGAATGATTATTTTTGTCCCAGAACTCCACTTCCTTTTCAAATGGGCCCTTTACACATTCATCATACCTGACTGGTTAGCACATTCCTTGTGAGAAAAAAACACCTGAAAGCACTCAGCTAGCACATCAGATCCTATAAATACCCATGTCTCACTATAAATAAACATGTCTCCTTACACCAGCCTGTTACTAAAACCTTCACGCAAAAATAAACCTTTTGATTGGGTGAGTGAGCTCACCTGCCTCCTTCTGCTCTCCCAGCTTGTCAAGGATGTTAAAGGAAATGTCCAGGTATTCTCTCTGAATAGCACTCACAGCAATCTTCCTCTGCTTCCTCTGGCGAGGAACAATCTGAATCTTAAATTCTGACTCCTCAGTCTCCTCTTCTTGTTTCTGCTCTGTGTTTTGTTCGGTGTCAGACTCTGTATTGGTATCAAGTTTATCACTTTCCGTTTGCTTTTCAGAATCTTCGGGGACTTTAATAAGGACTGTCTTTACATTTGGGCTTGGAACTGTTCCACTAGGTTTAATTTCCTCCACACTGAGCTCAGAGTTATCATCAAGGGACATTTCTGGAAGGGCAGATGATTTCTGCAGCAGGTCCCTTTTCTGTTTCAGTGTTAGTGAGTTTCCAGAGGACATGTCCTGAAATTCTTCTGACTTAACTAATTCTGAAGAGTCCTTCTCATCTTTGGGAGAAGTGGAAATGACCTCCTCTATTCCTGCTGAAGCCTTATCACTTGTATCCTTAGAACTAAAGTCTTTGGAGCAATCTTCAATGCTGAACTGTACTAGCGGAGTTGTGCTGAGGCTGAGTGCAGACACATTGATAGGAGTTGAAGGAGATGAAACAGCAGTTTTGCCAGAGACCTCATCATTCAGTGGGTTTGTTGTTTCTTCTTCTTCATCACTCTCCACTATTCTAAGGGGAGGAAGTGGTTCAAAGACTAAAGAGTCACTGTCTGAAGTGGAGAGCACTGAATGTTTTTCAGGACCCGATGTTGAATCGGAGGACAAATCTATCAGATCTAAATCTTCCTTGGGACCAGCAGTTTTAACTGGGGAGTCCACTTTCACTTCATAGGTTTCCATGCAGTTTAGCCTAACCTCTGGTATGACAGGTCTTTTTGTTTCCTGGAAACTCTCTGTATGAGGAAGACTTTCTTGTGTGTCTATATTTTCAGCTTTAGTAGAAGAATTCTGCCGAGACCGCCCATAATCGCTCTGCCTGTGTGTGGCGTAAGCAGCAGGGACAGGAGGCTTTTCTAAGTCACACCGGTCTATGCAGGACTTCCTGCGATGTTCATCTAATGAAAACAACAGGGAGTCTGCATTCCCTATATCAAGAGATTTTTGTTTTAGAGAGCGCAGTTTTTTTTTCTGAATGCTTTCTTCTCTCACACAGCGTAGAATGCTGTCTTGTAAGGCCCCCGTCTCTCTATATTCAGCCAGCTCTATTTCACCTGATCAAAACAGAAAAAGCTAATACTACCTCAGTTGGAGACTTTTGGCAGGTACCTTCATTTTTATATCACAATTCAACATGACTGACATTTTAAATACAAAGCCAGTAGTAGACAAAACTGCCCACATTTTGTTTTAACCTCAGAACCAAATTACATGGATTTTTACAACAAATAATAACAAAAAACTGCTATTTGGATAGTAGAGTTTATCTAAATACTGTCCAAACTCGATTCATCCTGCACAGACGTACCTTGAAGACAGACTGTTTAACCTTGTGCATTGAAAAGAAGGGGGCGCAGGCATGTAATTTCCACAGATGCTTGGGATGGCTGCATGTAGTACACCTGTGTATTATTTACTGCAGCAGAACAGGCTTAAAATGGATGCTTCTGATTGAAGAAGCAAGGGTAGTATTGGCGGCAAGGATCTTGCAGCATAAGCCTGAGATCAGAGAACTTTTCCCTGGTGATCCTAGAACCCAGCAGGGTCCAGCAGCTACCACAGCACTCAGTCCTGCCTCCTCGTCCTAGGGAGGAGGGCAGTGAGCACAGCTGCGCCTGCTGGCACTGCCACTGCACTGGTATTTTGCTATGTGAACACACTCACTGAGGACATTGTAAAAGATTATTACCATTGTTATTATTATTATTATCATGAATTACATATTTTCTCATAAAAAGGGATATTCCTAATCATTAATATTCCCATATTTCAAAATACTCCACATATGAATCACCATGAAGAAAAAAACAGTCATAAAAGTTTAAGTGTTCACTCTAGTCAGAATCACTCCCCCTCCCTGTGCAAAAACCTGAAAGAAAAAAAAAGCAGGTGGGTGGTAGTGGAAATCTCTTCAACGTTTTTTTAGGCTATTCATTCCAGACACCTAAATTTGAAATCAAAATAGTTCTCACTTTTTGAAAACCCCAAATGAACACTTTTGCCAATGGAAAACCATAATATTTACAGCAGCAACAACAAATTTGCTTACCGTAGAGACCCACCTTATCAACAAAATCAATTTCTGGAAAGAAATAATTTGAGTAAAAATCTTCAGCCCAATGGTTGAATAAAATTCAAAAAAAACCTCTTAAATGTTTTTTAATTCAGAAGAGCTGAATGTTTCAGAAAACAACTTCTGATTTTAGATATTTTTATTCTGGAATGCCTATTTTGAGATTCCTGAAAGATACTTCATTCAGGGAAATGAGTGTTCTAAGAGTCAGACAGAGTAGTAATATTAAAATTAGGCAGTGCAACAAACTCTACAAAGAAAGGTGGTAGCTTGAAACTAAGAGTAGGAAATTGTATTTCTGCATGAGTTTATACCAACAAAACAATTCATACTTCTCTGAGCATTCATCTCAACTGGTTGATATTTCACCATTTTGCTGCCACCAATTCTTTTCAGTCTTGCAAAGAAAGTTTGAGACTCTTTATTGCAAGGTCCAGTTGGTGTATCATGAATATCAGATTCATCAAAAACACTGTCTTCCTCTGCTGGAGAAAAAAAAAACTTTATTACTCTTAAGAGAGTGCAATTTCTTGAATGAAAAGCTGTCTATGTAACAAAACCTCAGCTAGTGTCAATGAAACTTGAATTGAAAAATGAATTTTGCAAGAAAATTTGTATCCCAGGTTTAACTTTGTCATTCTTGTTACATCTTGAGTTAAGGTCAGAGACAAATGAAAAATGGGTTACAGTGCAACAAAAACATTACAAAGCTTCTACCATTCTAAGTTGATCTTCTCTACTGATAATAATATAGATTCTTTAGATGGAAGAAATACACTAGATTGGGACACTGACTTGAGTAAACAAGTTCTGTAGTGCTCAGTGAGAAATGGTAAATTGAAGAAGATGAAAATAAATAGAAGAACTGCAAGGTAAGTGATAAACCAGCAAAATAAGAAAGTGAAAAAGGAAGAAATGGATAATCTTGGGAAGCTGATAATGGTAACAGTAATAGAATAAGACCTAAGAGTATGAATTACAAAATTATTGATCTAAGTAGTAATAGTAAAACCTTATGTTCTGATTTGAGACCAGCCAGATGAAAAGGGCAAAAAGAAAGAAAGATCCAAATCTATTTACCCATTAAAAAAAAAAAAAAAAAAGCCGTATCATCTGTAGGAAATGGCTATTAAAAAAAACCAGAAATAAAAAAAGAAAAAATCCATATCTACACCATGTGGAATCATTCTGTAATTCTACATCCAGTAATTCATCTCCAAGGAAATAAGAAACACTACTAGGACAATAAAGAAAACAGAGCACTCAAAAGAAAAACAAAGTTTGCCTTGCTAGTTTATTCTAGTAAGCAAATATGGAGAGGAAATGCATTTAGTGTCTGGGAGTGAAGGGGCAAGTAAGTCAAGGTCTAGAATGGACAAAAACTGAAGACTTAAATGAGACATAAATATCTTTAGCTTCGAAATTGCTGGAAAGTTGCTAGTATATGTGAAGATATGAAACTCCCACCAGGGCATCAGGGACAAGATAACTAATTGAAATGATGAATCCAGAAAAATCAAAGTTGCTAGTAAGAATTTCTACAAGAACTGGCTTTAATAAGTTAGAAGATCACTTTTAATGTCATGTCCTATGTGTAACTTCTTCTTCCTCTTAGCACCAAATGCTTCTTGTCACAATATTTAGCATCAGCTCTACAGCAGTCAGTACACTTGATCCCCACAACACTCATGATCCCCCCAGGAAAGTACGGCAGAAAAATGAAGGAAAAAGTTCAACAGTGGGGAAATCCATCTTTAGCATAGGAATTCTTGCTGCCTGACAACAAAATCTTCATCTGTTCACTAAACACCACCTCTGATGACGACAGCAACACACACACACACTACCTGACTAAGTCTCTTTAGAAAAGGTGGGAAAGGCTTCAACTTTCCAAGTCTCTATGGAATTACATTGGCTGCTTTTTGCAGGTGAAAGAAAACTTTTCTACATACTCCTTTTTCTGCAGCCCTTGCACGAAGGAGGAGAACAAGCCTACGGTTAAGTCAGTATTTACAGAGTAAAATTTGCCCATTTATGGTCTTTTACCTCTGTACATCCCAAAGCCCTTCAGAACAACTTTGGAAAGCAAGTAAATATTATTCTCCTAACTGTAAACATAAGGAAACAATGCTGAAGTGAGACACAAGACCACCCAGGGAACCAGTATTGGACAAGCTGGATACTTGGGGCACCTCACTTTGTCTTTAAAACATCTCAGGATCAATCCAGAAAGTTAATGCACTTTATAAATGCATTATTAAGTCATTATTAATTAAGTCACTGTCTCAAAACAAAGACAAATTCATAGTAAGGCCACAGTTATCCTAACTCTCTTAGCCCTCCACTAGCAATACAAAATGTCCAACTGAGTGAGGATATGCAATATATAGTTTAAATTCATGTTAAGGCTGCTTTAATTTGCGAATAATAGTAATAGGCTGTTCAGGTAAACGAAATGTTGTACTCTTGTTTTGCAGGACAGCTATTCACAAGCAACAAGCAGCAAAAGAGGAAAAGGTACTGACATGAAAACAAGAGAGTTTCTTGGATTTTTCTTCAGAAGAGTTTGCTGCATACCACGAAGACTATTTGAGAAGGAAGATGTAAACAGCAAATAAGCAGCTAAAAGGCAAAATAGCTGGAAGTAGGCTACAGAATATCAAAAGAACCTGTTAAACTTTTATCATTAACATTTATTATGTAACTAACCTCACAAACCTAAGGAATTATACTCAGTGACATCATGGTACTTGAAGCCCCAAGTCATCACAGTACCTCTGCTACACCTAGCAAGCACATACAGAGCTAACAATCAGACACAGAGTCTAAGTGTTGAACCTTACATTCTTTTGCCTTTAAACATCCACATAGATGTTCACATTAGCCTTTTCAACTTCAGCCCTTTTAAAGAGAAAAACAAACTATAGACTGGATTCATAGTTTTCTCTTTCAGTACAAAATATTTGCTACTATTTCATGTTATTACAAAGTAAAACCAGAACGTGGTGTCAGGCTGGTTGCACACCTTGTGTGTTAGCATGACCAGCTAGCACTGCCATAGAGAAGGCCAAGGACTATCCAGACATGGTGACTTAACCATTAGGACTAAGATACACTCCCCTGAGAGATGTGAGACCACTGTGCCATGCTCAGCCTATGGAGCAGCTGAGAATGTCTTTTACTATACATGGCCATACTGGTCAGGTAAGTCAAACTTCAGACTCAATTACAAGTACTGCGTTCTAAAGATCAGACCATTTTTACCCATTTCTGCAACATCTGCAAGATTCATGAATTAAATCAACGACTATCATACAAATTAGAGTGTTAAAAGTACCTTTCTCCTTTTCACTGTATCGGCTTATGTTACTGTTGTCACTATACAAAGGACCAGCAGTTGCATGGGGCTTGCAGCTGTGATACTGAGCGTTGAGGGTATTGACTGTGATATGGATTAGGTGAAGTACAATCTTGCTGATTTCACAGTCTCTGTAGGGGTACTGTTCAGCAAAAGAGAAAAACTTCAGCTTGAAAACTTTTCTCCTTGGATAAACACTCAGGTAGTAAAACAGAAAAATTAAAGTAATATTGTCAGCTGAATGCCCTTCGCCTTCCCTTGATTATACATTTCCAAATACATCAAGAGAAGTAGGACTGTTGTCAGCTTTGTACACAGAATTATTTAAATAAAATATTAAAAGCCCATATTAGTAACATTTAGTGTCTGCACTCCCTTGTATGCCCTATATACCTGCTAGAAATTTGTTAAGCATATCAAAAGTATTCACAGCTCCATTTCAGTGCATAAATGCATTACATTTTAACAGCAATTCCTAAAAAGCATCACTCAGCTAAAGAACACAAACTGCTAAAGTGACACATTCCCCCATTTAAAATCACTACTGTTTTTTTAAAACTAATTCTAAGTTACTCAAAATACTCCTCACTGGACTTTCATACATCATTTTCCTATTTTCAAATCCATATTTTCCTTTCTCAGGCAAACACAATATTTTGAAAGACAATAGAGACTGCAGAAGCACGGAGGAAGTCAGTTGAACAGACTAAATCCTAACTATTTCAGACATTGAAATTAAATGCAGTGAGTAAATATACCAAAGAAAGGTGTCCTTTACAGTTCCTTTCACTTGCCATACATTTAGGTATTCCCTGTAATAAATTTCAAATTGAACTGTAAATTTTTCTGTGGACAGTGTCTTGTCAAGACCACTCACCTTATAGAGAATAACAAGCAAAGCCTTTAACCACATCTGCCGAATGTGAGGTTTGAGGGACCACAGGGAGCAGCGAGGAGGCTGCTGAAAGTAATGCCTTAACTGAGGACAAGTGCAATATTTTAACACCTGCACCACCAAGGGAAGAAGGTGTTTTCCCAGGTTGATGTTATAGTCCATCACCTGAAAAGAACACAGGAGTTACCTCACCATACCAAATCCACTGATGTTGAAAAACAAAATAATTAATACAGCTGAGGTATTAGTTAAGTGAAAGAAATCAATGGTTTTAAGGAAGTCTCACTACCATTCAGAAGCTTTCTGCCAGCTTGCCACCTTCTCATTTTAGCCAGATAGGCAGAATGAAACAAAAGAAAATGTGTTCTGAAAGCCTTTCATCCAGTACAGTTTAAATTTTAAGACTTGCTGGCAAGTTCATAAAATACATTATGCTGAAATAGCCTTGTATTATAGCACAAGTTGATCATGCTTCAATACACAAAACCATATCATGTATATCCCATGTTTAACAGACAGAATGCAGTTATGAGTTTTGAGGGTTGTTTATTTTGGTTATTTGGGGGCTTTGTATTAACATTTTAACAATGTACTGGCAGTTTTCATTTTTTTCTCAATAGGCTTGCAATATCAGTGGTTTTTACGCCCCAAGCTCTGGAATCAGGTAATGATACTACATTCCCACTCTCCACGAAGAGTGTCTGCTATACTATGCAGGAAGTTTAAGCACACAAATCCTAAAGGATCCAAGAAAAAAGCAAATGAAAAATACCTTGCTCTAAATAAAATGCTCATCAATGTTAAGTAGTGGTGTTGCTGCAGACTGGTTGCTGCGATTACTGTGAGTCATATGCCTTTCCTCCATCATGACCTTTGAAGAGCATCACACTATTTGGGGCCAGTTCTAGTGCTTTGAATCCCAGGAGTGATTCAAAAGCGCAGTGAGACCATATATTCCCACTACCCTGGCACAACCGTGTTTTCGATTGAAACTGCAATGCTATTTTTCATCATCTTCCTATTAGTCTTCCAACATGAGCTATTTTTAAAATCACACATGCTGAAATCAGCAGTTAAACTAGATCATAACAAGGCTCCACAAAGCCCTTGTGTCTGATGCTGCCCTACACTGGTTTACACCTGGGAAGATGTGACAGCAGGCCAAGCCAACTCCAGCACAACCCCCAAGATCTAAAATGCCCCTGCAGTTTCAATGGACTTAGTGGATTTTAACAACAGCTCTCCACATCTAAACAGACAGTCTGTACTTCTTTTGTTTTGTTTTGATTAGAACAAGCAGATGAGCCTAATTTACAAATACCAAACTCATGTCTCGAGTTCTCTTCTGAACAAGCTGACTAGAAGTTTTTCCCTGTAAAATTCTCCAGTTTGATGTGCAGCTGTCTCAAATACTTGTGTTGCATGTGTAGAGCTAAAGAGATGAATCCCATGTCTATCCATGTAGGGTGAGCCAGTCGAATATATGGTTTATAATCACCAAATTTGGTCCTACCCGGCAATGCCGTGTTCCCTAAGGGAGTGAGAAGCACGGTTAGGAAAAACTCATCCATACAAAGCAGACAGAGCGCTGCCTAACAGAGCACATACTGTAACGCAAACATGCCTGGCGCTGAGCGGAGACATTTTTCAAGCTGCTGCAGGAAAATAAGGAATAAAGGAATAAATAAGGAATAAAGGAATAAAGGCCGCGGGAGAGCCTGAGCGGAGCCCGCGCCTGGCCAACGTGCTGCGCAACATCGCCACCGCGTGGGCAAGCACCGCCACTGCAGAGAAACCCGGGCTTTCGGGGCTCCAAAACACTCCGAGTTCATGGTGAAAAATACTAACAAACATTCGATTTTTTATTTATTGAACTGTCCACTCGAACCAAGCTTGGAATCAAAATCAACGAACCAGCAAGCCAACCCAATCCCAGTCTTTGTGGAGCTGACGGGGGAAAGCAAGTATTGATGGGTTGGGAAAGAAGAGTAACTGAAACAGATCTCTGAAAGGCTCAGTACTAAACTTTCACTCTGCAAACACATCTTCGGATTGCAAATGGCATTTCTCTTGCAGCAAAGGTGATTCCAAACACAAAGCAGCCCTACAGCTAAGAAAATAATCCTCCCAAATTAGAAATCAAAGTTTTGATGTCTGCTGCACAGAGAAAAACCCTCGCCTACTGAAGTTCTCAAAATCCTTTTGATGTCAGAGGAACCAAGATCCAATTATAAAGCTTTTAAACACAAATGGTGGATTTGGCTCTCACGAGACATTTTAAAAGTGGAAGAGAAAGGCAGGGGCTGATATTTACAATTGCAGTAAAGAGTACTTCCGAAAATCAGATCAATTTGATCACTGAAATTTGGGCTGCCAAACCTGGAAAACACGTGGAAAAATGTGGAAGACGCTGCACTGTGATCTGAACTGTCACTTCCAGACTCTCAATACAACAGTAACAGGTCTGAATCTCCTATTACACTCTTTAGCTTAAAACTCTACAAATGAAAGATGATTAACACAGAGCCATAGGGCTCTGGGACAAAGGAACACAATGCATTTGCAGCTACCCAGTTTGCATTAACACTATCTATTTTGCCTTCTGAAATATGGATACCTGATATGTCCACAGCTGTGGAAGTTGATCCAACTATCAGCATGACATTTTACTTTGAAAAATCACTGATTCCAATGTACAAACCAGAAAATCCTGGTAAGAATTGCAGATACAGAATAGACAAGGATAGCTTTGAGAAATGTTTGAAGGTTACAGTGGACATCTGTAATCACAGCCCTCTTCTTCCCCTAAGGTGATCCTTTATGAGAGATTGCGATAAGGAAAAAGCACTGAAATTATGATGATGCTCCACTGCAAATAGGAATACTCTGCAAGTGAGAAACATTTTTCAGCCCAGTATCACCCACTACTCTATTAGTGGGAATTAATTGAGCCTTAGAAGAGTCTTGTGAGGTAGAAAATTATGGTCCTCTTTACAAGATGGAGAAGGAAGGCACAAGGCAAGGATGTGCTTGGTCATTTATCATACCAATAGAGGCAAAAGTTCATGATGGCAATACCACTCCCTAGGAAAAGGGAGAACAGAAAGTCCTGGTGCACCGTAAGGAAGACAAACGAGCCTCCTGCAAAGTGAAAAATGTTGAAGAGTTCACAGACCATTCACACAGGGAAACAAAAGAATACATGGGTCCCAGGTCTTCCTGAAGAAGGAAGGAGGAAATACTCATGAGGAAAGTAAGGCATCGAAAGGTTAGCACAAGACAGCAGAGGTTAGAAGCAGTCTCTAATTTTTCATACAGTGGTAGTATTTGCACGCTTCCATGCACACACAACCATCATCTCTTTACCAGTGATGCAGCAACTTTAGACTACCGGTAGAAAGAAAGTAGGAGTACCTCAGTCAACCATTATTTTGCTGCAAAGAAGGCTGCGCTACCAACATTTCAACAACAGGCAATAATAAATAGCAGCAAAAAATACTAAGTGCCTTCACCTACTTGTGCTATTCCAGCAATAAAGGCATTAAAGCAGGTCGAAACACGCATTTTTTGGGGTGCAATCATGAAGCATCCTTCCTGCTGATCATAGCCAAGCAGGACGTACAGATGGCGCTTGACTGTGTTGAAAGCTTTAGCGCTGCTGATGTCTGACTCTGCGCTGCTCTCATCCTTTGCCATGAACTTCATGAGTACTGTAATGAGCTGGTGGACAGTCTGGTGGTCAATCCCAGCATCCTCTGGCAGCAGGTCTTTTATTGTATTATCATTCTCTGGGGAAGGTTGTCCTGTGGGCACAAGAGACATTGGTATCAGACATTGGAGAACTCTGTGTAAACTCTGTAAATCCAAAAACGGGGTACAGAATACACCAGAATTTTTTTCCAGAGCTCACTGCTCCATTTCTGCCCAAATACACACAGTGAAGTTGCAGGAGACAGGCATGCATTTCTGAGGACATTGTTCCTCTGCTGACTCAGGCCCAACAGCACAGAAACACCTACTGCGTACACTCAACTTCATTTCTCAGCTTTCCCATATTTAGTGGAGCACCTTATTTCCCATCCCAGTGCATTTCTGCCAAATTGAACATTACTGTTCTTCCACATTCATCAAATCCAACTGCCACCAAATTCTCATCATGGTATGGTTATAAGTCTTCCTTCAGTAAACATTACTGGGCATCAGTCTTTGCCAGTGGAAAATGTACTAAATGGCAAAGGTAGGAAATACGAAAAATTGTACCAAATAATGATTAAAGAAAGAATGAAGACTTCCCCTATTAGCACCAATCTGTATGTCTCTTAAATAACTTGTATTATTACAAATAACTTGTAAATAAACAGTATTATTTTAATATTCTAATTTACCCATATTCTCAACGTGATATGCTATTCTGACAAGGGACTCCTTTGCTGATACAACTGCATCTGTCTCGGGTTCTTCACAAGAAAAACTGCAATGTCCATAAATTTAAAAAATAATTTTAAAGTGTGTTGCATTTTTATTGGTGGGTGAACAAAGGTTTGTTTGGCTGTTTTGCAAAGCATGGGAGATGGCTGTCATTTCTATGACAGATGAAAATTAAAACTATGCGGGGGGCAGGAATTTTCAGATCCACTTCTATTAAGAATAACTTTCCTTTACTGGTCTTCTTTGGGTAAGAAGAAATAATGAACTTCATGTTATACAATATTTTTTGTTCCAGATGGTTTTTACTGGGATTTTTTACTTAAAAAGCCTCCTTCAAGATGAAAATTCTCTACCCAGGCTTTTGCTGGACCAAGACTGGCAGATGCAAAAAGAAAAGAATGAATTCTGAAATAATTAGGATCAGAAATAAAGTAAAAATCATTTTCAGAAGCACTTTAAAAATATACCAGAGAATAATCTTAGCTTCATGGACGTAAACTGAGAAATAATCCTATATTCTTATATAATATTACACCCAGGTTAAAATTTTCCATGGAATTATATCATAAAGACACAATTTTCACAAGGATGATATTTGACTGTTCTACTCAGCCCTATTTATTTTCATCTCTGTAATATGTTGTGAGATTTTCGATAAAACAAAGAAGAAAGTAAGAGGAAATGAGTGAAAGGATCACTGGGCTCTAAATAATTCCTGGTTCTCCAAACAGAATTAAAAGACGAATTAATCTGAAAAGATTAAAGCATTTTATTTTCACTTGCTGAACAATATAATTTAGAAGCTCAGTGATGTTAAATGTTCAATTTTGACAGTGTTTCATAATTCTAACACTAGCTAACAGATACTTCCCAGGACTCTTCCTGACAGTTTACTTTTCCAGAAATATTACCACACTTTCTGATGCATTAAAGATCTCATTTCTCATAATTTACCCTCGCAGAAAACTATACAGCAGGATAGAGTGAACAGAGTTTCACCCTGATTTGTTTGTCATAGCTCTACTAAGGATCAAGTCTATGGAATGTCAGTCACCCTGCTTTTATTTCTGATGTAGGAACCTGCAGAAAAACAGCAAACGGAGAACTACTTGTTTAGAACTACAAAAACTCTACAATCCAGTTTAGTCAATACATCTTCAGTGTCTGGAAAACTTCTGCTGTCTGGAATGAGTCTTATATCAAGCCTGAACTAAACATTTATTTCATCAATACAAGATACAGGGTATCCTATTATCAAATGAGGCTGTTTAAATCCAAGTTAACAACACAAAACCAAGACAGCTCTGTCTTTACAGTGGCTAAGATAACTTTTATCCCTTGAAATTTGTGTGCAGTTGTATGTGCCTATATAAGGTATATTAGATACATACACATATCCTCTCCACCCCTCATCAAAACCTTCTCACATCACCAAACTCACAGACAGACAGTTAATATACAGCCTCCATACCTGAATTCAATCTAGCCTTACGTCCAAAGACGCATCTCTTTATTCATGTGCCCCTTATATCAGACCCCTTTACCTCCAAATTACTTTAAGGTATATCAGAATATAACATAAAACATCAATCACAATTACATCATGCTTCATCATCCCAGCTGTGATCCCTATCAATGACACTCTCTCAGTGACTGCCCAGGATACTGCAGAGGACATAGGAACAAATACATGATCCTGGCGTTTAATCCATACAGAATGCACACTGAATTCAGCTTGCATTTGGACTGTGCAAGGATGCCCATTTTAGATCTAGAAAGGACAGATGAACATGAAAACTGGTTCATTCAAGTGCTGTGTATAAAATACATGTTTTTCTACAACAGATGTACATCCTCCGTTTAGGAGTCAGTCAGTTCCTCAGCTGAATTAGATATGCTCAGTACTGCCAATGCAGTGCTAAAAACCGAAACAAAACTAAAAAAAATATTTTTTTTTACAAACATTTAAGCTTTTTAGGAAGAAATAATAAATACTGGGCAGGAGAAAAGGGGCAGTAATTAGTCTTCTAGTTCCCAAATCATCTGTCATATTCTGAATCATATTATCAGAGTTTTCTTGCAATCAGTAGTTACTAGTTACATGAAACATTTTATATACACATATTTAGTGGAAATTTTTTTTTAACCTTAGGTGATGAACTACCTGAGCCTGGAAAGTAAACTGTAGAAATACCACAATACATCTAATAAAACCACATTAGCTAACAATGCCTACTGTGAGACTGACACTTATGCAACAAATTCCTTTAAGCCAGTATAGAGCAGGTGGTTGGTGCCATTAAATGAAGAACAATCATCCACTGACATACCTGTTTATTGCATCATTACATCACTTCTTCCCTCTGTGAACCTGTGACAACCCACACATACGTTCTGTAAGGAACTGGTTGATTTCCAGCTCTCACTGGGCTAGCACAGCAGGCTATATCCTGCTAATTCAGAAACTTCCCTATTTCATTTCACAGCTTAGTCAGCTCCCACAGTGACAAGGTATCTTCCTTCCAGCTGATCATCAAATAAGTTGATATGTTTTGATTATGAATTTGCATCTTTTGGAAGTGTTCCAAGTCTTAAAGAGGGAACATGAAAAGACCTGGATCTGACATCTTTTCACTTCCAAATCATCAGTCTACACAGCACTCAGAGCAATAACTGTCAGCAGCCACAACTATTGAGAGATTACTTGGACCCTGCTGTGCTGCCTATTCTACAGACATCTGACAGAAGGGTGACATCTTCACAAAATGTCAGTTAATATAATATAAGGGACTTGAGATACCTATAAGCATGCAGAGAAGACATGTAATATGCAGTACTGACAATACAAGTATTGTATTACTTGTATTACAGAAGTATTCTGTCTGCAGTCTTTAAAACCTGAAGGACAAAGATCAGACTCAAAACAGGTGACCCATGGGGCCAGTCTAGCAAATATTTACTTGTGGGCAATGAAACACAGGAGGGTGAGGCACTGCTGGCATAGCTGACTGACTCTGAACAACCTCCTCCCAACTCCCAAGTATTATTTACAAGTGAAAGCAGCTTTCAGTACAGATTGAGAGCAAAGCTTCAATTTACACTTTTTGGAACCATGCTGAGATGTGAGTCACTCTGCCATTTAGACAACTTCCATCTCGTGTAAGTTTATCTCACGATTCAGCAAGAAAGTCAGAGTTAGAGCCTTCCTTTTCCTGTTCCATCAAAACACACCTCCCTTGTCAAACCCACCTGGTGTTTGCTCTGGTGCTCCTCCAAGTGCTGGTGCAGACTGCTCATGTCTGGTCAAGCTCACAGCTTTAAAAGAAAACGAGCAACTCTGTTTAATAAGGCAGCACTGACATCTTACACTTAGAATATATTCAGTGTTAGCACATTTGTGTTCATTTACTCATACACTGTTGTCAGGCAGTGAGTGCAACTGCTTGGAACGTGTCACTTGTGTGCCCTACAGATTTTGTGCACTGCATTCTACAACTCTAATTTTCTCCATCAATTAATTTTGCTGGTACAAGAGTCATCACACAGGAGACCCTGTGCAGCATCAGTAACTGGTCATGAAGGATTACCTAAGAATCCCAAAATATTCGGGGGAGGGTTGTGTTGGAAAGAATATATGTTGCAGTGCTGGAAAGAAAATTACCTTTTAAGCTGATAGTTCACTAGCACCCAGGTTCAAAAGTTTTATCAGTTCCTATTGTATGGGTAAGAGCAATGTGAGAGGTCCAATTTGAATATAAGGACTAATCTGTGTTTGCAAAATTCTCTAAATGAGAACAGCCAAGCTTTATTTCTGCTTGGAAAGTTACTCCACACAATCCCATGGTTTTCCAGCACATAGGTCCTCCTGCAGAAGCCAGCAGGAAGGATGTGTTGCACGGACATTGTTCACTTAACAATGGAATTCTGGATATATTCAAAAACTGATTTGAGACATTAACAGCTATTTTCAAGATGTCTAGCATATGCTGCATGCACTGATTAATAATTATAATTAATAAATAAATCAGTAATAGAGGGATTTTGCTGTAAACACTGTATCTATTTAAGACAAGACTACTGCATATTAGCCGGAAATAAAATTTAAGATCTAGAAAAGACAAACTAGTCTTGGAGCATTTTATTCTGGCATTTTAAACAGACACATCTAGACACAATGTCTGTGTTCTTTGTCAAACTCACTAACTTGTCACTATCTGAGTAACGCCCAAAGCCGTCAGAAACCTAAATTTGCCATCCCAATTGGATAAATATTGACAATTCCAATGTGTACCCATCAATGGGATATGATCCTAGGGGAGAAGATACAGGTGTGTCACAAAAACAAAGATACTCAACGAATTTTGGTGGTTAAGGTCTCTGGAAGGGAGAGCGCTCTCTTGGACTCGGCGGGTCCCTTCACGCTGTCCCTCAGGGAGCGCACGCTCTTCTGACGGTTGCGTGCGAAACGAGCCCTCTTGATCTTCCACATTGCCGCATCACTGAGGTTGGCCACATTTGTCCGGACAGCAGTGATAGCTTTGCAAATGCAAGGGACCAAGTCAGGATTCATTCCACAGCATGGGGAGGCCCTACTGCTGCCAAGTGCCAAATGCAACTGGGCCCCAGGTCCCACTCAAGCCAAGAAAGTTTCATATGGGCCCAAGGGGTCCATCTGCAAGGCGCTCATTTGCATGCTCTCATTCTGAAATCCATAAAACCCCAAAAGGCATAACTATGTTTAAAAATTACGCTGTTACTTGACAAAAACAGATTCTTGAAACCAAGTTCTGAATTTCAGGCTAAGAGAATATGAGGTGCCTCCTATTTAAAAGGGCAGAACTCTCACAAGTGTGGATCACATTTAGTGCACTCATACCCAATCACGGCCTCTAGTTTTGCCTCACTAACCTCCTGTTCTACCTACACCTACCATCCTGAATTTGAACTCAGAAAATCTGTGAGTGTTGATCATGGAGTTATAGTGGTACCAGCAGTATCACTGCATGTCTTAATGGGATCACCAATACTTTTCCATACTCGTATCTACAGTGCACTGAAACCCTTCGAGTTTAATCATCTGAGTGACTGAAGGCGGTGAGCCCATCCTTTGCATCATCCATGTCTTTGAAATGGCAAAGAGAAAGGTTAAAAAGAGATGTGAAAATTATGTTCAGCTTATTTTAAATCACTCTGAAATATTCCTATTTAAAGCTATTGCCCTACATCTGCAGCCAGGGGTTACAAACTAGTGCCAAGACTCCGTCCTCAGGCCACAGCAGCAGTTGCCAGCATTGGGTCAAGCTACTCACATATGGGGAAGAAAATACCTTTGCAGGTCCACCCCCCTCCTGTGCAGCAGTTGCAGCACCTGGGCTTTTTTAGGCACTGGGCTCCATGCAAAAGTAGAAGGAAGCATTAGGCTGCTGAGGGAACACACATTGTTCAAACAGCTGTTCCCATTTCCTTCAGGAAAATCAGATGGAAATAGATCTGACTCATGGGCCACCACTTGAGTTAGGAAGTTTTCAATTATTTAGCATTCTAAAAAATTATGCAAGAATTAATTTTTAGTCCCTCCCTAGTGAAAGGAGGGAGATTTGGTTTCTCATCAAGAAACCAAGTATGAACAGGACAAACATTTAAAAACTTCTGTCACTGCAGTAACAGTTAACTGAGCACTGGCTCTAGGAGTCCATGTATCTCTTATGCTGTGCCCCATACATTGGGGCTTTTTTGAGTGGCAAACAGCTCCTAGGGCTGACTTTGTACAGACCACCACAGGACAGGGTTGAGCATGATCTTGGACTTGGAGAACAGCAAACATGACAGTATTAGAATATCTGCAGTAGAACAAGTGGGTTAATGTGGATTGCAGGTGATCATAGAGCCAGACCACAATTCAACCAAGGCTGGCAATCACATCCTAATGAGAGCAAAACATGACACCTAAAAGTGCAACAGAATACAGCCTAATCTGTATTCGGGAAGTAAAAAATGCTCACTTCAATTTCTTTTTTTTTGGCCCGAAAGATTACTAATCATCCATGTGAGACCTGCAACTCTCTCAGACTCTTGCAGGCAGCTAAAATTCCAGAAGCTGACAAAAATTGATCAGATTGATTTCAATTCTGCTTACTTGTTGGGAAAGGGAATTCTTTGTTGCAGTCCAGATGAAGCTGTGCCTCCAAAGACAGGGTCTCAAAGCGATTCACAAAGAACTCCCAGCTCAAAGCTGGGATATCTGCTTTTAGAAAATGAAGTAGCAAAAGCTTACTAAGAATTGTGGGTCTATCCTTGACAACCGTGTCAAACTGAAAATCAAGGCAGAGGCAGAGACCCTATACAGAGAAACAAAAAAAAACAACATATAACTGAGATATGAGATCTTTTAAGGATTTTTTAAAGCAAAGGGAGATCAAAGCTCATAACTTCTCCTGTCAATTAGTACAGGAGCAGGGTTTAACTCCTTTTTTCTACCAAGTCCTTTAAATCAGAACTAATGCTACTGATATCAGTGGAAAAGTAAGGTAAGTAAAGAGATAAATAAGCATCATGTTTTGAATGTAGAATTTTCTAAGATTTTGAGTAATACAAAGGCACTGGCAAAGTTCTGTCCTACTGCATATTTGGTACACAATATCAAAGTACTTTGCTCACACTCCCCATCCGAGAAAAACCTTACATTTAGGTAACTGAATCAAGGCCTAAATCAACAAAAGAATGAATCACCAAGCCTAAACAGAGGAAGAAAGATTACATTATGAAGTATATCAGAGGCACTTTGCCTCAAAATTCTTCTGTACATTATTTGCACTAGAATTTTGTCTGTAGTGTCAAGACTTAAGTTTGAGAAGAAAGCCCACACATGAAATATAAAAGAGCAGTATACTGGTCTCATTGAACCCAAGTTCAGTAACAATGTCATTGAATTCAAGTGCTCTGGAAACTATTTTGAAAAGGTACCAAATGGAATTAAACTAGCAAATATTAACAGCTTTTCGTAGGCAGTAACCCTGAACTCTTTAAAATACATACTCATTCTATTCTCCAGAGAACTAGAACTGGATTTTTCTATGAGATTTTTTTTTTTTATCTTGCTTTTCTCGCTTTAATATGTTTAGACTTAATTATGTGAATCCTGGCTGGCAGGCTCTCTCACACGCTTGAAGTTACATGCCTAAGTAAATCTTGTAAAGATCAAGACCATGTTTGGTTTTGCTCAAATATATTTTCTCGCGGTGAGCTCAGCAGGGTGTAATAAGACTTAGATATGTATTTTTTAAATTGAAAAATATCAGATTATTTTCAAATAATAAAAAAAAATTTACAGTTTTCTACAACAGCAGCTCAAACACAATAGTAATCCTCTGCAGTCATCAAAGTATTTACAGTTGGACTTGATCTTAAAAATTACTTTTTCCAATGTAAACAGTTCCATGATTCTAAGTTGGGCAGTAGGGCAGTATCATTTTCTTTGGCTATTCTGTGCATATGTCAAGCACCAAGACCAATACGGCTTGCCCAAAGAGGCATTATCAGTGACTGGGATGCTGTACATCTGAACTCCAGGTGAAAAGCCCGTTTCCCGGTGGAATGTATTTTTTCCCATGTAACACACTCACCTGTAAAGCTGGCCTCTTTATGGTGTCAAGTAATAGCCCAGCTCTTGTAGCGACTGCAGGGTTGACATCTTCCACAGCAGTCAGGAAACAGCAGAATGCATGAGCCAAAGAGTACTTCAGTAGGTGGTTTTTTGTCACAGAGTGAATATCCAAAAATCTGCACAACACAGCCACTTTCTCCACTGTAGCAGTCATGCACCCAGACAAGAAAAGAGGCATATTCATTTAGGCAATGGTTTATGTACTGACTACTATACATTTCCTAGAAATATGCACAGCTGAAAAGTAACAACAAAAAATAGCTGTAAAGAGTTGTAATTTTGATTTTTATTATCCAAAATATCTCATCTTCTCCTCTATTTTACTGCACTGTTATACCATAGTTTCACACCAAACTATCTCCAAAACTTTCCAAAGCAGCAAAAAGATCATTTTCTATTATAGGTCTCCTCAGTTACAGCAGAGAAACCTCTACCTCTTCAGAGAAGAAACAAAGAGAAAATAGAGTACATTTCTCAAGCCCACCTGCTTCAAACCTCATCTTCCAGTCTTTACTGTTGAAATTGCTGTTTATGATTGTCCAGAAAATGTCAGCTCCATGGGGAAGCGAAAGTGCATGAAGAAGAAGTGGGACTGCCAGGGAAGAAAGCTGAGAGAACTCAGACTTCACAACTCCCCATAAGCTGGCAAGACAAAAGAGAGCAAGCCTGCTAATAAAGACACTCCCTTGATATCCATTCTTCTAAATGTAAAGAACATTTCATGAAAATATTTATGAGCCATCCTGGGCATTTATGTGAATACTACGGAGTGGATTGTAGTAAAAACAGAGTAGAAAAACAGAGCTACTTGCAAATCTTCAACTACAACGTTTTTTTTCTTGAAAATCCGGGTTCAAATATTCCTCACTTTGAAATACTCCAGATTTTGAAAGAGTTTGCCTAATTCAAGATACCTGCCATGGAACACAATCTATGCTATGAATTAGGAGTTTCAGCATGATCAGCTACACCACATAAGCCACATGAACTGTCTTGGCACCACAGATCATGTGCATCCATGAGTAACTAAGAAGTTGGATATTCGCAATTTGCTGGTATTTAGATTCAGGACAGATTTTCTAGGCTGCTAAAACCCGAAGTATTGGGAAATCTTCAGTGAAATTGATACAGAGCAGTTGTTAAGTGCTGACAAACACACTCTATTTCAGAAGATCATACGCTGATGTTTATTCAGCTAGTTTTCTGCAAAAGTCCCTTTCTCCAAAGAGAATCTAAAAATGCACAGATTTCAATCCAATTCATTCTGATTCTAAGAGAACAAACTTCCTTTCCCTCATAAAAATGAGGTGAAATACTACTGTTCTCTCAGCTTTAATGTTAAGGCCCCATAAACTATATGCCTGCCTCCACAACATCCTTTATTTTGTTTTGTGGAGTCCAGGAAGATATGTCAGACCCAGGCAATGGTATTATTGAATATGAGAGACTCTGACTAACTGCAAAAGAGGTGGTTCATGATGGAGTAGCCATGATGGACAATGCAGGGTACCTTGGTTTCATTTACATCTTAATTAGCCCAGGCAATGAACTCTTATACAGGTTTCTTGATCTTTCCACACATCCCTATCACTCTTGCTAATTTTCCATAGTAAACTTGCAAAGTCTTTGACACTAACAACAAACATGTACCTGGAGAACCAATGAAGTATGAACACAAAATAGGTGATAAAAACCCACCTTGCAATCAGCATGTGATCTTGAATATAGGCAAGAAAATGTGGATGGTCTTTTCTTGCTATATACAGGCATTCCCCATGAAGACACAGGATCTTCAGACAATTCAGCATGTTAAAAAGAATGTCTGGTTCTTCAAACCTTGACATTTCCTGTGCAAACAGATGTTCTTCTCTCAGCACAATGACACCACTACCAACAATACAAACTAAACTAACAAGTAATCAATGTTACCTGCAATATAGTGTATATGAGCTTCAAGGTAACTGGAAGCTGCTGATAACAAAACTTCCTTTCTGTGTCATTCTTTATCGCTGTTAAAAATGTAAGTTACAGACAATATGAAAATTCTTCTATCTGTGGATTCAAAATGAAACTAAAGAATTTTAAGGTGATGAGAGATAAATTAATTCTAGGCACATTAACCGTGCAGTCAGTAAAGTTAGCACAGCATGGAATTTGGCACATAATGGTTTTGCTACTTTATATGTTCAAAAAGCCAAGATTTCTTTTAACACTTTTTTGGGAGACAGTCACACTTGCTATCAACTTATTTACAGCCTATTTCATTTATATGTTGAAAGAATTAAATGCATGATAAAAAAAGTGACCGTGCACTGTTCGACTTGAAAGACTGCTCCAGAAACTTGCACTGTATATGAGTACAAGCATTTCTTTTAAAGCCTTACCGAAATAACCTTTTCAGCCTCTACCTACCAGCATTTTCTGGGGTCTCTGTGTGATTTCCTGGGTTTTCTCCATGCTTTGGTGCTGATTTGTCTTCCTCTTCTCCTTCAGTTCCTATAATAAACTCAGGTCTAGTATACAGAAGACTATCCTCGAGGTTATCTGTGGGCTCCTTTAAGAACATAATAAGTTAAATTCATTTCTTGATGTTCTCTACATGTATGAGGCCATATCCTGCTGTCTAAGCTACATTTGGTGTGACAAACTGAGCTCAAATAAGGCAGACTTTGTTTAGGTCCATGTACATTTGTGCACTCAAATCACCTGTATATCTAATATTTCGCATCAGCAAATGCATACTGACAAAAAGAGTGTGTTTCAGACACGGATTTAACAGAAACTGTATATCCGTATTGGCGCTGAGGTGGAATCAATCAAAGGTCCAATACTTCACCACATTTGTCATCCTTGCCTGAAAGGAGTAACAGACAGGAGCAGGGTGTTTCCTTGCACTCCCATACAGTTACCAGCTTAGGGGCAGGACCTACCTGAACCACTTTTACATTGAAAAATGTCAACTCCAGGCTGGAGTTACTTTTGCCTGTGGCCAGGAGCTCAGCATTAAAGGTTCCCATTGTGACATTTATGTTGTAAATTACAGTGTGAATTCTGAAAGTGCCCCAGCACCCAAAACACTGCACTACTCACTAATTTTTGGTTGAGATCAGAATCTGTACTGGAGGCGCATGAGATGATTTTTCTAGCACAAGTTATTGAATACCACATGCAAAATACCTACTTCTAGCATACACATCAAATTAAATTCTGAAAATTTGACACATAAAAAGGCATCACTATTCCCTCCACAGAAGAAAAAAACTAATAAAAATCTGCTACTAACACGCCACAGCAAACGAGCATCAGAATAAATGGAATGACACCTTCTTCTCAACTATCACATGGAACAGTTACATACAATAGACATACAGCTTAAAATAAATTCATCACACCACCACCACCACAGGAAATGCTCCAATTCTTCTGCAAAGCTACAGAGGACTTTAATGATGACTAGCGACTGGAGAGAAGGTATCTCTATCTGATGAAGTTGGATACTCAACTTGAAGTACATTCAGTTTTCCCACAGCACTCAGCTCTTTCAAATGGTCAAGCTCCAACTAAGGCTTGCTCACTTGACAATTGATTCATTCAAAATCATTAATCATTTCAAAGCATCCACTCTTTGCTTTTAACAAAAGGTTAAGTATTAACATTTCACATTTTATTTGAGACACAGTATGACTGGAGTGATGAACTTCCAAAGTAAAATAGCACTTCAATGCTCATGGGGGAAGAGTTCATAGTGGATGAATACTGCCATCTTCCCTGGGTTCTTTGAATCAATTCGAACTTAGGAAATTTTAGAGTTCAATGGCCTTTTGCTTTAACCTCCCGAATCCTTCATGCCACAGGTCAGTGCAGCTTTGCTCCCTTGAGCACAATGGAATGAGAATAGTGAAGAAGTTTTAGCACACCAATAATACAGACCCTTTCCTGCTCTGCTTACCACAAGCCTGATTTCTTCCTTTGGAGCAAGCTGTTCCAGCAGCTCAAAACCCAGCTGGTAACACAGAATGCTGGACTGGCACAGACCACATTCAACTGCTTTTTCATCTTTCTGACAGGTGTGAGAACCACCCCAGGGTGCCTGGAACACATTGTTTATGATGGATATTATATCTTTTGAGATGCTGTTCTCTAAGCCCAAAGTGACACCATCATCCTGGAGTTCCATCTGAAAGCAAGTGAAAAGAGTAAGGATTTATTATTCGTTTAAAAGGCAGAGAACTAACTTTCTGCCTCTTCCTACATTTCTACTACTTTTGTATTTCAGTGCTGGAAAGAATTTGAGATAAACTGTAACTCAGAATTTTAACTTGTCAAGGATGTTGACACCCAAGCTCGAACAGTTAGAGTAAATAGACAATTTCAAGCACAGAATCCATTAATTTTACCCGGTGACTGTTATCCAAAACACTTATCCTTGGATTCATAATGTACAAACCTAGCTATCCAAAAATTATGTATCTAACCTAAGCTTATCAACAAGTCTCTGCCTCTAGTCCATGAAAATAAACAAAGCTCCAAGGAAAACTTCCTTTCACTAGTGTGAGGTTAGTATCTAACTTGAATGTGGAGGTATCTAACTTCATTGAACATGAACCTACAATTTCTATAGAGAGAAAGACAGATGATGACTGTACTGGGATTTAAATGCCTTACACTTCATGCCAGGCCCTAAGCAGAAAGAGAATCAATACAGGATCAAAAGAATCAATGCCAGGCCCTTAGCAGAAAGAGAATCAATACAGGAGAGCCATAAGTGACTACAGAACTTCAGTGTTCCTTCCATGTGGATGTTTTTCTTCTGCAAGTACCTGCTTCAGAATTAGATCAAACATCAGAATGAAGCAATTAAGATTCATTTCTTCATCTTCACACTCAAAATCAATAGTTTTTCCACTAGGGTGTCCAAAATTATTGAAAGGGCTGTGAAAAGGACTACGTATTGGACTCCGAAATGGGCTCTGGAAGGGGCTTGGGAAAGGACTCAGCATGTTGTGCTGAACTCTGCGCCCAGGGTCAGAAGCAACGCTTACCTGAAAACATAAAAAAATCAACATGTACAAATGACTGTTAGACATTTAAGCAATCTCATTCTACATGAAAATGCCAAAAATAACAAGAACTCTGACAGCCTTGCCATTCCCTTCTGTAGCTTTTTTGCAAAATACACACGTGTCCCTTAATGCCACTGAATTATGATAGAAGTACAGGAACCATATTCTGCCCAGATGTGTACATTCCCTCAAGCTAAGTGGCTGACATCCATTATGTTATTCCTACTAAGGAGAATTTCAACATCATAAACCAAACTGAAAATTGGTGCAGGCAGTAAGGCAGCCATCAGGTTACAATGATCTGCTCCATAATCCATGGACACTGACTTTAACAGCAGGAGGCTAATAAAGGAGCCCGTCTTAAGAGAACTTTGTTAACTAAGGCTGTACCAAGGATACAAGTAGCTGGAAATGAACTAGACAAAATGGCAATAAGCTGTGCATGTCTACACAGATTTATGCACACACCACAGCAGGCCATCTAAAACACCCTGAGAACCTCCAGGCATTGCAGGGAGATACACACTTAGATGACACATGAGCTCTATTTTCAGGCCAGCTGTGGTCTGAAACACCAGACAGTAAGTTTGTCCATTTTTTCTGCTTAGTTTAGAAGTGATCATGGGCTAGGTGCGGCAGTGCTCTCTGCAGAACTCCATCAGAAGACTGGCAGACCACATGTAAGGAATCATCAACTGCCTAGATGCCGTAGTTCCTTAAATCTAAAGAATCAGGGCTTACGAGCAATTTTCTGGTGTCCTTGAAGCACTTCATCCAAACTACTGGAAGTTAAGTCACATCAGACCAAGCATGTGTAGTGCCTACAGATTTGTACATGTTTTCTTCCAGACCATAAGCCTTTAACAGACAACTTTAGATCAAATTCTGCATCTCTTGTGTGCAGGACAAAAAATGCAGGGAACCAGAAATAAATTCTATTCTCACCCTTTCAAAACTTACCCAGGTCCACTAAATTCTTACCAGAATACAAAAGGTCATTCTGGATGACCAGTTGTCCATAACAACTTGTTGCTGATGGTTATTAATAGAAGGTACAAAGAATAAAAAAAGGTTGGAAAAGACACCAAGTTCCTACCTGTATTATCTTTACACTTTCATATGATAGAGTGATATTAACTGAAGTCCTGCCAATTTTCTCTCATTTTCAAAATTTATAATGTTTCCAATCAAATGTTGCCATATTGAAAGATGATTTTTAATTCTTCACATGGACTCTATTAGGAAGACTGTTATAAGCAAAATAAATAAGCAGGATAAGTAAAAATTACCCTCCGAGCTGCAAGATTTCCCGCCAGTTCACTGACTCTTGATTTTCTCTGATTTGCTAATTCTTTTACAGAATTAACTCCATCAGAAAACATGCTGATTAGTAACTGAAGAGGAACAACAATGTCTAGTTCAGACAATACCTGAGGAAAGACAATAAATAAGAAAGCATGAGTTTCAAGTTGGATCACAAACACCAGCTACTTTTTTTGCATTTTTATAACATGATCCTCAATTCAGCAAGTTCTGTGAATTTAATTTTGGGATTCAATGAGGTGAGTTTCAAGCTTAGATTTCTGTTAGAATCAGGGCAAAATAAAATAGGTAATTTCAAAATATTTGTTAGCATCCACTTGGTGCACCTTGAGATCAGTTTTATGCACAAACACACAGGGATGTGAGGTTATTCCACAAAAATATTTCTGTAAAGCAGAAGTATTACCAATACTTGAAGGAATAACTATTTATTTGTTATTACTTAAAACTGAATTCCTTTTTTTATTCCAAGAATCTGGTCAGAATGGTAGCCTACAGGTGTCAACATAGTGACAGGATTGTTAACTGCACATCACTTAGAGAATATTCACAATCTATTATGCCACCAACACTCAGATAAATATAAGCTCATTTGTTCTTGTCATTAAGTGTTATTAATTCAAGAAAAATCTAAAAAAATCATGTTTTACTTGAAAACTCTGTATACCTGAAAATTTAAATTACAGGTAAATTGGTCTTTGCAGAGACCTTGATTAAAATAATCCTCAGAAGAAGAAAAAGCAATAAGGAAAAGTACAGGTATTATTCTGAGGTGCTGTGGAAAATTTTATATCCTTTTTGAATTCATTGCCCTCAGGTGACATGATTATCCCTGTAGCTTTTGATATGAGCATTGGGTGAATGCCAGTTTTGCGGGCAAATATAGCACAAAAGAGCCAGAGCAGCAGACAGCTTGGTGAGTACAGAGCTAGTCTAATCCAGCTCTTCATATGCAGGAACAACTACAGCTGTTTCTGGAGTCTCAAATTAATTTTGGAATCTACAGACCAATTTCTGTGGAGACTAAAAAGTAGTGCCGTAAGAAAGTCAGCCAGCTGAATGGCCCTAAAGACTCAGCTGACAAAGGTAAAAGAAATTCCCAGGCTTCCATTTTATTAAAGAATCACAAAATCATCTAGGTTGGAAAAGATCCCCAAGAGTACCGAGTGCAACCTTTGACTGATCCCCACCTTGTCAACTAGGTTATTGCTCGTGAGGGGTTAGCTGCACTCAGGGTCTGTCTACCAACCATCCTTATATTGGAGCTAAGCAAAGGGCAGAAGGGGTGCATCAGCTTTGGAAAAGCAGCCTATTTTTCAAAATTATCAGCTGTTTCAGCATGACTTGACAAGCAAGGACACTTACATGCAGCCAGAGCAAAGCCTGCTCTTGCACAGAAGATGGATACCCTGTGAATCGACAGCTAATAAAGCCAAACATCTCTTCCAAGGAGAAAGGGAGAGGACAAAGCTCAGTGTCAAACATTTTGCTGAAAAATAGAAAAAAAATGTAGCATCGCTGAGTTAGCATGGCATACACCGTGTGAGATAGAACAGAAAACTGGCAGAAAGCTAATCTTACTTGCAGCCTCACCCTCCACAGGAGCTGAGCTAGGCTGCTGATACCACCTGTCCTGACTATATAAGGTCATGTCTGAATTTGGTGATGCACCTTAAGAACTGACATCACATACGTCCAGTTTCATTTGACAGCAATATCTTTTCCAACAACCAATGCAAAAATCAGAAAATTACTCATCTCACTAGCCCATTATTCCATGTTTGCTCTAAAAAAAGGTCACAGCAATACCTACAAATATTAACTTACAGTCAGTTTCAGAGCCCTGTCATCAGTTAAAAGGCAATGTGAAGTTTTACTGACAAAGTCATACACCAGACATAAAATGATGATTCCGCCGCCATTCTTATTCTGGTGTTTCCTTTGCTCAATACGGGAAGATATTAGCTAAATAAATACATCAGTGACAGCTCTACTAATCCCCACCATTTCTCATCAACTGGACAGGAGGAGAAAAATGGTCCTTCCAACATGCTACAGGAAGCCACTAAAAATGTGCCTTGCTCACACTAGAGAAGCATCCATGTAGTTAGCTCTTGATACAAAGATTTCAGGAGCATAAAAAAAAACTTTCCCAAAGCTTAAATCCTTTAGTCTAAATATAAGTTATAAAAACAAATCTGAAGCATTCACTCACTACTGCCTATTGCACACACAGGCATTTTTATTTGTTGTCACCATCTTACCGGGCTAAACCCCTCAACAAACACATGCAAAACCACAATGATTCCACCATATGCCTACATACCTCAGCACTTCCCGGAACTCTTTCAGTTGGTTATCAGGCACTTCCGTCCTTATAGCTTCCAACCATTCTGGCATGATACATTCCCACACCGACTGGTTTATCACATTGTATGGAATCAAGCAAAGGATTCGATTCAGCCCTTCTTTTAATTGGGTTACAGCACTACATGATTTGTCCCAGTATCCACCAACCTGTGGGTATTTCCAAGAATTATACTGATGAATGACATTTCTAGTCCCTGTAACTTGCTCAGCATCACAAATTTGCTTAGTGTGTTGCAGCCAGGAAATTTTAGGGGGTGATCATTAACACCTTCAAGGCAGAATTAAAATTCAGCCATGAAGCTCCATCGTTTTTTCCTTTTTCATTTCACTCACAGTACACAAAAGCATTGTCCAAGACTTAAATGAAGTTTGCTCACTTCCAGGCCATGAATGAGTATATTATTATTTACAATTCTCAAAAAGGCACAGATTTATTTGGTCAAACTTGCACCATCAATTTTTTGCTCTGGGCAACTTGTTACCGTGCTGGGTCTTTATTTTGAAAAACTTGGTCTGTACAAGGTGTTCTTTCATGGGTGTTTATTTAGGGCTTTTTTTGAAGAAAGGTTCTAAATGATGGAAGCAAAAAAATATGCTTCTAAGTACATAAGCAATTGGCATAGAGAGATTAATTATTCAAACTGACCTCGGCTCACATCTGCTGTTCCTGACTAATGGCTCTAGAGATGCCTGCTGTTTTGGCAGCAATTACTGGTAATCTCAGCCAACAAACTATTTTTCCTTCATTCATCACAGCTAATTTCATGGCTATTTGTCTTCATGTTCTAGTGAAGTCTTGCAAATCTGGCAAGTTTTTGGTCTAGTCTTAAGTATTGCAGTAGGGGGTAATAAAACTCAAAAGAGGGGCTGGATCCAAGAAAAAAAATCTTTAAGAGATTACAGCATGAGGTTCAATCCTTCCTTTTCCCCTTCACCTCAAAGCCATGGTCTGTTTTGTTAAGTTTCTATTTGAAGCATCCATCCACCTCTCAAAGTGCCTCAGCTGACCTTCAATCCTCCCATAGCCAGGTGTATCGTACAGCAATGGTTCAGAGTAAAACACACGTCAGTGCTGCTCTGCACATGTACAGCAAATCCCATACATTAGGTCATGAAAAATCCACGGATGCACAGTTCATGCCTGATGATGTAACACATCACATGAACTCTTTATGGCCCTTCCAAGTATAGCCACTTAATTTTAGGAAACAAGCCCAACATGTCCTCTGGACATTTTATATGACAGGCTCAGAAAAAGAATGTCTTACAAAATCATGATTAAGTGGCAAGTTCTGCTTCATAACTAATGGACAGAAAGAATGACTCTTTCTAGAGAAGAAGTTGCACCAGTGGTTGCACTTAGGCACCCTGGACAACCTTCCAGGTAAGTCACTTTCTCTCCATCAGCAACAAGGCAAACCATGTCAGACTGGTCTCTTAACTGAGTCGCTCAAATTGGGTCTCTGAAGTTACAGGGCATCGGTATTCCCAGAGTTCCCTTCAGTTACAACTGTGTGATTTCATAAACCTTCATTCATACCTGCAGAGATGAAGTATGCAAAGAGCAAAGAAACATCACTAAAGGACAGGCTTATATCTGGGAGTAGGCAAATGGCACCTTTTAGCAAAGACAAGTTTGGGTACTTCAGCAACATAATGAAAATGAGCAGCTATCAAAAATGTGCAGTATCTTTCAATACCTACAATACTGTTCCAAACTGTCTTCACATTAGTGTAAATAATGCCTACTTCCTAACACAGTAAAACTAAAAATGCTATGAAGAGGAAAAGTTCCCAAATTCCACTGCTCCCTCTACCACTGAGATTTCTTTGTCTTGTCAGAGCTGGGAAAGAAAAGGTGTTTTTACTTAAGACCTTAATCTCTGCGGCAAATAAGGGAGCCTTCAGATAAATCATTCTTACCCTGGCAAACTCCATTGGCTTAGGAAGGAGGCACATAACCATGACATCAAACCGGACATCACAAACAGTCTTCAACCACTTAGTAACAAACTGGGGCTTGAGCTTTTCAACCAGGCTACCAACTTCATCATCCATCATGTAAGCTGTAGAGTGAAACCACTGGAACACCATGCTAACCAGCCTTGCTAAACTCTCTGTGGGTGTATTCTCACTGGGAGTGCAAAGGCTCACCTGGATGAGAGAAACACAAACCAACTTTCATTTCTAGAATTAAAGGTGGGAAATCTTTTGTCTACTGTATTTTGCAAATTCTCAGAGTTAGAGGACGCAGATTACATAGGAGATAAGTAAGATGATCAGTTTTAAGTAGAGCTTGGTACATTAAAATTGACAAAACATTTCATAACCAGAAAATAACAATAAAAGGAAAAAAAAACAGGCACTGATTTTTTTTGTTTACTTTCAACAATGAAAAAAATCAGTGTAGAGTGCTTTGACAAACTTTTTTGTTTAAGCTTTAAAATTACTTTTAGTTTCAGAAGGTACTGTAATACCTAGTAAAATATATGATATACATACACGCGTATATATAAAATATGCAAGATAAAAAGACAAGTCAAATCAAGGACTTAAAAAATTCTGAAAGAAGATGCCTACTTAAAGTAGTGATCTTTACTTTGTAAAAATATTCCCACCTTGAATTTTTTTCCTCATTTGGGGCGTGAATATGAGTTTTAACCCCTCAGAAATTCCCACGTAATAGCTAACATTCTTCACCCCTTTTCCAAACTCTTTCTAAAATGATACCTGGACTGTAAAGCTGTCACAAATCTGAGACCAAGTTTTTACCCCAGTTCACAGGCCAGCACACTGCTAAGCCCTTAATTACCTGCTGTTTGAACTCTTGGTATCCTCTGGGGACAGGAGACAAAGTTTCAAGCCAGGTTGCTGCACTGAATGCAAAGAATGGATGACAGAAGAATTTAGAAGCTCCTTTAACCACCTATCAGCTATTAGTTGTCATTTCCTAGTGAAAGCTGTGCTCTCAGCACCTGGCAGCCTGAAACTGGTGACCGCTGCTTCACAGCAAGTGAACAAAGGAGAAATGTTCATGTCTTATCTGGAGAAAGAAATGATAGCACTCCTTCCCAGAGAAGACCAGAACCCATCTTACATATGTTTTTCCTCCATGACTTTTCTTGAGATATCAGCTATCAATCCTCTTGCCAATTCAAAGTACAGTCTTCTCCTTCATTGCAGGTTCCTTGCGCTTGGCTCAGTTGAGCATTAACTCAAAGGCGGTATCAGCTGGCAGCCTTTTTAATAGGAACTCTTGACCCTATCTAGTTTCTGCATGAAAGATAGTCATTTAATGAAAGAAAACAGCAACCCAAGATTTCTCACACCTTATGTGGTCATCTCTGCCAATATCCACCACAGAGAGATCAAGAGATTTTACAGGAGTAGAATGGAGACAGTGAGTTCTTCCTCCCCACTGCAGAAAGGTACACTTTGAATGTCAGGGATGAGGCATGTACAGTGAAACATAAACTGTTCGGTTCGCACTTCAATTCTACTTCTGGAAATGTAGACCTTCAGTTTTTATAAAACATTTGAAACAGAATAGATGACCATGGCACAATAAAAAAATTTAAAAGTAATAGATGTCTTTAATTCTAAAACAATGTTAAACAACAAAACCCACAAGATGTCAGCAGAATACAGTTTATTCATGCAGTCCCTTGAAACTGCAGAGCAGATTTGTTGGTACTATGGAATTCCACACCTACCACTCTACCACCCAGAGATCCTATTTCTGTTTAGATAATGGATGAGGGGCCCTGCTATTTGCCCACCTGTCACTGGGTGACTGAGGAGAGAGCCTGAGAGGAAAGGTGGATTGGAAAGAGCCTGAGAAGGAGAATTGCAGAATGCAGTTCCTGAGGATCTACCAGGCCGCAGCCTGGCCTGCTCATGAACTAGCCAGCAGCAGTCCTGCTGTCTTGGAATAATCTCTAGTAGCTACTGTATGGGGTAGAACCAGCAGGACTTCATTCTGTCAACCCACACCAGGTGAATGGAGTACACTGACTGACACAGCTTGATCTAGCTGACTGCAGGAAGGAACAGCATCCCACTAAGAATCTTCCAGCCTATTCAGAGGTAAGAGAGAAAGCTCTGATTCCAGAAAGTGATGTTGAAAGCTGGAAGGTGAAAAATAGATTTGTAGGCAATTGCCTTTTGAAGTTAAAATAATGGCACTCAGCAGGGGGTACTCAGGAACAGAAGCTGATGCCAAATAGAATGTCAATTAAAAAACTGAGAGTCAATAATTCTGTTATACACTTTGTAGAGGACTCAAAGGCAGTCAGCAGCTCCACCCAAACTAGTAATGAAATCTCCAAGTCTGACAGCTTCACAGGACAGGCTTTTGCTTACAAATCAGAACAAGTCTCCAACTAAAGCCAAGAAGTGAGGAAAACAAATAAAAAGAGGTAAAACTGAGACTTCAGAACGTACAGGAGAGGGAATCAAGAAGAGTGAGAGAAGAAAGCAAGAATTTCTTACCAAGAACCATATTCCAAACTGGCTCAGGAGGCGTTGGTCATGCTTGTCATCATCTTTATTATCAAAGTCTGTGTTGTCCAGGGAGTGATGGGAAGAGGAGAGGCCCATCTGTCTCCTTCGGTTGAGTTCATGCTCCCTCTGCTCAGCATGAAACTCTGCTTCTTTGAGCAAGCTATAAAACAAGCTTGTGGTCAGTGAATGCAGCTCTCCTGCAGTGGATACAGGTATCTAATCAAGAGTAACTAGATGTTAAGCCATATAACGTCATTGCTTTCCTGAATCAAAATAACATCAAATTCTAGGATTCCACGCTGACTTTCCCCTCAGAACAACACTCACAGCTGATCCATTCTCTGCTAAAGCAGCAGTTCAGCGTCTCTGCTCTCAAACTATCCCGGTGAAACTAAAATCCACCTGCACAAGATTTGCAGGCAATATTTACATGAAAGCCTGACCCTGCTTTACATATTGCTGGCTCACCAGCTGCGGTACTACCTGATCACAGCTTCCACAGTGCACACGAGTTCCTCTGCGCCGCACTCACGGGTGTTGATGGGGGGGGGCGAGGTCTGGTACAGGTGGGTTTCTGCGGCCGCCCCGACCTCGCTGCTGTGGTGGTTGGAGTGGCACCTCTTGCAGTAGCGCACGGGCCTGTTGCCATGGCGGCCGCAGCAGCCCGCCGAGAAGCACGTGACAACTGCTCTTCTGACGTGGGAGCTACAGTTCTGGAAAATAAAATAGAGTTTATCAGGCCACAAGTATCAGGGAATGGAACCGAAAACAGGGAGGAAAGTCAGCACTAGCGAGCTGGCTTGAGTATTGGCAATTTCCAAAATCACTCTATATAAGCACAACTGTACGCAAACTCCTGATGCCAAACACCACTGACCTTCCAGAAAGATAAGCTCAGGACTAAATGCTGAGTCTGGACTTAAATGTCACAGTTGCTGTTCTTCTGAAACACATCAAACTGACATTTAAGTCACCAGCTTCAACCTCCTGACTTGGAACAGTCTAAATTTTATAGTACTTCTCTTAACACCTTCTTCAGAAGGTCTTTCGAAGTTACAGGTAGCAACAGGTAGATCCTTAGGAGTGCAAAACTATGGTGCCACCATGCCACAGTTTATGCTATGTAAGGATCTGCCTTATCATAGGAAACTGTACAAGCCTCTGAAATATGCACCTGCAATTTCTGCCACCTGGTAATCCAGCCCAAGAGAAAAGCTTTTGTTACCATATGAGAACTAGAATATGTTATACACTGTATTCCTCGCTATTAAAGTCTTATTAAAACACATTGGCTGGTATGTACTGCAAGCAGATTCTTTTTGTCAGCGATCTTTTTAGAGCCAAGCACCGAAGATTTTCAGTCCATTTATTTTTAAAAATATACATTTTACAGTACAACTTTTGTCCAATTTAGAATTAATCTAAGACTTCAAGGAGATGAGAAGATATATAAACACTAAGATACAAAATTAATCTCTTATTTTATCCTCTTCATAAGCAGAGTTATAGAATACAAATAGAGCTCAACTGCATAATTGAATTGCTTTACTAATTGCCACTTCAACTAAAACCTACAACTCAAATCAACATCGACAGATTTAACAAAAAGAAACCTGCTGCTGCTGAATCATTTCCATCCACCAATAAATGCATCCATGGATAAACTGTGAAATTTTGGAATGGTACACAGAAGAACACACTACACAGTAATGGAATGACATTACACACAACATCAAATCATGCCCCATCACACAAATGGCTGAATCTTACCTTCTTCTGACATATAGCAGAAATTTCCGCTGTAAGGAGAAGGCATACAAAACATGAACACAAAATGACGATCTTTCTTGTTTACTATGGCAGCCATGGGGAAATGGACATCCTCCAAGGAAGTCTCCGGGCTAAACTTGTGTTTCCAGATACTACTGAAACCCCTAAGCCTGCATAAGTTAGGACACTGTACATTTAGGCCTACGGCTATTTCTACATTGAAATGCAATAACAGCCTTGGTGCATCAAGTGTGGTGTGCTCTGCAACCCATTCACCTTCTGCTTATGCTTATGCCTCACAGACAGACTTGTAAAAGCACACCTTGTACACACTCCTGCGGGATGCAGTAGGAGACATGGCTCTGATGGGCCTACACTGCTTGTGAAAGCTCTTGGCATAAAAGAGTAGTGAATATGGATGAACAATGTAGAAGCAGACACTATGTCTGTGACCCATAATTTCAGAGTGAAATGTTTGCAGATTCAACCTGTAAGCAGCAGCTATTTGATCTGTTGCCCTGGCAACATATGATTCAGTAAGTTTAAGTGGCTGATTAAAAAGGAGTGCTTCCCTTAAGTAAATAAAACATTCTTAATCTGGATAACATTTCAACTAAAAGCAGACAGCAAACAGCAGACAACCACTTAAGAATTTTCAGTTTGCAAAGCGAAGAGAGAGGCAGTATCTTCATTCTATCCCTGGAAGAGTTATTTTAGATAACATGCTGATCAGTCTGTCAACATGCTTTGTCTGCATTCTAGTAGATAATAAAATATCAGGTTTTCTCACTGGCCAAAAGGCAATGATTGGATCAATGACTGGATCATCGAAAAATATTTTATGTCCTTCTCTGATATCCTTTGCAGTTTCATGTTATAGATTCTCAGCAGCTTTAAAAGCTTTTGAATCAGACCCGGGTTACTGGAAGAACTAGCCCCATTTTTTGGACACTGCTGTGGGACATAAATACTTATTAAAACCTTGGCTCCAATTGTCAAGATTTGAAAATCTGTTCAACTGTCTCTGTTTCCTCACACACAAAGAGTTGCATAGTATTTGATATAGAGGATTAGTCAATTCTTCATATTACTTTCTGGACATTAAGCAGCATTAAGAACAACTACTTTAAAATTTTAAAAAAACCCCAACACTTTTGAACAGAACGCAGCAGTTCAAATAATACAGTATGGAGAAATATCAGAAGCACAGCTTTGTACAATTATGACTAGTTTGTACCCACCCTTAAAATACCTCTTACCTTGTGGCAGAAGAACATCAATCAACCATTCACTGTGATCCCTGTAAAAATTGTACCTATAATTAGCTTTCTTTATACACATAAATATATATATATATATATACACACACAGACTTATTTTTGCACAGAGGAAATTTAAAATCAGAGTGGTAGGAGTGCCATTATCCTGAAGCTGCTTTTTTCAAATGTTTTAAATTGCAGACTGGTTTATATTACATCTCTTTGTTGTGCTGTTTTACTGTAAATTATCACTTTGCTGATGTTGGTCACCATGTTCAAGGCTTTCAAAAATTACTTATGATACCTAAATTTATCAAATTAAAAGAGAGTGTGCTCTGAAAGTCTGACAGCTAAGAAATTATAGTGAAGAATAACAGAAGAACATATAAAAAACCCCAAAGTACCAGTACTGTTTTCTGTGAGTGTCCTTAGAAGCTATGCTTCTACCAAATTCAATTACCTTCTCCTGCAGCTTTAAATCAATGATGACTTAAAAACCTAAGGTGAGATGTAATTGCTTTTCCCACAACTGGTGTGATTTAAAGTTGTCTTAAACCGAGGAGAAAAACACTCCTTTAGGCTCTGAGCTACCTGTAACCTTGTCCATTTGAAGTAATGACTGGCACTGACTGTAAATATTACGTACTACCGTAAGATTTTGCATGCTGACGCAAACCAAAATAGCAATTTAAAGGTAAAAAAGACAACCAAAAATGAAAACAAAATGAGGTTATTTTATCTCAGGGTATATTCCTTCCAAGTACTGGCCAATCCTGGATCAATTTCTTTGATCTCTGCTGCTTCACAGAATGGCTTAGAGACTAATCTGAAATACCTGTTACAAAAAAGTAGTGAAAGCTCTGTAAAAGAGCTTTCACTGTAATGTTCTGCTTTTAATGACAACTAATGGATGAGGACGAAAAATGTTTCATAAGCAAAAGCCTGTACATTAATGAGGTTTCCCTATCATAGTCAATGCATCCCACAGTATCTATCCTTTCAGAGATCTCAAATTAAAAACTCTGTTTAAGCCAGATGCAAATGCTGATCATGTGGGGTAAATATCTGTAATCTTTATTCATATTGAGTGGCGGTGTGTTCCATATATTTCGACAGGTTCACCTATATAAATTATATGCTAATCATGCTGCAATAAGGCAAAACTCCAGAGTTCTGAACTCTGGAGTCTGGCGATATTTATCATCTTCCAGCTCTTGGTTTACCTACCCCGCAATTCTTTGGCTGCATTCTTCACAAAGATATAGGGGAGGTGGCTTATCACCCAAAGCCACAGACAGGGATGGGTCAATGCACATCTGAAACGTGGAGAAGGAAAAGGATTAACAGCTCTGTTCATTGAAGCTGGCTGAAAAAGTTCAACATGTTAATGCTAGGACATAAAATATAACACAGCTTTGGTATGTGTTAAGAGCATTTAGTATTCTGAAAGAAAATACTCAGCATGTGGCATACAAGATCTCAAACTATTTCTAACAAAGAGAGGGATGTAAGTGAAAATGAGAGCCTGTAAAAAATAGGACATATTTCAGTACCAGTATTATCATTTTCTGAAAGACAAGTACGTTTTGTTATATACTCACATCATATATTCACTACACACTTGTACTTTTTTTTCCCCAGAGAATAGCACTTAGAGGATCCATTGCTTAGGACAAGGTAAGGTAAAGGTCTAGATTTTTTCTCCCACAATAATGCCTCTTCCAGCAAAATCTAATTTTCAGTCATCACTGTTTTTAAGTATAGAAGACGGCTGCAGTGACAGATCAAAGACTCACAGTTCCCTTGGCAACATAGGTCCAGACTTCGTCTTGCATTAGCTTTTATCCCTTCACATAAGTCAATTACAGAAAACAGTTACAGTTAAAAGCCAGTTCCACACACATTTGTACAAGTGTTTTGTACTACTAAGGAAACACTTAACAGTAGTATGCATACACTACATGTTAACCACTACGATCAAGAGGTTTCTTACTCCATTCGAGTGCAAGACTTTATAAATAAAGACAAATGTCTCTTTGAATGTTTCTCATCTTTGTAACCAACTCATCTATTCAAGACAAAACAGCCTGCATTTTTCTGAGCGATGACTGATCAAAACTGCTTCTGTCAAAATTAGGCTAACAGATCATTCAAAAATATGCAGGTATTTAAGCTTCAAAGCTTGGAACTGTACTTTTTTATATTTAGCTCTACTGTGTTATTAGCCCAAATCTAGTGCTCACTACAATATGAAGAACACCTTTCAGCACTTTTCCTGTGAGAGAGGAATAATTGAGAATGATTGGAGTGGGCAGGAAGGTGGTCCCTTGCAGGACTTTCAAGGTAAGTGTCATCATTACGTCCTATCACAGCCTGTGGAAAAGGCTCACTGAAGAACTGTTTGACTAAAGAAATTATATTAGTATACAAATTGATGCCAGGAAAATTGGATGCACCTACATATTTAACTAGATACAAATCAATTAATCAGTACACCTAACTGTAGTATGCTCTGGACTTAGGCTGCAGTTCTTGCCTCTGCTATCAAATTGTTCTGTGAGCCTGGTCAAATCCTTTTCATTTTTACTATGCATGTAAACAGTAAAGATACAATTTACCTCCCTCAAAGAGGGCTGCAGGAAAGTTAAGTAAAGCTTTATTGCTATTTGCTTTAGGACATGTTCCAAGCAAAGGATCATAACCAGAGTACGTGAATTGCACGAGTTCAATCAAGATACCAAGGTGAACATGTACTTATGTAACTAAAATAATGTTTCCTGAATACAGTAATATTTGTGCACATATTTATACACATACATGTGTTTACATGGATTAGCCAGGAGCCAGCTTAGAATTTTATGAAGTGTTCTACAACCATCACCATGTTTAATGTCAAGATTTATCCTTCGGTAGTTGCAGGAAAAACCTCATCTTGCTTTAGGCAGCCGAAGAATATATTCACAAAGGTCTGGCCCCCTTGGTCTCAACAGGCTTTGCTGCTCCCTTAGCACCTGCTTTTGGTCACCTGCACACAACCACAGCATAGGGCTGGGGTCAAAGTGCAACCTCCCCCACCCCAGACAGCTGGGCTTGGCCCCTGAAGTAACAGCAGTACCTTCACAGCTGGTTTGTTAATTGCATTATGGCATTCAATGTGCTGGCAATGAATAGGATTCCAGGCTGCAAAACCAAAACATGGCTGATTAATAAATGAGAAGAGATATTTATATTCTTTGTGTCTAGTGGTCTCAATTGAGAACAAGATCCTCTTGTACTAAGTACCATACAAATATGAGTACTATACAAATAGCCATTCCTCAGGAAGCTTAATAATTACAGTAAATAACCTTGAACATACAGGCCTCCTGACTTACTTACAATACAATTAAATGAGCCATGGATTCAGCAAGAAAATGGAAAAAGTAAGACACAGTCATTCCTGTTGCAGACCCTTCTTGATCCCACCAACATCCTGAAATAATTAACTATCCTTCCACCCCAGTCTATCCAGTGCTAGTAACAATTCAAAAAGAATACTATCCTGCTTAGTTTACAGACCTGCTTGCATGGAAGAAGTGATGCAGGACAGTACATGAAGAATTTTTTTTTTCTAAGAAGTCAAGAAATTTATCAACCCTTCAATGGAAGGCTTTAGAACAGATCAGACAAACTTCTATCGAAAACATTCAGGTTGCACTTGAGTTGGTCTAGGGGTCTTCTAAGGTTTCTTCCAACCCTTCATTTTTATAAATTTAAAATGTCACATTCTGGTCCAGAAATTTTAAAAGTGAAAAAAACACATGCCATATGACAGATATTATTTGAAACAGGCTGAGACAGACAAGCAGGAAAAGCAAGTCATGAGTTGTTACTGGACAGTTGCCCCTGTAGCAGCACTATCCCATCAGTGTCCTTGGGGAGTCTGGCAGACAGAGGATTTCATACCATCCACCTACTCCAGCTGTATTCCTGACTTTGTCTCCCATTTTCATCCTATAATCAACCTTGAGAAGTTATCCATTATACTAACTGCACTTGACATCACCTGACTTTTTTTGACAGTAACAGCCAGATAAGAAGTCTTAGCAGCAGCAGCAATGTTAGCAGCTGGCACAACAAAAGCAACCAAAGCAACAATTGAAAGGAACATAAACCAGAACTGTTGTGAGGCCCAGGCAGCAGTTTCACAGACCATTTGTTACAAACACGATATTTATTTCTTCTCCTGTTCTGGTTTAGTTAATATTGGGAGTAAGACAATATATTTACTAGCCATGATCTGAGTTTTTATTTTTCATAATATCTTTTGAAAATGCAGCCACATGGATACTGCATGTATTTATTAAAGTACAATTTATCAAACAACAGAAGTCAAAATACATCACAGAACTGTAAAACTTTAACACTTCTCATCGTTTATTTATTTTGGCCTATACAAAACCAGTTGCACTGACCTGTGTACTGCAGTCCTCTGTACTCACTGATGGCCCCAGGGGGTTTTAAATTGGGCCAATAGTGAAACAACATTTGTACCGCTGGAGGTTTAACTTGAGATGGTCCATAGGCTATCACATATAGCAAATCCTAAGGAAAGACATGTACAAAATGTTTATTTTTGCAAGGTAACAAACCGCAATTCAATATATTGCACTTGAGTTCAAAGATAGCTGAACACACAAAAATAATACATTTCATGCCCTAACAAACTTCCTTTGCATGCTCTTAGTGACAGATTAGAAGACCAACTTCAGTGCTTCTGAGTTTGATCAGAGTATGCAACAGCAACCACTCACTTCACAGTGCACTAACAGAGCAAAATGAATTCTCTGTCTAGCCATGGAGCAAAGAGGTGAGATATAGATAAATAACCAGATTCAGAGCAGATTCAGACAAAAACAATACTCACAAATAGTTCTCGTAAAAGTCCAGTCCCACATGAACGGAGAAGCCTGCTCATTATTAAAATTGCCACTCACTGGAGCCACAACCACATAGTACTTAGGAAACAGAGCTCTGTTCTACAAAGCATGGAACTGCCTCTGTAAACTGAAAATTAGAGGGACCTTCCTCTCCATAACCCAGAGGGAGGACTGGATATAAAGATCATTTACAACTTCTTGGCATACAGTTGGTTCAATTTTCAAGCCATCTGGTTTTTGTTACTACCCAAGCACAGTAATTTCCACAAAGTATATACGATCATAAACTTACTTTCCATACTTCTTGCTTATATTTCATGAGGCATTCCAATAATTGGCAGTGATACACTGAGAGAGAAAAGACAGTATAGACTTAATACGGAAATGGAAACTCAGGTTACAGAAGTGATGTAATCAGCTGATTGGCTTTGCTTTGCCCATCTAAAACTCTATGCCTCATTCAAATATTTTTTATTTGAAAGGGCTTGCTAAAGAATCATTTCCCTGAGAGTCATCAAAAAATATAAGAAAACTGAATATTAGTAACTTGTTTCTGTCAAGAAATGCAGGAAGAGGATTGCCATGAGGGTACAGCTTTTTGCACAGCAGTGGAGATCTTTTTCAAACACATCTAGTTGAAGAATACCTGCTGATTCACTAAAACTTTGTCCCTCTGCCACAATGTAAATGGGTATCTTGTCATTCATCTTGAGGCAGCACAATGGAAATCGTATGTAACAATATATTATTCCCACATATACCAAAGGCTATAGGAGCCACTCTGCATCAAACAAACATGAAAGCCAAGTGAACTACTTTACATGTCTGACTTCCCAAAAATCCCAGGGCAACATTTTTCTCTGATGATTTGAACACAGAAATCACAAAAACAAAACCAGAACATTTAATGAAAAACACTGACTCTGGCAAGCAGCTTTTTAAAATGGTGTTCTGCTTTTATTTACCTCTGTGAAGCACATCAGCATGATGTGACACTCCTCACACACACAATGGAGTGTGGGGTTCCTTCACACACACACCATCTACCCATCCACATAAGACAGGAGATAGCTGACAGCTGACTATCATGCAATGTAACAGCTCACTGGGGTTAAATACTGTTTTCAATTTTTAACTCAGTGGTTTAACAGGGACTGCGTCACTTTTGTTTAGATACTCGTAATTACATTTAACGTCTTTATAGTTCCATTAAGCCTGCAGCCAGCATTACCAGTCTTCTTTAGAAAGACAGTACCAGCTGTGAATTTGGTGATATTTGAATCATAGTATAAGACAGTTACTATGAATTTCTGTAGTCAAGGTAAGTGGTATTCCTCTCCAACACTGATGTTAAATAAAACTATATTCTGATGTCAAACATGAGTAGATCAGAGTCTCCAATCCTCGGCCAAATCCTATTTCTTCATCACAAAGAGACCTCTTATCTACATAATGATTACTTCCAGCATGATGTTCAGAAATCCAAGTTTGACTAAAATAAATCCTTTTTCATCCTGTGCTGGATAATGACACAGACTTTTCCCATCATCAAAACTTTTCTGATTGCATTTGACAATACTTCTTGACTGATAGTTTCAGAAAAAATGGTATTATGTTTGCATGTTTACACATACCTGGGTTTGATGTGTACTGCATTGCAATCATCAGCATTGATGATGCAGACAGATTGACATGTGCTGGAACACCTTCTCGTTTTGAAGATCCCACTTAAAAGAAAGGAAAAAATACATAAAGTTTCTATTGCAATAGGAAAATCACGTGAGACTAGCATGTAACTGATTTCAACTCATGCAGATAAAATTCTTAACGTACCAGGTCACGAAAACAAAAAACAAAAAAAAAGAAAAAAGGAAAAAAAACCCTAAAAAACTAGAAACACTCTGTGTTGGGGGGTGAGACATCTTTTCTGGTGGAAGAGAAAGATGGCTAGGTATTGATTCACAGAGCACGCACCTGGTTTTCCAGATCAGTGTGATTTCATCCCCAAAACTGCATTAACCATTTGCCTTCCCAGGCCCTCTCCTTCAGAACCCACAGATTGGTCAAAATAACATCACTTGTATACCAAGAGCACCTAGGCCTTGGATTGTAGGAAGGGTGAAGAGGAACTGGAGAGTAATGAACCAAGAACAAATGGAAAGCCTGCTGTTGAGGCGTACGGAGGAAGGGCTGGGGCTGGTGATAGCTGCTGGTGTATGGCACAGATTAATTCTCAGGGAGCATCTCGTAAGAGCTCAAGTTACAGCGACATACCAGAAACATTAGTCCCATTGTTATGTGAACTGTGCTGAGATAATAGTGAACAGCAGCACTGAAGGGTACCTTTTACCTCACACAGAAAGTGGTTGGAGTTCCTCCTGGTTTCCTATGAAGTGAGTTACTATTAAATGGTATATTTGGAAAAACCCTGCAGAACTTTTACATGGCAACATGGCTTTGAAGGCAAGTTCCTACACAGAGACATCACATGTATCTTTCCATCCTCACAGCCCCTTCCCAAGCCTGGCTGCCAGGACCCAAATACCAAGCATTTGGGATTGAAGCACAGAACTGTAGCTACCAGCCCTGTGAGCTGTTTTCATTCCTCCCATCTGGCTCTCCAACTGCTTAGGCAATCTCTTGCATCCTCCCTTTCGGTTTAAATCAGAACTAAACACTAAGGGAAGGAAAGGTTCTGCACTTGCCTTGCAAAGGAGCATATAATTCCCAGTAAGGAAAGACAAGGAGGCTAATTAAAAGAACATTTAAATAGAAACAAAGGAGGGAAGAGAAAATGGAGAATTTCTCCCTGTTTTCCACATGACCCAACATTACTATGGCCCTCTTAATTGCGCTTCATTCATTTTTGAATCTTATCCACACAAATAAGAGCCCCCAGATTATTACAGAAAGGTGTATTTGTATGGATTTAAACTGAAAAACACTTGGCAGCTCTAACTGGGCAATTAAACATGGCCATCAGCAAAAAAGTAGGACACAGTACTAGATTAATAACTTTAAAAAGCAGCAGACTGCTTTCATACAGAAATCTCACCAAAACTGATACAGAAGAAAGGCAGCATGACAAATGCAAATGCAAAGATGCAATCTCTGTCAAGGGCAGTTGGGGAACAGTATCTATTTAAGTAAACCAAGGATTTGACTCAGCCAGTTATTCTGAGGTATAGTTCTACAGATATGAGGACAGACAGGATATGTCACCACCTTCAGCTGTTCTTTAACAGGTAACAGCAGCAGGAAAAGAAGTTGTTTAATGCAACATTCTGTTCTTAACCCAAAGAGTACGTATTGCACATATGTATGAAATATATCTTAAAAATTTTCATTTGCATACTATCATTAGACCTGTCAAAGTTAAGAGAGAAAACCTCATTACAATGTATTAAAAAGGACTATTTTACATGGGAAAACTGAGGTACAGGAGAGTTAGGGGATTTTTCCAAGATCAGTGACTGGTCAAATCAGAAAATACAGGTGATAAATTTGCATTAAATATTAATCCCAAAACACTGGACCATGCTTCTTGCAGCATGCTTAAATTACATCATTCTTGATCTCTGTACAAAAGTTGTTCATGTTTTTCCATAAAGGTCAGGAATATAGAGATAAGGAGGAGACATTCTCGCAAAATCACAGAATGGTTATGTTAAAAGGGACCTCTGGTGATCATCTCGGCCAATCCCTCTGCTCAAAGAAAGGCAACTAGAGCAGGTGCCGAGGGCAAATTTTGTTTTGAGCATCTGCTAGGATGGAGAATCTCCAACTGCTCTGGCAAACTGTTCCAGTGTTTGGTCACACACAGTAAAAGGCTCGTTGGGTAAAAATGACCTAATATTGACCTTAATGATTCTGCCTGCAGAAAATGATTACAGTTCTCATTACTACTGAAGTCCTATCAAGCTTTTTGTCAGGTACATAGACAAGCATTCAGAACACAGCCCAAAATCCACATTGTGCAGGGACTATGAAATTAAGTAATCACACGACATCCTCAGGGAGGGGAAGTAAAAGAAAGAAAGGCAAAAAAGGCAGGGACCCTCAGAATCAGACTTAACACTTATGGATAGGAGACATTACAGGCACAGCTATTTAGTACAGAACTTAAAGAGAAAGTGCTGAGAAGACAGAGAGGGAGAAAAATCAGAAATTCATCACAACAACATCATTACATTGAGAAAAATCATACTTGTACATCCAGATATAGTCCAGATGCAAAAATTACACATACTGCTATTGCATCTATTATTTCAGGAGCAGTTTGCCCATTGACTCTGTACTCAAAACTCCCACTGCTGGCACTGAAAGTTCTATGAGTCTGAAAACAGTGATTTCTTAAACAAACTCCACATTTTAAATGAAGGAAGAATTCGCACAAAAACACAGCATAATAAATAAATAAAAATTTTAGAACTATTTCCCTTGGAAAATTAGGCACATGAAATTATTTCAGGTATGTAAGTAGACTGATGTTCCATTACCATTCCATGACAGATCAAATTTTGACTTGTACAGTCTGATACTACTACGTGCCAAGACAAAACAAAACTAGAATGAGTTCTACTTACATATAGCCATAGGCAGAAAAGATGTGCTGAGATACTCTATAATATCCTTGTGCAGAAATGGAGGAAAAGTAGCTAATGTTGAAATCATTGTATAGGGTAAAGTACTCAAAATATCATCACTGAGAAAAGGAAGCAAGCATGTAGTAGTGTAAAAAATTGATTGCCCAAGATCTGTTGAATAAAATGAAAGAAATATAGAATCATTACAACGAAAAAGTAATTATGACTACGTGCTTTTTTGTTTACAAAACTAAAAAAAAAAAAAATTATTTAAATTCAAGCTTTCCTCTCAAAGTAATTGGGGAAGATAATCATTGCAGATAAGTGACTTCACCCTCTTTTAAGGCCCTCCTAAATAGAGGGAAACAGTTGTTGAACACTACTCAGAAGAGTTTGAAGGGAGTATGAATACCACAGCCAATAAAATAATTAGTTAAAATCACTGTTGATTTTAATCATACAGTGATTAATGTATGATGGGTTGAATTTAAGCAGAGATGTTACAAGAATCAGAATTTGAAGTGCACAGTATACTGAAGGCCAGCTTTTGCAAAAAGCATTCTAGTCTTTATCAGTCATATTAAAATAAGAGTTTTATTTTAATAACCCTCAAGAGTTCTACAAAGTACCTCACATATACTGACTACAGGAAGTGCCACTATCTTTCAAACCACATGTGATTAAACTACAGATCTTGATTTCCTGGGAAACCATTGAGCCAAAAGTGGCCAGAGTTTAAAAGGAAAGGAATATTTATCAAGATTTTCTATACCTTTTCTAATTAATCATGTTGTAACTCTTTGGAAAGGATACTTAATAACTGTGCAACATTTTAAGAGCCAAAGGGAAGAGGTAGTTTATTGTGTATCTGGGCACTGTGCAATCTTTATACTCTCTCCCAAATGAGGAGTTGAGCTGGTGCCCATAACGCTCTGACAAAGGTTATGGCACTCAATGAACCCCAAGTTTGAACCTGTATGATGATACAAAGACATCAGAAGGCCTTTCTCCTGCATGAGAGGGATTACTTTTGTTAATTACTCCCCAGCCTTAAGTACATTACACAGGCCTTCAGTCTCCCCTGTACAACTGGTGTGATTTAAAACTGTCTCTGTAAAGCCAGAGAGATCTGTAGCTATAAATATCCTGGGTCATAGCAAAAACTAAAATTACTGCTCCATTTCAGTGGTTCTGGCCAGCCTTCTATGCAAGGCTCTAACCAGACCCTCAATGCTACAGCTTCTCTCTTGCAATACACATTTACCAGCTAAACACAGTCTTTTATAACCTCATCGGGCCAAAGCTGAGGATTGCCTAGCACAGCAGTTGTACTTACCCAAACAACACTGATAAAAAACCACATATTTCTTTTAGTCAATTACTAAGCTGAGGAATAAATAAATAACAAGTTGTGCTGCAAAATTTAATTCTCCACACACAAAACCATCCAAAATAGCAAGTGATCTCCCCTTGCCCCAAGCATGAGTCAACCAAACTATTCCTGGCACATATTGATCTAAAATGTTCTTCAAAACCTGAAAGACAGTTCACTCCTTCTCGTGTCAATTCATCCCAATGCTTAATCATCTCTATCATATAAAGATCTTCCTTATAAAAAAAATTTCCATTGCTGCCATTTAAGTGTATAACTTCTTATCCTGATCAACTACAACCACAAATAGATTGGTTTAATTTATTTCTCCTCAGAGAAATCTTTATATATTTTCATATGATAATCACATCTCCCATTTTTCTCTAAGCTAGATAAACCAATTTTTTTCTGGTTTTCTCTCACTGTTCACATTTTCTCACATAATTCTTTTTTTTTTCCTGGACTCTTCACAAATAGTACATTTTTCTTGAAGCTAGATGGACAAATCTGAAAATTTTACTCCAACTGAGGCCTTTCTAGGGCTGTTAGAATAATAAACATAATGCTTTGAGTGTCTCATACACAAAAAAGATGTTTACAATATTGCTAGAATAATATTTATATGTTAGTGAATTATGGTCTTCTCTGATCCACTGTTAACACCCAGAGCTCTCTGCAGTACAGCTTCCAAGCTGTACTTCCTCCTTTTCCTTTGATTTCTCTCACTAAAGCATAGTATTTCACATTTCTCCTTTGGAGATGTTTCAAAACAGAATGCAGCTTGCCACAATTACTTGAATCACGTATCTTTCACACAAAGCACATGCTAGTAACCATCTTGGTAACACCTGCAAATCCAAGTGCTTTCTCAATTCTATGAGCTAAGTAAAAAAATTAAAATATTTAATAACACTAGACCCGGCACAGACTCCTGTAAGATTTCCCATTGGTATACCCTTCCAGCTGCCAAGCCAATGGTAGTTACTCCTAGAGTGTTTTCCTCAGGTGGGGACCATGTGCCAGGTTGCCTATTAGGATGTAAAATGACACAGCAACAAAAATGTGACTAGGGACAGGAAAACCATGCAAGGAGAGCCGTTGTGTTGCCATAAGAAAAAAATTATGTTGCCCAATGTTATTTGTTCTTTACAGGTCTCCATTGATTGTTAATTATCACTATGTTACCTATTTAGGAAAAGACTATTTTGATAATTAACTCCACCATTTCTAAGAATTGAAGTCAACAAGTCTATAACGTGCTATGGGCTCTGCTTTTGCAAGATCATACCACTTCCTAGTGCAGCAGTCTTTGATTTAAACATCCTGCTGCCAGCTCAAAGAGAATTCATCACTTAACAGAAACAACCTTCCTCCTGAAGAATTTCAACAGCATTATCAGATAGACAACCATTTTCCTGTACTGAACTATGTAAGTAATACCACAGTGGAAATTAATATTTGGCTAATACATAGAGAGAATACCAGGCTACTGAATCCCAGTATGGAAAGCCTAACAGATTAACAATCCAGACAGATGCAGAGCAGAACTCGAGGGAAAACAATACAAATACAACACAGTCACAAAAAAAAGCTTGCAGCTAATTTAAAACATAAGACAATATTGTTTTTCTCTGAGTCAGACAGAGATGCTGCTATCTTTTTTACACAGGAGTATTTTAAAGCCATCTCAAAGCACAATCACCATGTTTTCTTCTTCAGTTAGATATATACTATATTCTGTGTAGAGATGGACCTTCACCAGAACACTCAATCTGTGTATTTTTTATAGGCCAGATACACATTTGCAAGCTCTTTGTGCATTTTTAAGAGACCAACCCCCAAAAGACAGTCTGAAGTTATGCCAGCAGATTCAAGTTCAAAATCTGGATAGATTTACAGCCGCCTAATTTTTCTTACGTATCACTGTATTTTCATTACATACCACCAGCACATCACTAAAAGTCAGACAACCTCAGAATTCAAACCCAAATCCACATTTAACAAAAAAAGTCCTTTATTTAAGAAAGTCAAACCAAACACTTGGATACAAATGCATCCCAGGAGATTTGAAATCCAGATCCAGGTCAGTTTAGGCCCATCTCTTCTACTGCATATATGCACCACTCATGGATTCACAGCACTGGAATCATTCAAGGGCCTGCTTACCATGTTGCCCATGTTGTAGCAAGGGAACTAGATCCAGCAGTGTCACCAGTGTCACGTAAAGTCCTTGATAGTCCAAAGATGGGTAGTCTGATAACTGAGCATCACGACTTTGCTGGCCACGTTCAGATGGAGCATCTCGCAGGACGCTGTAAAGGAGGGAGCGAGTAACAGTAGGGTTGATGGAACTGACCTGTGGTCTTAGAGATGGGGTGAGTGGGAATGGCACAGGAAAAAGACACATGGTCATGGGCACTGTCAAATTGGAGGCATCTTGATTCTCCTTCTTCCCTGTGCGGGACAAAATGCTGTTGGGGGGACAAAGAAAAAAAAGAGACAACAAAGACACAAAGAACAGCACATTACATTGAAATGACACTATAAAACAAATAATAAAAGACCAGATACATCCCACATAAGATGCAATCACTACCAAAACCAGCATGTCTACAAATCTAGCAACCATTTACTTTCATGCTTCAGGATAAGAGAATTAAAAATTGACATCTAGGAAAATTTCATTGCATCTCATGTGTTATCTGGTTCATAAGGAGCAAAAATATAAAAATGCATGTTTCAGTGCCCTACCCATGTTTCACAGTTAAGAAAAATTCTGAGAATTAAAAGTGTTTAGCTGTGTCAAAATAGGCTGGTATTTTGCTCTGAGATTCTGAGGATTTTGAGAGATTTATTTTTTCCCCCCTATAATCTTTTGAGCCAACTGACTGAAAACATGCAAAATATAGGTGTGGCACTTGCAGAAACATGTTTTAGCAAAGAATAAACATGTGTGTTTGTTAAGATAGTCTTAAAAATCACATGTTTATTGCATTAAAATAATGTCTGTATGTATTTTATGATACTGTTTCATGACCACTCACTCAGTATCATTTGAGATAATGAAGTTTAAACAGGCACATGGATTTAGAAATAATATAATATTTCTAAAATGTTAACTAAACTACATTTGGAAAAGTCATAAAATAATATATAGTAGATGGTCTTTAGCATATGTTTGTGAGCTAATGATAATGGTTGTTTATGTGTGTTTTTAATTTTGCCCATGTTTAGGGAGGAAACGTTTTGCTTTATGAATACAAACACTCCTTGGGTAAATAGTTACCTTCAAAAATCTAAGGGCTAAGCAAGCAAGACCAATTATGTAACTGCAGATCAGACAGTATGTGACCATACACTCCTGCTGTTACTTACGTTATTATTCAACAAAACTCACTATAAACTAAAGGAGAGATAATTTCAAAAAATAAAAAGAATTTAGTGGGAATCAAAATAGAGGCTATACGTCAACCAGCTTGTTATGTAGTTTTAAGAATGTTGCAAACATGGTTGTAAACATGGTAATCTAATTCACTAAAAAAAATAAACCCCACTATTTTAAATAGAAATAAATTGTCACTTAAGCACTGTTATATTTTAGTTGTCAAGCAATTATAGGGCTAGTTCATAAACTCCATATGTGCCTATAAAATATAATACACCTTTTAAATATATTAACCCACACACAATGCCTTTTTTTTTCCTTTTTAAAGCATGTTTTTGCACCTCCCAGTCATTGGGATTTCCAAAAGCAGTTGCTGTTGGTTTAACTCTGTTCCCAAAGTCAGTGTTAAAACTTATAAAAGACAAGTCAGTAGCACTAAGATTTCCACTGACTCATGAAGAGCAGAGTTATGTCAAGAGAGAGCACTTCTGGAAACCTTTCTTTTCTTTAACAGTACAGAAATCCCTATCATATAATCACCTCAGCAAATCTTACCTCCAAGTCAATTCAACAGTTTACGCAAGTAAGCCAAACTCTTGCTAAGGTGCTTATAAGACAAGGTATCGTTCATTTGCCACATATATAAAACACTTTTACAAAAACAGTTCTTTGCCAAGTGGCTACTATCACATGGCTACATGGCTACTATCACATCACCTTGCAGTCAGAGATGACAGACATAGTCTGTCTTAAGAAACTACTTTTTTTTTTTCTTATTGTGCCTCACATATTTGGCAGATTATTTTGGTTTCTGTTACCCAATGTCCAGTAAAAGAAACGTGATCACTGTCACGGTGGTGTTTATGAAATTGTATCAGAAGATCACCTAGATCTAGTATGACTTTAAAAACAAATTATCAGAGTGCTGATTCCTTTTAATTTGCTTGATGTTCATTTGCCATATTTTGCAGCTTATGTTTAGAGATGTGAAGGTACTACACTATATTCCTTTCTTGCCTACCAACAGATAATCCCAATTATGCATCTCTTTACTTGCCAAAACACTACTTCAAGTGCACTTATTTCTGGAAAGGATATTAATCCTTTCTTTTTACACTGAACTACGGGCCCATCTCCGGATTAAATGCCAAAGCACACTTATTGTATCTTGATCAGGGCATCCTTCTGTTTAACAGTAATAAGACTAGATCTAAATTCCACCTGGAACCACACCAAATTTATTAGAAAACAAAACAAAAAACCCTTAAAATTTCATGTCCAGGCTTTTGCCTGACACATGTTTTTTAAATGCAATAAACAGAAGAGTTAAAACTGAAAACCTAGAAAGTCCTTCAAGACCAAGATACAATGACTACAATTTGCTTCTGTTTCAATTCAAACCAAGTGCTGAGAATTTGGAGTATCTGCAAATCATAACTCCATACTGAACTTACTCCATACTGAACTTGCTCTGCAATAAGGGGCAAAGCTACCAAGGCTTGTTTCAAGATGTGTAATACCTTTGCTTCAAATCTATCCCAAAATTACTGCCTTCCTGGAAAGGTTTCCTAAAATGCCTACAAGTGAATTACATCTCAGCAAGGCAGCAAAACAAGCCTGACCATTAATTAGCCAACAAGGCATTTATAACTATGCCTCATATAAAGTATTTTACTTAGAAATACATATGGAGAATTTTCTTCAGGAAAATGTGAAAGAATAAGCTTTTCTGCGAGATGTTTATTAAGCCTTAGATCATTCCTCAGATGAGGGAGAAATCACTGAAAATGAGTAGGGCATGAAACAAATTCATGCTGTAATGTAAAGAAATGCTTTTCCCAAAGAGAAAATTAAAGAAGAACTAAATGGATCAATGTGCTATGCATTGTGCATGGTGATTTTATGTGATGTTTGTTATAGAAATAAGGAATTTATTTTTTTCAGCCATTCCACATCTGTTCCCCCCACCCCTGAGCTTGCAATTTATGGAGGCTGCATACAGAGCAAAGGAGCAAATTAATCTCTTGTGCAATCCATCTTTAGCCAGCAAAATGACACCACATAAGAATGTGACTCAAAACAGTGGGCACATCCCACTGAAAAGAACACAGTCAATGTGTCCTTAACATGGAAAGGTAAAAGTGTAATAAACAGTAAAATCTACTTCTGTAAAACCCAATCACCATGTGGAATTTCTTTGAGTATTCCTCCATTATTTCTATGACTATATACGTTCATCAAGAATTGTTTGTCCTAAAAAATTCAGCTGCAAGGAGAGCAGACAAACTGGGAAGTATTTTTAAAGTTATTTTAAATTAGTAGATGGTGACAACCAACCCAAAACCTCCAGAAATCAATGGGCATTTTTGTTACGGTTGTATCAGCATTCTCTTAGCAGCCCAAATTCATTGCATATGCTCTGTGTTAAGCTAGAAAGATTATTCTCCACCATGTACTTCTATCATTGATGTTAAATCTTGTACAATGGAGTCTCAGTGTAGGAGGCAGAAAGGAGACTCAATATGCAAAATATTCAAAGAAATTTTTGAACATGCTCTTCAGAAAGGTTCTTAACCAGTCTGTTTAGTTTTAGGGTAAATCTTGCAGAGATCTGCACACAGTGGGTGGGAGTTTCCTTCTTTCCATCTGCCACACTAAATACAGGGTGTGTTGTTTTGCCTTTTTATCCATCTTCTTTCTCAGTATCAGCAAGCGTATAAATTTATACTGGTTCAACCATAGCACTCAGCCTTTGACCCACAGTTCAAACTCCCCAGTTACAGGGGTTTAGAATGTGAATTTGACCTTGTTGAGTATCAGAACTAAGTCCACTTAAATTTAGATCCAAGTCCTGGCAATAACTTCTCATACCCTTTTAGTTCTGAGGCTGATCAGATCCCAGATCATGAAGGAAAAAGCCATTTGTGTAGATCTGTGTATCAGATATGAATATCACTTCTGCCCCATGAGGTTCAGCATTATCAACTACAGGATTTTGGTTCAGTCCCATTCTGAACATGAAATAAAACAAATGGAGCTGCTCGATTGTGCAATTGCTGCCCTGATTTCTGATCTGCTCTCATAGTTGCTAAGTATAAAGCTTTTTCAGTAAGCCCAGGAACATCACTGCTCCTGGAGTGTGAAGAATTTATCACATAGGACATGTCAGCTGTACTGTTTAGAAAGATGAAGACCACAGAGTGTTATAAAGATGCTTTCTTTAAGCATCAGATTCTAAATCTATCCTGACCCAGTGAACTTCTGACCAAAAAGAAACGTATCTCGTTACAGCACCTGGTAGTTACAGCTGAAAGAGAAAATGTTCAGAATCAAGTCTAACTTTCTTGTTTTAACAGCTTAAAGGCTCACAGTATTTAAGCAAAAGCTGTCTTGTCATAAATAATCTTACTTAAATGCAATTTGGGGGTTGTGCAAATAATCCACCATAACAGCCTGATGTGGGAACAGAGACACATTTCAGAGGTATGAGTCTTTAGTGACTTCGAACACATTTTCCCACTGCTCAATACAATGAGACAAAATTTAATTTATTAATCTTCAAACAAAAAGTCCTACTGGCTGCTGTAAGTTTCTTCAACAGCCTAAATGAGGAGGGAAACAGTTCTGCTCTTGAAATTTTCAAAAGTAAACAGGAGGTTTTCAAGTTTGCTGTGAACAGGTGTTCCACTAAAAATTATTTCTGTCTATGTGTCTCTCCTACTTATAAACAGGGTCAAGAAAATTTTGATGTATCCCAGGCTCTTTGACTGTTAGAATGAGCTGTTCTCATTCTCTCAAAATTAAATTCTTGCTTCTCAACTTGTATATATCATAAGAGTATATGTACAAATATATGGGTAAATTGTATTTTGTTAATGTTTCCTCCTCATATAAGGCAAATAGCTTTATTTCCAAACTACCTTCTGACAGAGACAATCTTTCCAGGTATAAATCAGGAAGCTATGCATAAAAATGCAATTTTAACTGCATTTTTCTGGATGTGAAAACTAGTGCCAGCCAAAACCAGTAGATAAAAATTCCCTCTTCATGGTCAAAAGCCGTTTTAAAAATAATTTGGAAATATGAAGCCACTAGGCAGCACTGTGGAATGTACATTATTCCTAATAAAGTCTCACATTTTTTCCTATCTTTTTTAGCAAGACAAGAGGTAATAATTCCTATTCATAATGTATTCTGTATTCATGTGGTATTTAGTACTATATATTATTACTAATATTAGACTAAGTCAAAAACCTTGGGTCAGAAAAATCCTGATGTGTTATTGCCATGCAAATCCAGATCTGTATACAAACTTTGTGTCTACTCCTATTGTTCTAAGGGACTGAACCAGAACCCAAAACAGCTGAACTACGGCACAGTAAGAACCCAGTTATGCTCGTCTGGCTTGTCACTCTGGGATTCTGAGGCACCAGGATCGTCAAGGAGATCATGATTATAGACATCTAAAACTCTACAGGTCACAAACACCTTTCTTCACAAGTTCAGCATGTCTGTGCGTTCAGCTAAGTCTTAGGAGGGCCAAGCAAATGCATAATCAACCAAGTTTATTCTAGAATCAGCCACTCAATAACGGGGCTTAACTGGGCAAATTGGGCAACAGCCACTGAAGAGATTCATTCATACCATCTTTTTCTTAAATTATGCTCTGACTCTTTTTGGCTGACCATTGACCCATTAAATCTGGAAACCAATTCAAAGCCAATCAATATCCCCTACAATTCTTTAGCTCTTTTTTCTTCAAGAGCATTAGTCAAAACTTACCTCAATAACGTCTGAGAAAAGTATTTCAGAGTATTTGCAATGTCAGTTCCAGAGGGCACAGGGTATATGTTGTGGAGAACCCGGTTGTGGTATTCTTGAAGGTAACGGATTTTGGAAGCAACTACATAAAAGACAAGAAGACAAACACAGAAACTTTCATTTAGGTTTTTTGCAGACTTTGAAAGAGTCGTGTCTATCTCTTCCATTTCCCTTTGTTTTTAAATTTAAGTATTAAACTCAACAAACAGAAAAATATCTCTGTTCCTTCTGTTCTGACTGAATAAATTGTAAAAGAGTGCCAGGGAGAACACATGGAAGTGAATTTCTGCATCTGTATTAGGCAAACTTAGTGCTAGCAAATTAAAAAATATATATTATCACTCTGTACTTCTTCCATGTCTCCAAGCATCTCAAGATTCATTTATAATGAATGAGTCATTGGATCACAGGAGGTTCATGTGAGACAGATAAGTATTTCTACAGCCAAAGCAGAGATATAAGCTAAGACAGAGAGACCTGACGAGATTTACTTTATGCAATGAACTAAAGATATGAAAAGAGCAAAGTGTCTGCTGTTTATTTGTCTTAGAAAGTGTGATCAAGTAGATGAGGGGATTTCAAAGAGCGGTAGGAGGTGTACACCTTCACTGAAACCACTTTTTGTTGTATTACAAGTAACAGTGGGTTTATTTTCTAATGGGATCCTTGTTCAGTATTGGGAAAAAAGTGATTACCCACCCTAGTTGCATTGCCTTACATTGCCTATACAGCACAAGACAGTCTCATGTAGAGACACCTACACACACTCAGCTCTCTGTGCTCCACTCAGATTAATCAACTCTGCTGAGAGACAGAGTGCATTGGCTGTGACAGAGGGCTGCTCAGCTGTGCTGGACTGCAGACACAGCCTCATGAAAGCACAGCTGCCTGGGAGCTCTTCATCATGTTAAAAGTGCACCAAGACCGTAACAGGCAGTTAAAAAGGGAGACGCTTCTGAGTTCTTTCAGCCCTTAGGCATATGGATTATAACAGTGTTTCACTACCCCAAGATATACCTTGCTCCCCTACAGGGCTCCTTCAGTGTGGAAGATAAATCATGCTTCCTAAACATGCAATTAGTCAATACTTTGTTTTATTCTCATGGTCAAATGGCATTTATTAAGGAATGAATACCATTAAGTCCTCCACTGAACAAAAATGTACTAACTGCCTGAGAGACATCACTATGCCTCTCACTGCTGAGATATCTGAACAGTGTGTGAACATTCTAATTTTTTTTTCTGTGCCACTGGCAAGTTGAATGAGAAGGGGTGACGTATCCACATTACAGAAAAAGACTGATGGACAGACACCAAGAGCAAAATGTCTGCAAATACTGTTGAAGGCTCAGCTTGAGATACCGAAAGCCATTTTGCCAGTATAGGTAACAGTACACAATGGACTTCCACATCCAGAAAACAAAAGATCCAGTGAGTGGCCAACCACACAACAAATGAGGTTTGACAATTTCAAGTCAATTATCCATAAAATGAGGAACACTCAAATAATCATCAAATGAAGAATACTGTTTTCTTGAACGCGTGACAAGAAATCCAACCTTGCAGCACCCAACCAAGGTCATTCTTTAGCTCATTTCCTGCTGTAAGGACTGCACTCCCCAGTTCCTGCAGCAAGTGAAGCTTCTACAGACAAAAGTCTCCCTCATGATATTACCTGGCTTCATCACAAGGAGAAAGCCCATCATGTGACTGAAGGGCTGGGGTCTATGTGAAAGCAGCAAGCAAAAATGCAACCAGGGGCACTGCCATAATGCGTATGTAGAAGTAATACACGAAAAATGCATAAGCATCTTTAGTTATATTTCCTCATCTTTAAGTCTTTTACTTCACAAATTTATTTTAAGGTGACATTAATGAAAAACTAAAATCCAATCACTACTTTTTCCCCTCCCTCTCAAACAACTGAAAAGAGAAGTTTCATCACATGGACTCAGATCGCCTCAGGATAGCTTGGGAGCAAGACCAGAGCCTTTCAGGCCACCACGTAGGCCTGTGGCACATAAACTGTGCTTTGCAGGAGGCTATCCTGTGTGAGAGCAGCCATAACTAGCTTCTTATACAGCCCCCAAACCACTGGGGCAGTAACATCTGGGCAGGATGTTACAGAGATCAACTTGAGCAGTCCAAGACTGTTTTCCCCTTCCTATCTCACACTTCATTCTTTCTGCCCACTAATCTCAGTTTTAGTCCCAGATTTGCAGGCCATCTCATCAGATTATTAAAGGTAGACATTTGCTTTGACTGTCAAAAAAACCAATCTAGTCTAGTTTAGTTTCTAGATTAAGAAAGCAATGACTTCATAAATGTATTTTGTGATGTTACTTTCTCTTGTCAGGGGAAAAAAAAATGAAACCAAGTATACTTGTAAAGGACACAGACTATGTGTCACAGCACCCAACCAAGAACAATTTGCAGCAAGGTGCACAGATTACTGTGGCTGCCATGGTTTGCTGTCAGATACCTGTAAATTAAATGGACGAACAAAATGCCACAGATGATTACAGAATTCAGATCTAGAGGTATTTCTGAGAGCTGTGTGCCTCCCTACAGTTACTAACTTTGAATACAGAGAAGAGGGGTATCTAGAATCACTTAGAATCACTTTTTTTAAAATAAAGATGGAAATCCACTTATTTCTATTAATTGACATTGTTGTGCAATTGTATCAGGCAAAATATCAAAAGAGAAAACTTATTTATTAAGCCCAAATATTAACATTAACTTTAGGCTAAAGGTTTCAGCCTCACTTCTCAGTTCTGCTTCCCAAAACTATCCATTTCAGCACAGCCTCCCAGAACACAAAGAAACTTCTGAAGGAAAGCCCCAGAGCAAAAACTTTTCCAGCTTTCAAGTTACAGCAAGTGTGTCAATGACCCAATTTTCTGAGTTTCTGACTACCCGGAGACACACTTCAAAAAGTGATATCACCCTATGGAAGTACTTGGCCACTGTCACAGGGTCATCACAAAAAAAAAAATAGGTATCTCTCTAGGATCTACACAGACCTCACTAAACCCCTCAGCCCCCATGCAAGCATTGACTGAACCAAGAGTGAAACCATTAGGAGTCCTCAGAGATGGCTTTGGCTGCTCCACTGTTCCAGAGGGGAACAGAGCAGGCATCAGGCATTCCCAGGATATTACTTACCACAACTGAACACCAATTGCTGCTATTTAAGGTGAAAAATAATTCATTTTCTTTGAATACAACAGAACATGTCAGGCATGCTGCAAAGAGTCAAATGATGAAAGTCACTGTTGATATGTCTAGTATGGGATACAAGATGTGTGTGGTCACAAAAAAGGGAAGCTTCTCCAGTCGACTTCCCAGACTGACACCATTTTACCTGTTGTTCATACAACCTGCCCAAGAGCTGTGGTATTCATGTTTAGACCAGCACATCTTCTGCTCCGATCAATGTGATTCCTCAGTTGTAGTGTTTCACTGATGTTCTTCGTAAACTGAGATTCATTATGACTTGTGACTTGAGTCCTTCCAAAGACATTCTGGTTCTTGCCTGTCACTCCGTGAGGGCAGAAGCAACAACAGCAACAGCTGGGGGTTTGAAAGTTTGACTGGTAGTGATGTATGCACACCAACACATCCTTGTCAGAGTCCATTGCTCAAAAATTGCAGGTGAGGGAATCTTGAAGTTAGGCAGAGACAAAGACATTTGGTAATGCCATAAGAACTAGTCCGTCAGAACTTATCAGAACTTGATAAACAAAATACATTCAGCAGGTTAGAATGCAAAGGATATGTCCATTAACCAAGTACTCTTCCTGGAGTATCATGAAAAGGAACATTAGGAGGCAGAAAGATCTAAAATCTGGACCCCAAGTAAATCTTAAAATAGAGAGCAACAGGGACATGGCAGGTCTAGATGCAGTGTCTTGAAAAGTACAAAGGGATGAAAAGAAAAAACAGCCAAGGATAAAATAGGAAGGAGAAGCTCAAACAGAGCAGACCGAAAGCATTAGGAATGGAGGAACAGAGAAGGCAGAATAGAAAAGAAAGAAAATGCCATAGCCAGTGCTGGGACAAAAAGCAGCACAAATTCTTCCGCATGGCAGTGTGAAGGAAGTGTAATTAATGTATAGGTATCACATGAAAGAAGAAACAGTTACAGAACCCAGGTGGAAGGTGGGGAAGGCAGCAACAACAGAACAGTACAGATCCAAACATTGCACAATTCAGGGCTTCTGCACAGTCAGAACATTGTGTCTCTATTTATGAGGCTAGATCTGCACCTCTATAGCAATAAATTAACATCTGCATAATATTTTTAAAGCAAGATCATCCATCACTATAAATAAGCAGTAAACCCTAAAGGAAAAAAATACAGGTATTCTTTTTGTTAGATCAGTTCAGCATAGGCATATATAAACACAAGGATCCTCCTCAGTGACCTGGAGGAAGAAGAGAGCGAGTCTCAGCATGTGAAGTGTCAAATCACATCACGTCATCGTGACAAACATCAATCCAACCTCCTGGTCACAGACTGCCTGTTCATAACCATGACACTGTATCAGGCAAGAAAGTAGCTTTGACATGGGTGATGAGCTCGACTGCCCGAGCATTTTCTTTTCAGCCTCCCATCAGGGCTCTTGCAGACACACCAGGTGTCATGAGCAACAACAGTGGGGAGCACTTCCCTGGCCCAGATGCAGGTATCCCAATCACTATGTCATCTAATCATGCTCGATCAGATCTAGCCAACATGGTGGTTAGAACACCCGTGACCAAGCAGAGGCCGCGGGCAGGGGGATGCCAGCACCTGGGGGAATCCTGCTGGGACACCGGGCACTGTGGCAGGCGGCCTGCGGGCAAGACACAAACACCCAGCCTACATTCACCCAAAAGGTGAGCGGCATGGGCAAGAACGACAGCAAGACTCTTGTCGCTCTATCTCATTGCAAGACCACCTGCAAGGTGGCAACGCGTGCGTCAGCTCTGCTCTCGCAGGTGGCTGCATCCTTTGAGACAGGGCGCAGCGCTGGCAGACGGGCCAGGCTGGACCGCTCCCGCNCCGCCCCCGCCGTGGGGCGAGGGGCCGAGCCGGCGGTCTCAATATTAACTCTCAACCCCGATCCCTCATTTCCCCCGTCGGGTCGCCGGCGCTGCCTTTGCACAAACACGCCGCCGCCCCGAGCGGGCCGCCCGGCCAGCGAGGGGCTCCGGGGGCTGCGGCCACCCAGCACCGGCGGCGGCTCCGACAGAAAGAGCCAGAACGCCGGCAGCCCCCTCCCCCTGCACCGCCTGCTCGCGGCCGCCGCAGAGCGCGGCAGGAG
>VZRV01005745.1:3317402-3414346 GCA_013398115.1 Falcunculus frontatus | reverse complement strand
GCTGCCGGTGCCGGTGTCGCTGCCGCTGCCGGTGCCGCAGGGCTGCGGGCCGGGGAGCGGCGGGCGGGCGGGAGCGGGCGGGAGCGCGCTTAAAGGAGCAGCGCGCCTGGCGGCCGCGGCAAACAGCATCCTCAGGAGGGACGGGGTGGGAGATGGGAAGGGGAACGTGGGACATGGCATGCTATGGGATGAGATGGGATGCGATGGGGAGGGGGAGGCCGGCTGGCCCCGGGGCTGTCGTGGGGCACCCGCGCCAGCAGGGCTGTGGCCCCGCCGAGCTTGTCACAGCGTCGAGTTGGGAGCTGCCGAGACGGAAAGTCTTGATAAGCGTCGGCGGTGCCCCCGAGGCCGCCAGGGTGGCCGGGGCTGCGGAGGCGCTGGCGGTGCCCTCGTCCGGCCCCTCGGGAGCTGCACTGAGCGAGGACAGCGGTGGTGGCACTGCCAGGGGCTGTGCTGTGTACTCCGTGGGATCCTTGGCGTGGAACAGGAACGTTGTTCCCTTGAGTACTTCCCCCCTCGACCCCTGGGCTCTAGCTGTGTAGCCCAGGCGGGCGGGCAGTCAGGTGCCTCTGCCCGGCTTTCCCCGCCTGTTTCCATAGTGCACCAAGCACCTCGGGACCGCCATGCCTTACCCGAGGAGACAAGGGCTGCGCTCAGCCCCGACCGTGTTCCTCTCCATCACCAGATCCCAGCCATGGTGACCGCCCCAGGACGAAGGTGGGATGAGAAGACCTTTGTCCAACTGTGGTGGGAGTACTGTAATAACAACAAAATTCATTTGCTGCAAGAGAAATTATTTCACCGCTGTGTGTCCTGTCAGCTTCCCCAGCGTCCTGACTTGTCCTTACCAGGTCTCAGAAATGAATGGTTAGCTATGAGTTTCTTCTCTGAAACTTTCCAAACCAGTTTTTCATATCCTCACAACTCTGAAAAAGCTATGTGGAAGCAGCAGTATTTCATCAGCCAGGGCATGGGAGTCTTGATGTTTACACACAAAAAAATCCATTGCAACATACTCTCCTCAAAATTCTGGGCTGTGTAAGATGAGCAGGCCTGTAGTAGTCAAAGAGAACTGTGCTGTAGAGGTGGAGGAAAAGAGGTATGTTTTGTTATTCATCATACAAGGCAGTGCCTCCAAATTACTGCTGCCCTGATTTGAGGACAATGCACATTTGGTGCCAGGAACTGCGGTGAAGGGGCAGATGCTGTTCGCTGGCATTTAACTGGTTGGCTTTTCTTCTGAAAGCAATTTTCTAAAAATACTGCATGGGCAATGTTTCTTCAACACTTTATTAGGTACAAAACAAAGCTCTTACTGGAAGCCATAGTTTTTTCCACAATCCCTGCTGCTTGTGAGCCACAAAGAGAGAGCCAAGCCAATTTATACCGCTGTTTTCTCTTGTACATTCAAATATTTGAGAGTAAACATTTAAGTTTTTTCTTTTATTAGAAGCTTTATTTAATGAAGTGCCCAGACAGGTCATGTAGTGCTACAAATCCTGCTTCTCCCAACCCTATGTCTCACAACATGGAGCATAAGTGATGAAAATACAGACAAGTGGCTTTCAGACTTCATTGAAATAAGGTATTGAAGACAGATTTCATCTTTGAATTTCTGTCTGTTGATGCAATAAATCAATCTGAACTGCTTTATTGCTCATTACAGAACAATAGGGAACTCTCTGCACTGAGAAGAACTGAGTTTCCATTAGTATCTTTAAAATACACCAAGTGTTCACGTTCCAGAATGGTGAGCTTATTAAAAACACTCAGGTTGATAAAGCAGGAGTACACTGAGAAAATATTAATTCCATTTCTCATGTAAAATTTCTTCTTTAGTTTAAGTGTCTGAAAATTGCAGCTATGCCTGCATTTACTGAACAAGGTCCTACACAGTTCAGCATGTAGTTCAGGTACATGGTAAACAATTTATTGCTTATGAGTCCTTCTGCATTGTCTAAACAATGTCTAAGCCCTAAATAAATCCCATACAAGTCATCTATTGTTCAGTCAAACAATTTAATAGTTGCCTAGTTTGTTAATTCAAGTATAGAGACTCACACTTTAAATTGTGAACAAATGTCATTAAGGAGCAAATATAGGAACGTGGTACTCTGGGAATTAATTTCTCAAGTCTCTGGGCTGAACCAAAGTCATAATTTCTCAGCAAGATCCTCATGAATGTACCTAATAAAATGGGTACAGTGCTCCACTGGAAACCTTTTTAAGCAGCTAAGTTTTACATCTATATGTTTTTTGCCTCTGCACACACTCAGTTAAGAGAACACATAAAAGCTGCAGGCATCTTAAAGCCCACAAATCATTAATGAAAGAACATATTTTTAACATTAAATGAATGGGGAGGGGAAAATTTACATACCAACTGATGAAAACTGAAAGAATAAATGCTACTTGCTGAGTTCATGAGCAGAAATTTCACAGAATCATGAAATCTTCAAAGTTGGAAAGAATCTCTGGAGTTTGCCTGCTCTAACTTCCCTGCTCAAAGCAAGGTCAGCTAGAGCAAATTGCTCAGGGCCATGTGCCATCAGGTTTAAAATATCTGCAAGGATGAAGACCCCACAACTTCTCTAAGCAACCTGTTCAAATGTTTGACCATCCTCACAGCAGAAAGTGTTTTCTTCTGTTTAAGTGAAAATTCTTGTATTTCAGTTTGTGTCAATTGCCTGCAGTCCTGTCACTGAGCTCCACTGAGAAAAGTCTGGTTCCCTCTCCTTAGTCCCTGTGCTGAGGTATTTGTACACATTGACAAGACCCACTCCCCACCCCAAACCTTTTGACTTTGGGGCTAAACAGTCCCAGTTCTCTCAGCACCTTTTATACGACAGGTGCTCTGGTCTCTTCGTCACTTAGCCCTTCCTTTGCCTTACTTCAGTATATTCATGTCTTTCTTGTACTGGTGAGTCCAGAACCAGACACAGCACTCCAGCTGGGTCTAACCAGTGCCAAGTAGAGGAGTATGAACACCTCCCTTGACCAGCTGGACATGCTCTTCCTACTGCAGCCCAGGATCCTGTTTGCCTTCTTGCCACGAAGGCTCGTTGCTGGCTCGCAGTCAGCTTGGTGTCTACCAGGACCCCCGTATCACTCTTTGCAGAGATGCTTTTCAGCTGCTCAGCCCTAGCCTGTACTGGTGCTTAGTTATTCCCTCTGATGTGCATGACTTGGATTTTCACCTGTTGAACTTCATGAGACTCCTGTTGGCCCGTGTCTCCAAGCTCTCAAGACACATTTGAATGGCAGCACAACCATCAACTTCTGGTGTATCAGCTGCTTCTCCAAGTTTCGTATCATCTGCAGAGGGTGTCCCATCATCTGGGTCACTGGCACAGACATGAAACAGCACTGGCCCAGAGCTGATCCCTGCAGTGCAGCACTGGTGACTGGTTTCCAGCTGGACTTTTTGCCCCTGATCACAACCCTTCGAGCCTGGCGGTTTGTTTGGCCACCGTTCAATTCACATCATTGTCAGCTTGCCTAGTCCATATATCATCAGTTTATCTTTGCTGATGCAATGGGAAGCATTGATGAAAGTCTTGCTAAGGATAAACTGTCACTGCTTTCTCCTCATACACTGAGTTAGTAATTTTGTTGCAGAAGGCTATCAGGTCAGTCAGGCATGATTTTCTCTTTGCAAATGCACAGTGACTACACCAAACAACCTTCCTGTCCTTAATGTGTTTGGAAGTGGTTTACAGGATTATTTGCTCCATCATCTTCCCACGGATCAAGGTGAATATAAATGACCTATAATTTCCTGGACACTCCTGCTTGTCCTTCTTGAAAAGAGGAGTGACATTTGCTTTCTTCTTTTTCTCAGAACTCTCCCAGTTGCTTTGGACTTTTTAAAGATAATAAAAAACAGTCTTACAGTGTCATTGGCCAACTCCCTCAGAATTTGTTCGTGCATCCTATCATGTCCCATGGACTTGTGTATGTCTGGTTGTTTTGAAATGTGCCTTTTGCAGGACAAAGTAGATAAGGTTTGGAAGGGATGTGGAGTATATTTTTTCTGTGCATTGTGCTGGTTTTTGACTAAATTTTGCCTGCCTAAGAGTGTGCATTATAGTTACAACATAATTCAAGAATAAATTAATGAAATATCCTATAAGGAGAAAAGAAGTCATCAAGAGCAGAAGTCACTATTTATGTGACTGTTGTCACTTTGAATTACATTTTCAAGTATTCAGCTCCAAAAAGACTCAAAATCTAGTATTGTTCTTTTTTTAATCTCCAAGCATTAACGAATCTACTTTTAGAAAGGTAATCCTTTCTGAAAAATACAAATCCTAAGCCCTCCTACCTTGAATCATGTACAGAAAATTTATTAAACTGTTCATAAATTCAATTTATGCATGTATAAAAATAAACCTAGGTATCAGTTTACAGGGATACATATCTGCACACCTTTATCCAGACATGTTCACTGTTATCAACTCTTAAAACAAAACATTTCCTTAAAAGCTCAGCTTCCAGAGTCATGTAATTACAGGGGTTTCTATTTGAATTTTAAATAAAAATTAGTTCTTGCCTGGCGTATTCAAAGACTCCAATGCAATATAAACAATGTTTGAAACAAATGAGGATTTTAATACCTAAATGAGAGGCAAGGACCTAAGTGCTTTGTAAGTTTTATCAAAACACAAAACAAAACCAGCTAACTTCCAATATAATTTATTTTAAGCCAATGCCTCATTTTTTTTAAACTTCCTCACCATTTTTGGCAGGAGATTTCAATAAATGCATTGTGATAGGGATATTAAAAACTGCAGTAGAGGTGGGAACATTCTTGCTTTAATCACTACAAGCCTATCTGAATTGGAGGCTGTGGAATGGAGGAAGGCAGGGGAGAGCAGAAACTGCTTGATGAGCCAATGGTAATTCCAGTAAGAAAAGCCAAACACAGAGTGAACTCGATCAGGAGAAGGCAAGTTTCTCTGGCCCTCAGTATTTTTCAATCCACGTGGTTCTTTCTGGATACTTACAAGGCTAAACTAATGCCAATGAGAGGGTCTTGGCATGGAACTGGAGCCCCTGAACAGCTCTTGCACAGTGACCAACCTCCTCTCTGTCAGATTCAAACAGCAGATGGAGTCCCTCAGGCTCAGATGAGTGTATTTGACAGCAATAGTTATACCATATTAAATTAAATTTGTCTCTAAATCTTTGCTGTATGTAAGCATTAATCCTCATGAATGAATGTAAAATATATAATAGCTTGAGGAAGAAGTCTGTCTGGGATTAAACTGAACAGTTAGGCTTAATTCAGATAGGCTACAGTATGTATCCTGGTTGACACAGGATGATTTCTGGAGCAGTTCCTTAGGGCTTTGACACCTGGGTTAACCAGCATGAGCCAAGAGACAGTGAACAGGGAAAGCACCTCTTCTTGCTCACAGAAAATCATGTCTGCACAAAAGTAACACAATATTACTGACAGCTTCTATACTCTTGTGCAGGGAAATTATTTCTTCTGAGGTGAAGATATCAAATCCTAGCCTCTGTTCTGAGACTTAAAAATGCAAGGAAAACTTCCTTTAGGGGTGCTATCACACAGCACTGCGTACAGAAAAAAACATCAACCAGACCTTCCTCCTGTGGGAGGACAGGAAAGTAACTGTTCTGAGAAGGAAGGTGTAGAATATAGTAGGAGAGAAATTTGGATAGGGTAGAGAATTAGAATAGAATAGAGAACAAGTTGGCAGTAATGGCAGAAGTGATCATGATGTGACCAGAAGCTTGGCTGAAGCCACCGACCCATATCAGTTATGCCATCTGGCATGTGACAAATTCATTTCAGTCATCACTGGCTTGGGCTGCTTTAAAGTGAGAGATGGAGCAGTAAAGGGCTCTGTGGCTCATTGCTAGTACTGTGTTTCCAACAGAGTAGCCAGCCTGTGATATTGATACTTGTTCTTTCTTTCCCCAATTTAGAATAATTAAGACTTCAGGAAAACAAAATGTCATTAAGAAATAGAGTAGTTATTTGATTGTACTTACAAAACTGTAATTTTCCTCTTATTCTGATAATTACATCAACTAAGTCTGTGGATGTTTGCTTTATTATTACATTTGTCAGTATCTGTTGCTGTAAAAATCTCTGATAAATGCCCTCAATTTCTCTTCTAGAGTAATGTCATTAGCCTCCAAGTGAACAAAATACTTAATTTGTTACCATAGCAGTGGAGTTTGAGAAATACATGGTGACCTGCATAAAGAATTAGCACAAATTTGATAAGCATGTACTAGGACTATTATAAAATCAGAGATTGGATATACTGCTCTAAGAGGCACAGTCTTTGTGACAGCTACCATGCCAAGTTTGTGAAAATTAGCACCACCCTGGCGGAATCATATCTCCCCCCCAAAAGGCTGGGATTTTTTCTTACCTTTAATATCAGACTTGTTCAGAATTAACTATACCACCTACCCACATGCCTAAAATAAAAACACATTGTAGTGGTAGTAATGCTTTAGGAATCAGAATGACAAGTTTCAAAATACTGCCTTCTGAAACCTATCACAGCATCATGGCCCAAAGGCAAAGAAAATTAACAGAGAAATCAAGAAAAGCAGATACGTACTTCGCTTTAGTATTTCTACACTTAAGTAAAAACATTTGTTAAAATGTCTCTGCTGGGCAAAAACAGTTACAGAGAGCAAAAGAAGGTATGAGACTTCCCACAAGAAAATGAGAAAGCATGAAATGCTCAACACTGCTGAGGTGCTTGGTGTTTTACCACAGCTGCACCACGTTTGTGACCCACGGCAGGGTCACGCCTCTGGCTCAGTAACAGCTAAAACTGACAGACCTTGCTCCTGCATTTGAAGGCTGCCTCCCTAGGAGCCAGCGAGCTGTCTAGTCTCTTCTCCAAATTGGTTTGCTCCACATAGGAGTCCAGGAGCTACCTAAGATGAAACAAAGGGTGGACTATCAGAGACTGGAACCTTGGGGGAAACAGAAAGTGAACTAAATTGACGGAACTGGGACACTCCTAAAAGAAGCCTGTAGGAAAGCTGCTGCACTTTACATGGGAATGTATTTTTCTCATCTGCAGATCCTTAGAAATTGTCCTGTCTATTGCAAATTCAGGCCTGCTTACAATTGCACGGTATTCCCCAACTACTTTTTGCAGACCCAGAGTGTTTATGGACCACAAGATGAATACTTTTGGGCCTCTTAATTTAAGTGTAAGCTTATCCAGAGCATCCATTCTTAAGAAGAGACAACAGAGTAGCTGAAAGACACTTCTACTTACTCAGAACTATGAGTATTTTAGCTTAATTGTACACTGCAGTACATAACTATAATCACACAGCATGTAAATATTACAAAGTTTAGTTCAGTACAAGATCTTCTGTCTTATCTGGAATGGCTGCTACTTGTGTTGCCATGGAAGAAAAGGCTTCAGCCACTTACCCTTAGGAATATATGTGTTACCTGTGCTACCACCTACAGTCAGCTTAAAGCCAGCTTTGACCCATCAGCAAGAAATGCAAACCATTGATGTAGATATACCATGAGAAGCATGTCAGGGAACCATCCTCCAACTCTGTTTCCACCTCCTGCTACCCTGCTGCCTTATCTTGGGCAAGCATTTCATGTTTGGGGCCCCCCATCTGTAGAATTACAGGAGGGAGTCTCTTGCCTTTCTTCGCAAGGGACTCCACTGATGTCCACACACAAAACTGAGCATCACTCAGGGAGCCCCGAGTGGTACCTGTCAGGCTGCAGGTAGGGTCATTGCTGCTGAAATGAAACACCCACCAGCCATTTTGACCAAACACCTTGGGGAGTTGCAGGAAGCTTGAGGAAAAAACAGCTGTTGGAGCCGGAGTCCCAGGCACTACTGGCTGCATTTATTGGCCCAGTTCTGGCTGAACGGTGGCTGGTTTAGACTAATAAATAAACACCCTTGCACTTAGTGAAGCATATAAGCTCACTCATACCACCCTAACAGCAACAAAAGGTGCCTGCAATGACCCAGCTTCTCTCCTTTTCATATTGGTTTTCTAGGTGACACATTCCCCAGAGCTTCCAGTCTCTGGGTTAAAGATCCATTTTGAATCAGTAAATGGGGCTACATGAAGACTGGAGCAATTTAAAATGCCCGTAAAACATAATCAATTGTACTTTTAGGAAGAAATACTTGAAGTGGACTGGAAATCTGAAAAAAAAGTATTTGCAAAAAACACTTAAATTTTAAATAGCTCTTCAGGTAAGTAGTTTCTAAAAATTATCACTACTTCAATAAAAACATCCCTATATATCTGTAGTCCCAGATATTAAACACCAAGTGACTTTTTTACCACATTTCATCCAATGCAATTCTCAGTGCTTTACTCACATCCCCCAAGTACGTATTATAACCAGGCACTCTTATTACTCATTGCCATAATTTAAGAGGACAAGTACAACAATTGAAATGTAATATCTCACCGATTTATTTAAGCATTACTCGGTGAGAGAAGGATGATGAAATCAGATACAGGACAAGCAGATACACTGGAATGTTCAAACCTGATTTTTACAAAAGATTCTCCAAAACAGCCTTATGATTCCAAAGGATGCACTCACAGTGTGCAGGAGCAAAGCTTCAGATTGAGTGTCCAAGTGCCTTTCAGTCACTGGCATTGCTTTTTCTCTGGATACCAGGACTGCAGGCACATATCCAACATTCATTCAAATCTGTGGGAAACTTCCCACATACACAACTGGGCTTTCACATCAGACTGTTCAACTAAGGGACAAAGCTATCATTTCTTGTAAAAAAATAAACAAGAATGACTTTCTTTAAACACTCAGGATGAATGTGTCCACTGTCACTCTGAAAAATTCAGTCATGGTTACGAGTCTGAAGGGAACTCACGACAATTTATTTGTAAATCATACTTTAGAAGTATAGCAAGAATATATACATTTTCACACATTCACAGCCCTACTTTCAGAATCTGTTTAGAAATTAGATATTACAAATGACTTAATGGAATTATAAATGATATTCTGCTAATACTTAAGCATCACGACTAATCCTTAAACATCACAAAAGCTTCATATTCTGAGGTTTTTTGCAAGACAGACATGAAATCATTAGAAGACACTCCTTTATTACACATGTAACATGGCATAACAAATATTATTTATTGTACTTTTCTCAAATTTAGTCTAGAATTCAAAGTATTTATCATATTAATTGCAAGTAGCAATCATGGGAAAATCTCTCAAAGGTAAAAAATCTTAATCTAAAAACTGAAAATAAATTGAAGTATCTGACAATCATGACCTGCAGAAAAGCATTTATTCTGGTGGAAGAGTAAATTGGGTGGGGGAACACATCAAAAGGACATCTGTAAAGATTAAAGAGAAACTCTCAAGAAAATCATCTTAAATTCGCAGAGTTTTAGTCTGAGATGACTATAAAAATTTTTTTTCTGTATTTTTTCCACTTTTTTTATTTCAAAGTTTCGATGGTACCCCTATGAGCTGGTGCAGACAGGATGAAGGAACAATGACAAAATCATGAATGAAATGCAAAGAGTAAACTCATTTTTTTGTTACCTCACCGACCAGGGATCACCAAAGCCACAGACAGGAGAGGCACAGGTGGAAACATAGGTACTGCAAAGCTTGGTCCATGGTGGAAGATCAGCAAACCTGCTGGTTTTTTCCTGTATTTCAGGGATTCACACAAGTATAATTTAGCACTGTGCTTTAATCTTGCCCACAGGAGGGCAGGATTCTCAAGCATGTTTGATAGGGTGCCTCTAAAGGTACCATGGGCCTGTGTTTCCTAGACACAGATGTTCTACTTGTCTAAAACACAAGGTCAAACAACAATTCGCATGATATATGTGTTTTTCAACAGCCAAACTGCAAGTCACTTGAGCGTGTTTACAGTCCTCCTCATCAATCTTCCATTTCTCATAGCACCTGATGACAGATTCAGGCGGGTCCAATGCAACAGGTGATGGCAGAATAGACCTGCCACTATTTTGTATTGTTACACCATTGTATCCCTGGATCCAATTCTACAATATCTGCAAAAGCTTTCTGGGACCTGGCCCATGGGATGGGTGATAGTATGTGAACTGGGACTTTCAAGAGAGTCCAAGCTAGGAGTATTATAGTTTATTGCAGTCTTTAGATCTTAATTTTGAAGGGATTTTTTTTCTATTTCTTTTTATAGCTTGAAAGGTGGCACAGGAACCATCCAGCTGGTCCAAGAACCGCCAGTGAAAATGCTGAGAATCCAATGATTGTCTCCTAAATTAAAGGAAATAAGGTTAGATAAAGCTAAACAAATTGAAATGCTCTCAGAATAAGCTGTCTGTTGCCAAGCAAATTATGTGGTATTATTGAACTTCTGCAGCTATAATTCCAGAGATGTGACAGATTCTAAAGGAAAAATAATCCACAGAGGATTATTTTACATGTTTGAACTACAAGCACTATCAAGCTCTGGCAGTCAGAAAGAAAAGTATCTTAGAACATTCCATGCACCACCATGCTTATAGAAGACACATTTAAAAGAACAAAAGACACACTAAAAGACATTAGGCAAATGTCTTATTTTCCTACAGATTCAGTACATTTTGTGCCTATTTCTTGAGCTTTTTATAAATAAAATCTTGATAGAAACAGTATTATTTGCTTAATAGTTACAGTACCACAGCTAAGGACTATTCAGATAAAAGAGCTTTGGGTTTTTACTAACACTGGGAGTTGATACAATAGGGCAGAGAGTTGCTGCTTAATTTAGTTAAATAAATTTAGCTGGTCTTCTATAATCACATACTGGAATACTTGTGCTGGGGACTATAATCAAAGCTTATAAAAGGCACCCCACAGAAATGGATTTTGTGGCATGTCTCTGTAGGATGCTATGACAGCATTCCCTTCCTCTCAGGCACAAATTTCCCTTCTAGGAAGTGGGAGGAAACTAACTTCTTTGAGGAGTGGAGGGAATTCCTGGGGAGAGCTGGCTTCTAGTTAAGACGAAGAAAACAAATATTTTCTATATGAAAAAGAACAGCAAGAGCAAGGTCTTCCAAGAGGATGGATTTACATGAGAAAAAAAAAGTGAAGGCTCAAAGACAGAACTCACCAGCAGTCCCACTTTGTCTTCAGGTGGGGAGCTGTGGATCCAGCAGCTGCTCCAGCTGGCAGACCTGAAGCAGAAGAGTCGGGATCCACAATGCATTATAGGGCCCATTATTTTAGCCCGGTGAGGACAGAGCACAACTGGGATATCCTGACCAACAAGTGACTACTGCTACCAGGAATTTTTCAGTCCGTTGTTATTTTCCATTGCTCAAAGCCTGTAGAATGCTGAATTCTCTTCAATGAAGACTGCTCAACAGTCAAGTCCCTTCATTTTTAAGCTGGGTGCAAGAAGCACCAGCACCTGTCCTCGGGTCATCCGCAGCAGGAGCGTGTGTTTGTGCCTGCTGGCTGGCAGAGGAGCACCTGGGGATGTTGCAGTCACCTCCCACGGGCTTATTTGAATTATCCTGCTGAGCCGAGGGGATGGGAGGAGTCTGTCTCTGCTGCTGATGCTGTGAGCAAAATGGAGAAAGCTGTCTCTCCTCCCATCTACCAGAACCTTAAAAGTCTTTTTTCCCCTATATTTATATGCATATGTCTCTCCACACAAATTCCTTGCACCCCAATTACACGCTCTCTGGAATTCCCCTTTGCAGTTCACTTACTACCTTCATTCAAGAAACTGACCCATAAATGACCAGTACCTTGAAAAAAATACTTCCCTGCTCCCACTGCAGAGAATATCTCCTTCCTGCACATCCTACCCAAAACATCATTAATCCATGTGTACAGTGATGCTGTGAGGCTTTCCTGCTGGGAGAGCAGCCGTCCACAGCAGGGAAATGTCAAGTCACCTGCCTGGGTTCAGCATCAAAGCAAAACGTGTGACAGGGTAACAGACAAAGGCAGAAAAATGTTATCAGCACTTCTGGTAGGAGATTCTGGTAGGAGATAAGGGCAGAAGTAGCTGGGCAGGCACAGAGATGGACATGTCTATTCCTCTGCATGCAGAACTGGATGGATGCTGAGCCCAAGCTTAGGAGCTATTAGCCAAGGACCCAGCACCGTGCTAATTAAGCAACTCGTCTTGCAAACTGGGGCTGGTTTATAGCTAGTCAGCTTTCAGCCATAGCAACCAGACATCTGACAGTCTGTGCATATCTGTTTAAAATGTGTTACTTGTGCACTCAGGTGGAGAGGCAAGGAAGTAAATAATCCCCCCCCTCAGCTATGGACTGTGCCATTTCCAGTATGCACATTTTTGAGAGATGAATTCTGTGCTCATTACAAGCAGACATGAAGATTTTTACTCAAGTGCAGCAAGCAGGAAATTTATTAATTCCCTACTCATTTCTAAATACCTTTTATTAATTTTTGCTGTGCTTTCTCCTGCCTTTAATTATCAAATCCTGAATCAGATAACTACGGCATCCTTCTCTAGGCTTCTTGTCAGAGTACACCCTTGAAGCTCACTTCTAAGACAGCCTGCAACACACTGATGGTGGGGAGAGCCTAAGCTTGAGGGGTTTTGACAATGTGCAGAATATGTTAGCAAGGTGTGAAGAGTGAAGAGTTAGGAGTCTACACAAACAAACAGTGGTGGATCAGTGATTAAACAGACATATCTGGCATGTGTTTTGCCACAGCTGTGGTTTTGTTATCTGGTAAATTTAATTGCTTGATTTTATGGAGGATGAGACAACAAGGTTTTTTTCCCTGTAAATTCTCCCCAAACACTAAATATCCTACCTGTCTGTAACAAATACAGAATTTATCCAGAAATAAATATGTCTGAAAGATGTGTCTAAATTAACTAGAAAGCAAAAGACTAATTTGCATTAATCAGCTGAGGCAACAGCAGCTAAGCACAGTGGATAACCCTAAGCAACCAAACTTCCTGAGACAGACCCTCTAACAGCAAGAGATTGTCCTAGATATGTGATATATGATATTTTAAAATAATAGGGTTTGAGTTCTACTACTTATTTTCAGGTATTTTCTTTTGTGTTTCGTGCTCTCTACATTAACTTTCTTTTTCTCTACAGTTGTGAGGATTGGAAATTTCATAAATTTATACTGAGATTCTCCTTTCTATCTTCTGCTCAGACTACACTAGCATTAATTCCTGTATTAAAATGAAATCAAGCACTGTCCTACAATAGCAACAGTGCCAGTCATTAATCTTGCCATATTTGGCACTTATTTTTCAGCTTTCTGAACATTCACTAGAAAATGAGATATAGTCTTATTTTTCTCTCAAATCTTCTATGGGGACGAAAGGGTTAAAAAGGAAGATTGGTGAGGAGAGAGGAAAATAAGTTGGTTTTAGAATTATTTTCACTCCAAGACCAACCTTGCACCCGGAAGATATTTCTCTCAGTGTGAGAAAATTCATGTATTTATGTTCACTTTGGGCTGTTTTCTGTCTGCTAAAGAACAGCTTTCTCACCCAGATAACAAAGTGTTCTTAACAAACATACCAGCGTTCCTCAGACAGGCTGGAGGCCTTTTCATAAGGAGGAAGAGAGTTAAGAAGTTTGGAGATTGTAAAACAGAGCCTGGGGAAGATTTGTGCATGCCCAAGACCCTTTTTTTTCTGTAACACAGGACTCAGGCCTAGCCACATTTTGCCCCTGCTAAAATAAGCTTAGCAGCATATGTGTCCCCATTTGTTTGTGGAATCCTCCAGCCAGTGAGATGATGGAACAAATCTACTTTTTGCACTTCAGCTGTGTGTCATGGTCATCTTGGTGCTACCTGCAAGTATTTGGTTCATGCACCTTCCACTGAGCTGTAAATCCAAACCACTCTCCCCCATTACCATAGCCCTCAGCTCAGAACAGTGCTGCACCCTGGCACTAACAGCCAGACCATGTATTTTCACATGGCAGTGAACAATATTTGTCAAAGTGTGTCCCAAAAGGCTCAGCTGTTCTTGGCTCAGCACTGGCCCTTTTGTTCCTCACTCAGTCTGTCTCATTCAGTGCCTGGGGATGCTCAGCCTCCTCCAGCCTCCTCTGTACTTGCACTGCCAACCCTCCAGACAGTATTTATACACCACTTGTGAACACTAGGAATTTTCTCACATTAAGTTTAGATTTGAAAAGCCTTTTGCTGTTCCTAGGTTTGTTATTGGTCCCTTCAGAATGGCAGGAGGACTTCAAAGCTCTCCTGGCACACCTTATCCAGCAGCTTTCTTCTTGGCTACCATAAAAATACATTCTGTATTTTTCCCAACATACCTGATCCCACAGGGTGGTTCTTTGCTCCTTCATTCCTTCAGAGCCCTGCTTTTAAGAGTATTTGCTCTTTAGACTGCTATCACTGGAATAATTTGATTTTGAATTGCTGAGGTCCCTTGTTCATTAGCTAGGTACCATTTCCTCGCACCTTAGCTGAGAGGGCAGGTTCTAGGGCAGGTTCTCTGGTACAGTGATACAGGTAATAACACTCCCATTAGTGTCAGAGCAAAGGACTTTCAATTAACACACAGAGACAGCACCAACCCCCTGATTTTGTAGCTCATTTTCTCCCTCATCTGCTCCTGGCGGAAGATTGTAGGTAATAGCGTAAAGCTGCTTCAGCAGTTTGATTTCTGCATGAGGCTACTTGTTTAGCTTATTTTAAAAGGTGAGTCGAGTGTGCAGAAAGTTAATGCTGGGTCATATTTTGCATGGTACTTGGTTTCAGAATATCATCTGAGGGAACCAAGCCTGCTGCACAGAGAATTGTTAACCCTCCCCAGATATAAACATTGAAATCCTTATTTTAAAGAGGATAGAACATACAGAACTAAACACATGTTGAAACTTCTCTGAAAATTATCACTCATTATCACTAATCTTCAAATCTACAGTCCTGATAAAATTACTCCAGTGACATTATTGGAGAGAGTATTTTTAATGCTTGGGGGTTTTGTGAGTTTTTTCCCAGTCTATCTGTAATAATACTCCCACAAATCAACCTCTTGATGTTATCTTTGAAAGACTATTTGTGATCGTCTTTGCTTTTTCACAGAAGAAAACATTTCAGTAGGAATGGATGAGTTTCTGAACTATCACTGTCATAAAAGATGAAAGATGCATCAAGATACAGAGGAATTCAAAACAGGAGTCTTACAGCAATATAAATTTAGGACAATTGTAGTGATAGTGGTATTTAACCTGTAGAAATACGGTGAAATACAAGCATCTAATTTGAAAATGAAGTAAACATGATTAACTTGATTTTTTTTGAGTGCTGGGGCTCATTTTCTTTCAATAAGAAATTTTTAACATTGTAACTTGCCTCCATAAATTTCATATTGAAGAAAATAAATTTTATTTCTACTACTTGGACACATTTTAAAAAACAGCCTTCAATAAAATTAAATACATTTGATATTTATAAATGTGCCTGATACCAGTAATATTTTTTCCATAAATTTCAGATCAATAATAATTATAGTAGAATACAGAGGATTTGGTGGTGATTCTACTGTGAGCTGCTTCTTTATATATAGAGCAACACGCTTTGCAATAGACACAATCTAGATGTGTTATAACATAAATTCATTACCTTTTCTTTCTGAACCTCAGTGGAACACGTGTTTAAGCTGCACTGGAAGAAAAGGCTGGAAGTGGGGTTTTTTTAATGCAACAATGGGACTTGGCCAAAGTGAATCCACCCCCCACGCAGGGTAGCCCGGGTGTCCCCGAGCCGCGACCGGGGCATTTCTGTCTCTCCAGGGCGCACACCGCCACCTGGGGACGGCAGAACTCAGCCCCGCTCCCATTTCGGAGAGGAAAAGTTCATTCCCTTGAGTGAAGTTTCTCCTGAATTTCTAGAATGTATCAGAGAGAAGAACCAAATGCTGGAATCAGATGCTGCATGTTAATAATCCGGAATACGTATTGCTCAAGAGCATTGCCCAAGCAGGCTTAATAACACTATAGTCATCACTGTGTTTTGAATAAACAAACCAGTTACAAGCTAATTATAGATAGCATTTTGCCTTGAGCATTTACTGAGTGTTTGATATTTTACAGGTTGTTTCTGAGCAAAAGAAAAATTGAAAGCAGGTCTTTCTTTAACATAATCCTTCTTCTAAGAAAAACAGCTGATTAATTCTTGTGTCCTTGAACACAGACGTAATAGACTTCTTGTTCATAATTCTACAGCTGTTTTGATTCTAAAGAAAAAAATATTAATAATGTCCTTCCTCTCAGGTCCTGTCTCCAGTGAATTCATCCCCCAGACTTTATTGACGTATCTAAGTTAGGAGCATGGACACCATAAATTCTTTCTATCATAATTTTTGATTTCTTCAATTGTATAGATCCTCCCTTTCTACCAATGTGCACCTAAAGTCTGAATCTACCACGCAGACTGCCTTCTTCCTCTACTGACTTCAAGAGTGGCTGTGCTCCTAACAAAGACACCTTGGTTAAGTAGTGACATTTGATGGGATGATTCGATGCCTGACTGCTCCCAGGCTCAGAAAATCAAACAAGGTTTTCACAGTTGGTGTAGGCTCTCTGCATGAATCTATCAATATCCATACTAATCAGTGAGAATGGGTATTTCTAAATACTTACGAATTTCCTGGAAAGAATGGCTGGTACATTATATTACTGCAAGTATTGCTTCAACATTTAATAAGCCTGCTCTGCATAGTGCATATAAAAAAAGAAGAAAGTATATTCTTGAATTTGTCATGTATTACGCTAAGTACAATAGAAATAATATCACTGACATAAGAAAACAATGGATCCAAGTGCAAAGACATATAAATACTGAGGAGGAGTACAAGCAAAGAGGAAAGGAGAGAGAGGGGAGCAGTGAGGAAGGTTGTGAGAGACCTTGAGATCAGAACCTGCTTCTTCAGTTCCTATTCTCAAATCCATTTAATTTTAGAAATATCAGTAGTAATGGAGAAGTCAATCTCTATCAGTGTCTCTCAGACATCATTGTTAGAGGTTCCACTTAGGCACTGAGGTACTGCAGAAATTGGGAAGCTGCTCTTGCTTTCAGAACCTGATTGCCAATTTGTGTAAGAGTTTAGGATAACTCCACGTCCAGTTGTCAGAAACTAATTTTCCATCCCAAATTGTATTTATGGCATATAAAGGTTGAAGAGTAATAAGGCTCAGCCCTCTTGCTGCAAGACTGTACAAGGGGAGAAAGAAGTGAATCATTCAGTTTGTCATCATAAAATCCCCCCTTTTGATTTACTGCCTGAAGAGAGAACATAAGAAAGAACGGAGAGAACTTCCTAGGTGAATAGGTAAAGCCCAATCAAATGTTCATGTGCTTTGGTCGAGAGCACAGCAGTTCAAAAGGGCAACATGCTCCTAGGTTTTGATTAACTGCATCAACAAGGAAAACTACACAATATGGAATTTGCTTAACTGAGTTCAGATTCTCTCCTCCTGAAGTCTAGGTAAGCAATACCAATGGCACCAGAGGACCCAGAGCAGGTTTACTATGCTATTGTATAAAGCTTATTAAGAAAGGCACCATGACATTTTGTCATTTACTTCAAGTTCATTCAGATCAACAACAGCAAAAATAAACGAGCTGAGAAAAAAAATTCTGTAACATAAGACTACATCGATCGATGTTGGAATCAAGCATATTCAAAAGCAAAACTTCTACTAAACGATGTTAAATTTTCTATTGCTATTTTAATACATAGCAAGCTTTTAATTTAATTTCTTCCGGCTTTTTATCGTGTCTTTGTTTTTAAATCGTAAGGTAATCTTTTGTGCATGCTGTTTTGCTTTGTGTGTAGTTCAAACCTCTGACAGCTTTCCGTCTTCAAGACCCATTTCACACTGTAGGTGGCACTAATTCATTGTGCAACACCAAGCAGGCTCAGTTACCTACAGCTGGTTGGGTGTACAACGACTTTGCTCTGGTTTTGTTCTCCTGAAGGATAAGATTTTTATCCACTTAACTAAGTAGCACGAATAACAACTTAAAACTTGGTTGAAACCTGGGACAAAATACATTCTCTGCTGTGCTTTTGGCTGATGTATGCAGTACACAACATTTTTGTTCTGTAAGCTCAAACAATAGTCAATGGTGTAAGAGATGGGATACAGGGATTACTTAACATGACTAGGCTAAGATTTCTCCCACAATTCTGGCACAGCTAAATGCCAGCAAAGTCCCAGCTGAAAGTCTGAGCCTCTGAAGAGTACAGTGCAGTATGAGTGGCTGCTCCAGGGTGTGCTGGGTGGGTGACAGGCAGTCTGACCCACCAGACACTGAAAGGGGCTTCCTGGGAAGCGCAGGGACAATAAGGAGGATGCTGCTTTCTGCTTCAGATTCTGTTTCAAATTCAATACAAAGCAACTGCTTTGAGAAAAGCTGAGAATTTTGCAGGGTCTTCCAACAGGTATTTCCCTGTCTGGTAAAGACCCAAACTGGCTGCTGCCCTTATTTGCAATCACAAAAATAATCAATATATTGCCAACACTGGTAGAAGCAATGAAATGCTGAATTCCTCTGAAAGTTATTTGACTTTCCTAAAGGGCCTTTATGACAATTTGAAGATTTATCCTACATTCACCAGTCAGTGATAGTGTTTCTACCAATTTTAGTGCGACAATATCAGCTTTTTGCCCTTTTCCTCGAGACACCAAAATTTCAGTACTTTACCTCAAACAGTATTTAGCTTTTCTCTTCTGTTTAAATGTAGATGAGATTCCTTTTTTTTTTTTTTTTTTTGTATAGAGCAGTAAGAGAGCTAAGTACTATTTACATTTTCCCCTTGGAACCTGGTGAATAAGCAAATCATATTTGGGAGTCCCAGCTGGTATACACTGGCACTGTACAACAGAGGACAGTGGCACTGGGCCAACCCAGACAGAGGGAGGAGACAACCCAGGGTATGATTGTTCAACACACTGGATTTTGGACAAGACAATAAAAAATTTATCCCAATAGCTGACTGTTATCAGCTGGAGGCTTGCAAAAGCAAGCCAGTCAGTACCCCCATTCGTCCAGTTTGCATAAATTTACTCTGCCTACTTCTAAAATCACCAGAGGTATTATATCTTTTTTCATCAGGTGTCAAGAACACATAATCTATTGGCTTTTTCTTCTGTTGTGGGTAGGCATCACAAAGTAATTGCCATGTTCAGCTCTGGAGGATACTGTAATCCTAGATCCAGTCAGGTGGTCTTTGACATTTTTGTCTTCTGTCTGCAACACCCGTTTTACCTCCAAAGTTTGCTTGCAGAGAATTACAGACTGAAAGTGAATACTACCTGTAGGAATCTAAGGGCACATCTCTGGTGTGCAGCAGAGAAACGCCCAACACCTTGCTAAATATCTGTACTACTCTTGGAATTAGGTTAATATCCACAAGCAGTGATGTAACAGCTTGGCTGCATTAGTTCCATTGCTCTAAGAAAAGACTTGCTCACCGTGCCTAATCCTGGATTGGTCTCTCTAGAGCACAGGTGTAATTCAGCAGGGTATGGATTGCCAGTAGATGTTATGCCACAAGGCTGGATGCTATCCATATAGTAACATACAAACTACTGTAGGAGCTATGCTAGAGTCTAAACAGGTCAAATGAAACAACCCTTGAGAAAGTGAAGTAGGAGGAGAATCAGACACCAAGGGGAAAAATTATCAGTATCTGACATTAATTGATTTTTTTTTTCAGTATCATGAAAGGATATTCTTCCAATATCATAATTGGTGGACTCACTGTCCAAAGAAAGCCTAAGAGGCCTATCTTTACCCTAAAATACCACTTTCACATCCAGATTATGCTTTGACATCCTCAGACAGCTGCAAAGATCTACAGAAGGAGAACTGGTCTTACCAAGGTAATACCTTCTGGCACATTAGGCTGCTTTATTTTGAAAGGGCAGAGCTTGAGCCAAAAATAAATGTACATGTGGTGGGAAAAGTGGTGAGTAATGAGGTGAACACCATATTCAGCACAGCAAACAGTAGTAGCTTATCATTGCTTATAAGATTCATAGCAGAAATTAATTTTAAGGAGGGATTTGAAAAAACCTTTCACACAGATCTCCTCCCATGTACATGGGATGGCCCGAGGCAGAGGATGAAAGCGCTTGGGAGAAAACAAAGATCACTCTGCAGTGAATGTTAACTTCAAAGGTAAAAAGGGAGGCAGAGTCAAAATCTTGAAACATAAGCAGAACCAGACTTTCAGGACATTATTAATTTAAATCACTGTGATGTGCTATCAATTTCAGTTTACTGCATTCAGGGCTCACCTTATCTGTTAGGTTCTGCACCTACACTCTGCATCCACAAACCCTTGAATCATCAGTCAATATAGAGCTACATCTGACGCAGCTTAAACCTACTTCTATTTAAAAGGGGCTTCCAAAGCAATCGTCTTATTCAGGCAATTGCTCTAACTCCTTCTGTTAGCTCAAATGCTTTTCATGGGATATATGAGCACTACCCATTCTATATATATTGTGGGCTGTTACAGCAAATTCTAATCCTTGGTTGTGATGTTCTAGGGATACAGTCCCTCATCTCCAGCAGTTATCCTATGAATATAATAGGATCCCACTATTTTCATACAGGATCTCCTCATCTTACCTTCATATTTAAAAGACTCATCAGAATTTTAGTGTCAGTATTTGTGTGATTTTCTATGCACCTTTTCTCTCCCAACACTCTTAATGTCATCTCAGATCTCACAATAGGAGACACAGGTCTTCATTAACTGTTACTTCTTAACTAAAACCTGTCAGTAACATTTCATTTATCTCTGAAGTGCTTAGTGGCTTAGTGTGGAATTGCAAATCCCCCCGGCACCATCAGCACTACTACTGCCAGGAAGCAAAACAGGTCAGTCCCACCTGTGGAACAGTCAACAGTGTTCTCTTATGCACCTCTCAGTCTGAAAAGGCAAAATAGCTTCAGTCAACGCTTCATAACTTCTTTCTTTCCAGGACTTCAGTCTTCATGCATAGTGTGAGAAAACCTCAGGACAAGAGCTTCTAATTAACTTACTTTGCTTCTCAAACCCTTTATTATGGTCAGGATGCAGAAAGGGAAGCTGGCAAGCTGAAGCAGTCCAGAGCAGCATCAGCAGCTGGGGGTGAATATGCCACTCTTCCAAGCAGGCATTTCTTTTAAAGTCAAGGAGCCAGGGTCCCGGCAGCAAACAGTGATTCAGCACAAAAGATGAAAGAAGGAAAGCCATATTCTCCAAAAGACACACAACCTCCATGGAGGAGACAAAAAGTGGCATCAACCTTTCCTGAACTGGGCAGGCCCCCACAGTACTCTGTACTGCTGTTCCAAGAACCCTGCACTCAAATTCCTGGAACGAGGTGAGGAAGCCCTACCAGGTTAGTGCTTATTTCCTCATGCTCTTCATCCACGTGAGTGCCATGGATACTGCTAGAAGAGAGACTGAAATGACAGGTAGTAACTCCAAGGTGCAAAGAGCGAGGGTGAAGGAGCAGGGGAGTCACATTGAACTCTTTTTTATTCTTCCAGTTGTTATTTAAGGGCAAGACAGCAAGAAAGACATCGTGAAAATGAGCATTTGTCTGCATAAATGGTAGTAGCAGAAGGGCTTGGGTTCCCTGAAACACTGTTCTACAAATTGCTGAATAGATGTTCAGTCCACCTTGTCAAGAAGTGGGGATCGGCATCTTTGCTTTGCATTCGTAAGTGTCATAAGAAGGCTGTGAAGGACACTGAGTCAATTCCCTGAACATCTCAGATATTTGTTTATTAATGCAAGAAACACAGGAGATAAACAAGAAACCTGTGAATCTTAAATACAATAAACCAGTTACTACTGAAGTCACACAACTGAGAGTGGAATAATCTATGTTCCCATAATATTAATATATGCATAATGATAAAGAAGGAAATGCACAAGGGTGGTGTCACAGAAACACTAAACAGGGCACACAATGCAGACAAGGTTTCTGAGAGCAGCTAGCAGAATCAGCAAAGGTACAGATTTGTAAGCCATGGAGATTAAGCATCTCCATATTTATTAAGGGATAAAAGAAAAAGATATAGAACAGACTGTCCAGAAAACTCTCAGATGATGTTTGGTGATGTGTTTATTCTGAATAGTGACAGAAGAGAGCTCACTTTCCATTTAATTGCAAGCAGTAGAGAGAAACTGGTTGAGAATGTAGAGAAAAGGTAGCTGAGACTAGGAAGTAAGTGTTCCTCATTTTTGTGAAGGGAATGAGGAAGAATAGAAAAATAAAGACCATAAAGTCTGCTTTCTGTGAAAATCAGTGAACTCACAGATCCCAAGGAAAATATGACCAAGAGGAAAAGAAGTCTCAGAAATTTGTCCTTCCTTAGAAAACATGAATGGCACAGTTGCAGGGTAATGCAAAGTGGAGAAAGAACAGGAGATGTGTGTAATGAAGCCAACTTGTCTCAGTCAAAATTCATGCAATTCAACATGAACAAGGAAAATTTTATACAAATAACAAAGGACAGAATAATCTGCATCCAGGATAGCTGACAGCACAAAATACAAGAAGGTAAAATATTGGGAGATATATACAAAAGCATCATCTGTGAAGCATTTGAAAGAGTCCCCTGCAGCACATGCTACTGGTATAACCTGTACTGCAACCTGGCATCTAGTTTGGGACCTGGACTTCAAGAAAGTTGTGAACTAATCACAAAGACAACAAAGAAGTGTAAGGAGAACAACCAAGAACCACAACATATCCACAGGGAAAAGCTGAAGAAGTTTGAAGTATTTAGTCTAAGTACAGAAGTAGGGGAGAAGGTGACTGTCTTCCTGACTTGTACAATAAAAGTAATTGAAAAGACTAAGAAAATAATCTGTTTCCCACATCTGCTGTTGACAGAACAAAAAGTAGTGAACTTAAATTGGAGTAAGGAATATTTAGATTTGACACTAGGAAAATTTTGCTGATTGAGCACAGTCTATTACCATACTCTGCTCTCTTTAGGGAGCTTAGATCTCCATCATGTTGACTACTTTCAAGGTTCTGATCTTGAAACGCTGACCACTGGCTACTCTGCCTGTTGCTCTTACTTGGCACTCCAAAAACTTCCAGCATCTGAAGATATTGTTAGCATTTCTTTCACTGACAATGATTGATTGCTTCAATTTGCTCCTAGCCCTACCTCTTTCAGAAATCAGATTGACTCAGTCTGATCCAGACACCACTCAGCTTGATAACAGGTTCATCATCCAGGTTTCTTTGTTGAGACAGTAGACCAACGAGCAGTAATAATATCACAAGATTTGTTCACTGTTGATCAAGAAGCTTCTCAGGAGGATTAGCAGTTCAACTTGAGTACAAAGAACCAGGGAAGTGGTCATAGCCCCAAGACTGTCAGAGTTCAAGAAGCATTTGGACAACATTCTCAGGCACATGGTGTCATTCTCAGGGCTGTTCTGAGCATGGCGAGGACTTGGGCTTAGATGGTCTGTGTGGATCCCTTCCAGCTCAGGATATTTCAGGAAAAATTTCTTCACAGAGAGGGTTGCTAAGCATTGGAATGGGTTGCCCAGGATGGTGATGGAGTCACCATCCCTGGAGGTGTTCAAGAAACAACTGGATGTGTCACTTAGTGTTATGGTCTAGTTGACAGAGCGGAGACCGGTCAAAGGTCAGATTCCATCATCTCAGACATCTTTTCCAACTTAAATGATCCTGTAAGTGATTCTGTGTGTGAAATTCTTCACTGAAATGGTGTCCTAGGTTACAGTGTAAGATATAACCAACAGTATGTATTCTGTTATCATCTTCACTAGCTGTTAAAACAGGTGGGGCAGTGTTCATTATCTCCTACCATGACTCATCCTTGATAACTCCCTCCGGGAACTATCTCTGTTTAATGGGCAATCAAGGACCCACCGCATGACTCATCAGCCCATTGTGAGATGCTCCACCCAGGGGGGAGGAGCCAAGCATTCCCACCTGGATATAATCTGGGGTTTGGAACAGCACAAGCAGCCCCTACCTACTGGATTCCCAGAGGACAAGAGCTACCGCTGGACCCTCAGGTGAAGACCAGACTGTTTCTATAGGATCACTGCTGACAGGACCACTTCATCTGGACTGCTACCACCACCCTGACTAACAGGGTGTCAGGTTGTATCCTGACTCTGTCAGTGTTCTTTTACTATTGCATTTATTTTAATTTTCCTATTAAATTATAATTCTGACCTGCAATCTCCCTCTGGTTTGTTTTTGAACTAGTACAAATGGCCATCCAGCATTGGAACAGGCTGCCCAGGGCAGTGGTGGAGTTGCTATCCCTGGAGGGATTTAAAAGACGTCTGGATGTGGTGCTTAGGACCATGGTTTATTGTGACCTTGGCAGTGCTGAGTTAATAGTTGGACTCAATGATCTTAAAGGTCTTTTCCAATCTAATTGATTCTATGATTCTATGAACAGACTGATATGCATGTCATCAGTTCTTGTACCTCCCACTGATCATCTACTATCATGTTTCTAGCATGAACTTCCCAATCAATTAGTTATTTTATCCATACATTAAGTGCATAGACAAATTCCAGTCAGTGCTACAAATTCAGCTGATGCTATGTAATCAAAAGCTGTATCTAGGTTCCAGTGGATAACTATTTTTAACATCAGTAACCACACGTTATGACATCTAGATCCAATTGGGTCATAGCAGGTTCTAAACAGATAGATGATTTATAGGATGAACCTATTCTGGGTATGAATCAGGGATGCATATTTTAAAAAAAAAATGTTGTCCATATGTTGATCTTTGGTCAGCATGCTGCAGAACTGGGAAGGCACAGATGGCGCGAGGCAGGAAATTTTAGGAAGAAAAATGACTGTCTCCTAGCTAAGTGCTCTCCTGAGAAACCTTGCCTCTGCCAAAGAATAACAGTGTAATAATCAGTTATTACTTAAACTTTTCATAAGTTGTGGTTATCTGTTTGCTCTTCACGTTCTGAATGCTTGACTTGAAATCCTGGTGCCAAGTTTGCAGGAGGGCAGGCTCACAGCTGCAACTGAATGGGACAAGATGTGCCCTGAGCATGGCAGGTGCCAGAGGGCTGCCCAGTGCCTGTAAGGGCCTGAGTACCCACCTGAGCCCCCACAACAGACAGATTCTCCACCTGAATAATTCTGTGCCTCACATTGTAATCATTAAGGTGGATATAGCAACTGCTTTTCGGAAGTTCATTAGTGTTTGTGAAGCACTCAGATGCCACAGAAAGGGCTTCAGGAAGTTAGCAATTGCATTTAGGTCAAAGTGTGCTTCAAAGTAGGCATAGTGTCACACTGAACTGTGAGATCAATGTATTGAGTAACTGGTCATTCCACAAACATCTTACATTGTGCACACTGCACACAGAAATGGGGGGAAAAAAAGCACCATTTGATAAGTACTGCATGGTAGGAAAAGACCAGCAGTGCAGGTTTGCACAGCCAAGGCAAGCAATTGCCATCATCATCAGCGGTTTGGTTTTGGCATCTTTCTCTATACTGACAAATTACAAAGAGCATCTACGGAGGAACGCAGCCACAGGATGAGTGATTATACCCTCACCAAGACCGTCAGTGATACTGTAGCATCAATAACAACAAACAACCCCCTTACGTACACATAACAACCTCCTTTTAAGGACCCATCTAAAGGTTAATCCAAATGAAATTTAATTTACAATAAGGTAACATTCCTTTCAGGAAATGCTTTGGTGATCAGAGTGAGAGCTATTCCCTCTGAATGTGCAGAAGTTAGCTACATAAAGGTCATGCAGGCAAGCCAATTAATTTTGTGTGCTTAAATTCGAGATCTTGATTGTACCTCCCAGTGTAGGTTTGTCTAAATGTAATGACCATGGGCTGCCCAGCATTGTTAGCCCACGGACTTCACAGGCCATTAATTCTCTAAGGTTTAACCTCCTGGCATAAATCACCACCACCATTATCTTCATTTCTGAAGGTGCTGGGTTGTTCCACAGACAGACACTTATTTCCAGGCCTCCCCATTTAACACTGAGTCTGATGCCCCTTCTTTCCTTTGTGCTTCTTCAAAAGAAATATGTTATAAATAATAACAATATATGTTATTAATAATCACAAACAGTACACATTTGGCATGAAAATCAAATAAAACATCTAAAAGTCTAAGAAATGAATTGTGGACAAAAAATGAAACAATGGAAGTGAACTGGCTGGGGGTTTTTTTAAGTGTATTTTCTCTATTCAGTAAACTCCAATAAATATCATCCAAAGGGCATTCAAAAGCTTGATCTTCCTAGTACAAATGAAGGGTAAGTGAACTACAATAGACATTGGGCTTGGTTTTATTTTTAATAAGTCCTGGCACATAATCAATTTTTCCTACTAACACTCTTGAGTTTGTAGATAAAATGCAATGTATATGTACAGTGATTATCATCAGTAAGTATTTTATAGAAGTCCCTGCAAAAACATGAGTAAAGCACTGAATCATTCTGTATGACCAGAGGTACTGAGAACTGTTGTGCAGCTCAGACAGATTCTCACTCTGCTCTTTGTTCTAAAGAGGAGATGATGTTTTACAAGGCATATATAAGATTTTACTCATTGGGACATCAAGAGATTATTTTAAACTTATCAAACCGAACATCTCAATCCTGATAAAAATGGAAGATCAATTTATTTCTCAGAACGTGGGGTGAGGATTATAATTAAATGATCAGGGAAGTGATGTGAGTGCACACGCTCTGGGGGTGTTTGTCAGACGGTGTGAATCTCCTATCCTCTCATCTCAGAAAACACATTACCTGCATGTAAATGCAATTAGATTCCATTTCCCACTCCTCCACAGCAAGGCTTGTAACCCAGTGTTTTATAACCTGTCTTCTGCACCAAGATCCCAGGTGGCAGAAGGAGTTAGTCAGCTTACTGTGGTGCGCTTCCCAGCTGTCTAGTCCCTGAGACCACACAATCCTCAAAGACAATGTTAGTGTGCTGCAGTCCAGGGGTGACCTCTATGCTTTAAAAAGTCTAAAGTAAAAGAAAGCACATGGTAGCCATCCTCACTTCCAACCTGCCAGATGTCTCCCATAAGTTGTTACCCAACACACTGTTTGTCTCTGAGTCATAAGAAAGAAGGCTTATTTTAGCCACTAAAAGGATGACTATTCCAGAGCAAGATCTTGGTATTTTAATCTAACCATCCATTTTGACTACATTCCAGTTAATGGTATTAGAATACTAAAAAAGACCACTAACAAACCAAACATTCAGCCTGCAAGACTTCTTTTCCTTTCTCATTTTCATTACCTATAAGATTATGAGCCAGGTTTGCTGGAGAATTGACTGGACTTTTTCACCTACCTACAGAACTTTGGGAACAAATTCATAAGTGGTTCCTGTCACCTGAAAACCAAGCTGGTGTAGTATTTCTCTTCAGTCTAAGAGCTCTGTGACCTGAACTTTACTTACTTAACTTCAAGTCGTTCTTACTTCTATGCTGCTCTCAGCAAGCCACTGCTATAATTGTAACAATATTATAAATCATGAATGACATAGAGAAGCTGGGATTGTTTCACACTGTTCATATTTAAGAACCTCGTCTGCAACAATTTTTCCTAACAGATGCATTTAAATTAACAGTTCCATGAGTTTTAAAACTACTGCAGTTTAATTTTCAATGGTTTCTGTCTGTTGGTTGTCTGATTTTGGTGGCTCAGGCAAGTGAAGCTTTTCCTGTAGTTGCAGTGTCCATAAGGACCCAAATGAGAAATGGATCAACGAGTTAAATATATTTTGGCACAGAGGTCATAGACCTAAATCCTTGTATGTCCAGGCAAGCAATATGAACATATATAACACAATTCTACAGAAAAACAGGGTAAAATTAAACTAAGGTGAACACCGTGTATACGGTATTCCATATCAGGGTTCATAATAGCAGGAAATGGAGAGCAGGCTAGGGCAGGCACAAGAAAAGAGACAGAAATAGAAGGTGGGAAGGCTCTAGCAGGCAACAGCTCAAAGAGACTGAGCTCTTCCTGCCAGTCAGTTTTATGAGCTCTCATGACAACAGCAACAACAGCTTGCAAAGACATCCCATTTAGAAGAAATAGCCCCCCTTGAACAGATACAAGCATAACCCTGACAGTGTGAACTTCATCGATTAAATTCCAGTGATAAGAATTCCCTCATCTCTAGTACCGTGCAGATATGGAAGTCAAAGGTTGTGATGCTCTCGTGTACTACAATATCAGAGAACGTATAAATAACTAAGATGGTTAAAACCCCAGGAGTACATAATGCTCCTGCATTTCCAGTACCAACTGGTTTCTGCTCTGTTTTCAGGCTGAAACCAGTAAGAAAACAGTCTACAGCATGGGCAAATATATTAGAGGTTGTTTTTGCCCTAGCTTCTCGGTAAGCTGCTGAGCACTATGGGATGCTATGCCAAGTGGTAGTTAGGGAGGTCTACTGCATTCAGGCAAGTTAATTACAGAGATGGAGGACAGCAGGATGCCAAGTGGGAGGAAGGCTTCTCTCCAGAAATGGACTATCAGCAGAATCAGGAAGGGATGTAATCAGTCATAGCTTGCTTTTACCAGGAATGATCATAGATGTGGCTTTCAGCTTGCTGCATATTTTGTAGCATGTGATTTATTCAGATTTTTGGCCTGTGCATGAAACTTTTCTCAGACCTTCTCATACATAGACATGTGGTGCTTCATTCTTTTAGAGGGCACAAATTGTTCGGTTCGCGTAAGGTTTTTTATTGTTGTAATAAAATGCTGACATATATTTTTGGTCACTCTCACTGATTTAGGAAAGAGTGATCTTGCAGACATAGTGGCAGATATGCACTCATCCTGACTGTATCAACATGAACCTCTCTTTGAAGAAAGTGTAGCTGGAGTGGTACCAGCAAGGGTGGCAAAAAGCTAGACGCATTTTTACTTCTGGCACCTATTTTCACCTAGGTGAGTGAAATACTAATTCCTCATGCTGAGAGAGGTTTTCAGAAGTGGGAAAAGTGGTGGGAGTTTATTTCCAGGTGAGCAGTATACATTCCTAGTACGAACAATAAAACTGGACTCTGATTGTGGCCTGCTTGTAATAAGCTCATAGCAGTTTGGCAAAGCAAGGAGACAGACATACGCTTAATATAAGCAGCTTATGTTAGTCTCAAGGACAAAGAACATGTGCTGACACCACTTACATTGCAAACACCTCTGCATCTGGGCATGGCAACAAGCTTGGGAGATGACACACTGAGCAGGCAGTGCACGCGGCGCTGGAAAGGGGATTGAGGCAGGGGCACACACACCGGGCACGGCTTTTCTCCACGACCCCAGAGCAGCTGTGCGGGGAAAAGCCCTGAGGGCCCCGACCCCCCCCGGACCCGCCGCCCGCCCCGCGCCGGGACCCCTCAGCCACGGCCCGCCCCGCCCTCCGGAACACGTGGGTATCGCGCCGCAGCGCCGCCGCCGCGCAGGCGCCGTGCGCTCTCCCGCTGCCCGGCCGAGCCTGGGGCTCGGGATCAAAATGGCGGCGGCCGGAGCGGGGCCGGGCGGGAGCGGGCGGCGCTGAGCGGGAGGATGGCGGCGGCGAGCGGCTGCCGGAGGTGAGGTACCGCGGGGAGCCGGGCTGGGAGGGAGACGCGGGCTTGGTGTCACGGCGGCAGAGGGGAGGGGGCAAGACCGTCAACGCCCCCACGGCGGGGCTCGATGCGCGCCCCGCCGGGCCGGCTGCGGGCAGCTCGTCCCGCCGCGCTGCTCCCAGCCCGCAGCTCCGTGGGGCCCCGCCGTGGGAAGGAGCCTTGCTGCCCGTGCCGCTCCCGGCCCGCAGGGTCCGCGGTCCGGAGTGCCGGCAGCGGCCTCGGCTGTGCCTGTCCGCGGTGTTGGGTGCTGCCTCGCCGCCCCTTCCCTCTCTCCCTCTCACCCTCCTCTCCCTTCCGCCCCGGCGCAGCTCCCCGCGGCGCTCGGGAGAGGTGCTTGAAGCCGTCTCCTGCAGGAGCCGGTGCGGGGCTCGTGCTCCTGCAGCTGCGGAGCTCCGCCCGTGTCGGGCTGGTGCGAGAGCGGCCGCGCTCGCCCGCCGTGGCTGCGGGGCTCCCGCCGGTGCCGGTCAGCCCGTCCCGTGACAGTGCCCGCGGCCCGGAGATTGCTGCTGCCCCGGGACAGGTGGGGTTTTGTCCCACTCCTCTCTGTACAGGTGTTACTGCGGTGTTCCTGGAGAAACTTGGAGAGCTTTGTGGGTGATGTGTTCGCTTGTGCCTCTGGAATATTCCTGCTGCCAGTGGGATAAGTGCTTTTCTGTTGGTTCATGTTTCTACTTGCTCTTCCCCTCCATCCCTTTTGAGGCCGTTGGGTGAAAGATGACACACATGTTGAGTGGTAACATAAAATACGACGGTAGGATAATAAAATACGTGTTGATGCAATGATAGTTTGTGTGAGAATTTACCTTAGGCAGTGTAGCATCGCTTGAGGCTTTGCTTCAAACTAGTGTAATATAATAACAAATTTAAAGTGTTTGGCAGATATACCATTGCAATGTGATCACCTCAGGTTTCATCACGTATTGCATGCTCTGTTTTCATTTAGAAATAGAGAAAATAAAAACAAGCTCAAATAAAAAATTTTCAAACCTTTTAACTCCTATTGAGGCGCTGAAAAGCTTGAATTAAAGCTTTACCCTCTTTGTGTGAAAGATCTTAGGGAAGAGGGTGAGTCTTCTAAGCTTCTCCTTTATTGTTTCAAATATTTTATCCTGGTTCTCTGTTAGTCTCCTTCTTCACACAGAGTGGTGCAGGGAGGGGAATTCCTTCTTAGATCCTTCTCCATTTGAACCTTTTGTTTAAGAATTCAATGAAAATGTTTTTTCCTCCACTCCTTGTTGACTAAGAGTCTGCTACCAATGTAACAAAAATAATTCTGTAAATACTATTTTTGAGGAGGTGAAACAGAAGTCTTTTAGTAAGGTACAGATTCTGTGGACCATGATGTTTACAAGGCAAGGTCTGAGTGCTTATTATGTAGAATATTTGGATGAAGATAATGTATTGAGAAGGTATGGACTGTGATGTTTTCTCCCTTTTTGGAGTAATTTGTCAGCTAGATAACTAGTCTTAGTTGATTGACCAAAGCATAACTGAGTCATTTAAGAACTTGCTACTTGGCTGTGTCAAATAATGTCCTGTAAACAGTACTATCTGTTCGTGCTTATATGTAAACATATGATGAATGTCTCAGTAAATCAAGCTTGTATCTTAAGTTACAACACAAAGCTGCCAATTGCTCACTGGTTTTTTTTTCAGATCTGAAGTTAGACTTGCATAGTTGGCCTGCACACAGGTAATCTTGGAAATGGAGTTCAGTGTTTTGTGTCAGATGTAGAGCCAGTGTTTGTTTTTGTTCATTGGAGATGAAAACAGCTGTTGAACTCTTTGTATTTCAGCTCAGCTGCACTCAGCATTGTTCTACTTGCTTTCAGACTTTAGCCAATGTATAAATGGGTTTGACATTCTGATCTAGTTTATATGCTTAAACATACAAGGAGCACAGTCACGAGTAGTCTTGGTTCATTTACTGTGGCATTGTTGTAATTGTTGCCATCTTAAAAATCCTTACCTCTTACAGTGGTAAGTGAGTTCTCTTCATATGTCCAGATTCCCTTGCTGAGTCATAGATACAATGGTGGTGTAATGCTTATAGCTGGCATGGACTGATTTGCAAAGACTCATACGTGAAAGAATAGAATTGCTTTTATAAGCTCTCCTGGAAGACTTGCAAGGATTTGTCTTAGTGATTTTTATATTTTTTTTTTCCTCTATTAGTTTTCAGGCTTGTCTGAGAAGCTCTAAACTTTGTGTTGTGAAGCTATGTTGCTTATTGTTAAATTAGAGTAGAATGTGCTGCCTTTGCAGCCAGCTCTTTGAATTTAATTCAGTGGAACTGCCAGAGCTTGATGAATTAACAACAAGATACTGAGTTTTCATTTTGAAAGAGGCCTTTCAAAGTTGCTGCATACATGGTGTCAGGTTTACAGATTAATTGTCACTGATGACAATTAATCTCAAGGTTTGTTGGGGATGAATTTTAGGTTGGGACAATGTCTTCGTCTGTCTTGTTAGCAAGCTGCATTGATGATGTGGTGTCTTGGGGTCCTGCACATGGCCAGAGGAGGAGGTAACACTAACCCTGCTTGCTCCTCTGCTGCCCTGATGCTTGTTTGGTCTTGATATACCAGACCACGTGCAAGAAAAGGGAGTTTATTCTGCTGTCTTGGATACACTGTGGTGACTGAGATAGTTGTGGCTGACTGCCTTTCAGAGGCAAACAGTAAGATGAATGAAAACATCCTGTGGACATACTGATGGACTGCATGTAGTTCACATTAATCAATAAATAGATCTATAGGGAAACTGTGAGATTGCACTTAGGAAGAAATAACTATGTTCTTAATGAGACTGATGAGAATGTGCTCTTACAGCGAATCTTGATAGAGAACTGCAAGTTTGAATATTAACTCTAAATTTCTTTTTGTTTGTTTGCTTTTTCTTAACATATTTACATGGCTTTTGATTTCTGCTACCAGATCAATGGCTCTTCCCATTTTTTCACACTAGTCTGGAAACCCGATGCACAACTTTATTGTACATGCAGTGGGGACCAGGAATCCTAGTTCAGATGTGTTAGGTGAGCTTCCAGTGAGTCATCTAGCTATTGCTTTGTTTCATTTCCCAGGTTCTTTGAAGGATAAGTCTTGTCAGTGTATCCTTAAATCTTTGGACAGAAACTATTGTGGATTTTTAGAATGCGCTTTCCTATGTTGTCTTACCAGTATGCCTGAACTGTATGAAGGGACTGCAGATGCAACATTTGATTCTAGTCGTGCATTTTACTCCCATCCAGTCTGTCCTCTGTATCTCCCAAGAAGGATACCGTCAGTAATGATGCTTTCTATGTAATGAATGGATGCTAGGAGATCTGAAATTGTTATTATGATTATCATATTTTGGTTTATTTCAGTTACTAAACTGTACTTATCTCAACCCATGAGTTTTACTGCATCGTTTTTTCTTTGCCTTCTGATTCTGTTCCCTATACCACTGGCAGGGGGAATCAGCAATAATAAGGATGCCTATGAGGTTCTTGATAGATGCTTAGTGGCAAAATTGGTTTAGACACTTTCAGTCCACAGCTGCTTTTCCTTACTTCCTGCACAGTCCTCTCAGCTGTCTTGGTAGGGCTGTTTGCATGGCTTCACTCTGAAACATTCAGGAAATTGATCTGTCTGAAAAATAAACCACTAAAGCACAAAATAACTTCATGTCAGATCCTTCATCTGGGTCATCACATTGCTGTGGAAAGTCTGTTTGCTAGCACAGTGTAGAGGCAAGGCCGGGGAGGTAAAGGGGATCGGGGTGGAACTGTGTTGCCTGATGTGTTGGACTCAAGTACATGCCTAACTATATAGTTAGTTAATTTTGAATCTGATTTGTTTGTTCCATTGTGTGCAGGTGTTGTGCAGGCTTACACCAAGCACTACTGAATGTGTGCTGCAGCTACAGGTGGCCTTGCAGGCAAGTCCAGCCTGTTGGGGATTTTCTATCATCAGTGGGTTTAAACTGGTTATTTAGATGTTTGGGTGCTAAAACGTGCAAGAAAAAATTTAACAGTAGTCAAAACTGATTAAGAAGAAGAAACTTTCAGTAAAGTGTGGAGGTGTAGTTTTGGGCAACATCTTCCTAAATCAGTTTAAGTTTCAGAAGTATCTTCTAGTGATCTTATTTTGTTTTTCAATCTTGGCATTCTGGCGTGAGCTGTTACCTGTATAACTGACTGATCATTTTCTACATCCTATTTGATCTTTGTCCTCAATTTTTGTCTGAATTCAGTGGTCATTCATACTGTATATTTTTTATGGTACTCAAATGTCATTGTACGTTCTGTTCTTCCTGTATTAAAAAGACTGGATTTTTTGTATTCATCCTTGCTTTTCTTTCATATCATAATCCTGTTTCCAGCCCACTGCAGTAAATTGTAAAGGGTAGAATTTAGTTTTTTAAAATCCCTTTTAAAGAATATCTTTCTAGTGCTGCTGTTACTGTGGTTCCCCATATTGTTAAAGAACATTTTTATTTCTACTCTGTCCTCTTTCTTACAGGATCATTTCAGTATGGTAACTTGTCGCTTTAAAGATTAATCTCTTTTTCCTGTCATTCTTCATCACTTCGGATCTTCAGTGTTACCTAGCGGGAAGTGCTTTGGAGACAGATCAAGCTAGTTAATGGTATGCAAGATTCCTCTAATTTGGAAACTTTGTCCAAGATATGTTAAAACCCACTTTCAGGGTTTTATAACTATCAGGACACTTTACCATTCTGCTGATGGTAATGATGGTTAAACTCGAAGGAGTTGATGGAAACAGTAATGTAATAAGTGACTGCTGCTTGGTTCTTTAGTTGGGCGTGTTATTTTGTGACCCAGAACTTGCAGAAGCTCTGTGTGATCAGTAGAGCTGCAAAATGTATCTGTGTGTGCTTGCCTGTGTATTTTAAACTGCAGTTTGGGTGAAAGAAGACTGTTCTCATAGTCTGCTGCTGAGATTTTAATCAAGGTTTCGTATACAAAGAGCAAGAATACCAGTGTCTTGTGAAGGCATCCAACATGAGTCAAATTTTATACCTATTTATATGAAAATTGAAGTATTTTTTGAGTGACCAAGTAGATCACGTTGCATTAGTGAGGAATTGAAGTGCTGCTTTGCTTATCATCTGCTACTCCAGATCACTGTACTGCAGTGAAGTAGATAAAACACTTCTGTAAATGGGTAGATCATTCTAAGTGCTTTAAAATTAATATGAGTGACAAAAGTTCCTTTTCATACTTTTTTTCTCATAACCCCAATATTGGAAACGCTGCTTGAGAGCTGATTAAAAGGATTTTAACATAACAAATACAATCAGAATGCAACAAGACAGTATTTTGTTGACTGGTGCTCCCTTATTCTTTGATCTCTTTTGATCTTCTGCTTTAGCTTTTTTCAAGTGATGATTCTTGATGTAAAGGTGGGGGGAAAGTGGTTCGTTGACTATTAGAACTGGGTTTGCTGTGGATTTGGTGATTTTTTGACTTTGTCCAGGAAGAAGTCTTATTTAAAGCCTTCCTGCTGCTATGGTAATTATATTGCTTATCCACTTAAATTCTGCAGTGTATAAGATGAGGTTGTGCTGAAGTACTTTTTACACGTGAGGCCATTTAGAGGGTTTTTCTCATGTAGCCAGATGTCCGTCTTAAAATACATAAATGGCTAACAACCTCTGAAGCTGCTTGTGATACTTAACTGAATGGCCAGAAGATTTCATCTTCAAGAAGGAAGGAGTGTAGGCATATACACAGTGGAATTTTGTACTACCCATTTCAAAAAACCAGACTAATGAAGCATGCGAATACATTAAAGGCTGATGTCTTGTACCTTGGCTCATCCTATACTGGGCACATCAATTTCAGACGTCTTGAGAGATGAAATGAAATACTTATGTCTAGAACGCAGGTGGAGAAGATAATGTTAATAGGTTCATAGATTTCTTTAAAGTCATTCTAGTGGTGACTGCTGCTCTCTGAAATACATCAAATTGCTTATATTGTCATTTTAAGTTGAAAATACCCTGCCAGTCTATAATGAGGTACTTGTAAGAAGTCTTTGAAGTTGTTTTTTTATTATACTACAGAGACAAGCAAGGTAGAAGAATGCTGAGTTGACAAAATGCACGCTGGAGACGGGAAGCTTTGTGTTAATCAGTGTAGTGATGGCCTTGGTACTGAACGAGGGATCATCTGGGCTGTGTCAGTACTGAGAGGCAGCACTTGTTACTGGTGAGCTGGACCTAAGTGCCATAATTTCTATAGAGGAATGTGTATGACAGCATGAGGAGCTACTCAGTGTCCTTGTGAGCCCCCCAGACTCCCAGTGTATCAAGTATCTCCATCTTCTCTGCAGTTTATTTTCATGATTAGCTTACCTAAATTTTGGATAAGCACATGTGTTTACTGCTTTAAATTCTCAAATCCTGGCTTGGGTGATTGTTTTGGTTTTTGCAGGTTTTTTGTATACCCAAAGATAATATTTAAGAGAATGATTTGATGTATCCTTTTTTAAAAATACATTAAAAGGTACATTATTTGGATCAAAAAGTACCTCCTTCGTCTTATTTGGTCATTAAAATCTGTGTAGGGTTTAGTCTTCCATTAAGCACTTCTGGAAATGGGCAGTTCGACTTGAAATGCCAAAATACTGTTCTAACATAGTAAGGTTAACATACAGTATAAGACCTGTCTAATAGTGTTTTGTAGTTCTAGGCACAGATCTGAAGACCTGGTAACTTCTGGTAAAGTGACTCTTATATGTATTTCTGCACTGCATCAAAGCTGCTTGTATTTAACTACATTTGACCACAGTCTTTGATGTTGTAACCTGGACAGTTACTACTTGAAGTTGGTTTTAAAGCTTAAATTACACGTCTTCTGAAAATACTGTTAATCGGAAGTACAGCCTTAATGCAAACTTTCTAAAATATCTGTTCATATTACTCAGGGCTTTTCCACTGCAAGTAAAATGAAATTTGTCTTGTCTTGTTCTAAGTTTCTCAAGACATTTGAATTTCTCTGCTGAGAATATCTGAAGTAATTTTGTTACTGCGTAATTTCTCAGTTAATTATTGGCTCAAAGTTTCCCATTTGGATTAACCTCCTTGGAAGAATCAAAGGAGGTTTGCGAAGTAGAGCACGGGCTGGCAAAGTTTCTGCACTTTGCCCTTTTTTTGAATGTGAGGGAATAGTGGTATCAAGGATGGTTGTGGATAAGAGAGAAAGATGAACAAAATTTGGTCTAAAATTACATTAGGAGCAATGGGTTTCTTTAATGGAGTAGCTCCTGTAATTAGTGCAATGCAACAGACTTTTGCTTTCCTTCTAAAAGTTTTGTTTGATTTCTTTGAAAAATCTGTTTATTTTTTTAATATTCTGGGGCATCTGAAAAGCTTCAAATCTTGTAGGGGGAGAAGGAAGAGTTAAGGCATATCAACAGTCTGCTCAAAGGGCAGATCTGCTTTAGCAAATAGTTAAACAAAAAACCACCCCATAAGCTTTTCTAACTCAGCAGCCTTTAAAAGTCTGCGTTCATGAGTTATGTGTAGATGTTGCTGAATTAATTAAATGTGTACATGATTGGTGCCTCTGTTTTCAGAAAAAACATGTTATGTCAACGTTTGATGCTCTTTTGACTGTTCTGTAAAACTTGCATATTCATGTTACGGGACAAAAAAATGCTTTGGAAGTGCAGAGAGAGCTTGTTGCAGGAAATCTGGAAGACATAACTTCCTTTTCTTGCCGAGGGGAAAATGTAAACAAAGCTGCAACTTAATTGTAGGCTAAGTACTAGTCTGGTTTTCTGACTAAGCCTTTCCTTCCTTAATTGATTCCTTTTATCATTGAGAAAGTATATTTTCTGAAATGAATTCCTGTAGTTTTGGGCAGGACACACCTTAAAGTTTGTGAGCATTTAGTTCTTGCTACACTTTTGTGGAATCTAAATGTAGGTATTAATGGAGGTAACTACTGAAACTGAAGTTACTGGTGTAACTTTTGAGGGGAAGTATTGCAATATTAATGTATTTTACTACTGTCTTCAAAATGGCTGAAATCTTTGAAGTATATGGCATAGAAAGATTTCATGGCATCAGATATTATGATATAAATGTTAGTTGGTGAAGTCAGTGTGGCTCTTAAAATTTTTTGCTGAAGTTAATGGATTTAAATTAACCATGCAGAAGAGTCCAACCAAAGGAGGCATCTTTTAAACGTGTACGTTTTAAAGTAACTGTTAAAATCTTAGTATATACAGATATAATTGATTTATATGAACAGGTATAAGATAATCATTTTTGTTGTGGGGGAGTGTCTTAAAAGCATCTAAATACAAGGAAAATGTTCTATGGGTTTGACCAGGAATTTCACCCTTGCTCAGGGAGGCAGCAGTGCATAACCAGTTTACATGGTCTCAGTCAGTTGTTGTATAAATACGATGTACAATGAATTTTACAATTTGATTTTATATTGCTTCCTGCAGCAGTGAACAGAATAGACTTGGGAGTGACTGTGGATATTAGGAGACAAGGGGAAGATGTGAGTGTCAACACTGGGGCCAGGCCAGAGTGACTTGAAGAGTCACTCGGGGAAAACAGAAAGGATGACTACAAGGGTATAGTTTTGTGGAACTGTGAGGCAGTCTAATAGGAATAGTCTGCTCTCTTCTTATTGAGAGCTGTGGGATCCTGTTCCAGTTCTAGCTGTCTGTCAGACAAATGTGCGGGAGTTCTCTCCTTGTCTGTTACCTGCCTCTCTCTCCAGCAGTGGGGTGATGGATAAGCCATTTGAAATTATTTGGTTTATGATCATATAATCTCTGTATGTAAGTGTGAGGAGAAGCAAGAAAATCCCTTGGGAGGATGGAGTGTGAGGGGAAAGTACAGTCTGACTTTAGTGGTAGTGTCAGATCACCCTGATGTACCTGTGATGAGCTGACAGGGAGTGAGTCCTGCATGCACAGTTAGCTTCTCCCTGTCAGAGGAGGAGTTCACTAGACTGAGGGGAATATATTAAAATTCACATAGGCTTGGCCTTATATTTTTTCCCTATATGAGTAATACCTAGATGTATATATTCTGGCACTGCAAATTTAAACTCATCCAAGCATTCAAAAAAGCAACAACTCCCATGGACCTCTTTAGTGGTGATGACTGCTATGTGAAGCATTGTTAACTGAGGGAGGAACAAGCTGCACAAATGCAGAGGAAAATAAGTACAGGCCAAAGAAGCAGCAATCAGCCAGCTAGATAGAGGGAGCACTGTCATGGTGAATCCTAGCAGTAGCTACTGCTATCTAAATTGCCTTTTTCTTCTAGGACTGCGCTTGCTTTGCAGATGATTTTTCCTACTGTTAATTTTTTAAGAGCTATGGAGAAGGAAAATCATATTGCAATAGTGGTCTTACAGCTGCCCACTTAAAGTAAGATGTTTTCATTGAAAGTGGTAATTGGCTGAATGAAGATAGAGGCAGTGCTGTACTCGGGCAGCAGCTGGAGCAGCCACACCAAAGGATCAACTGAAAACAAACGTGATCCAGTCAGGACTTACATGGCTTTCCAGATGTCTGCTGCAGTGAAGGGGTACAGCTCTGCTGCAGGAATGGGTGCATGGGGACTGGGAATGTTTATTTTGTGAAGACTGTGTCAACTGAGTGTTAGTCAAACTGCATGTTGTGTTTGATTGTGGGGAGCAAAGTAACCTTTTCTTCCTGTTTTTCCTTCTCTGTGGCATCCTTTGGGTTCCTTGAGCCATTTGGTAAACTGGTGCAGGGAGCTAACTACATTGGGGAGAAAAAAATTTCACAGAAGAGAATACCTGTGTTTAGTTGCTGACACAATGGAGGAGCTTTGGGGAGATGCTGGTGGTAGCTGCAGTGAGCGCTTGTGCTGAGGAAATGTGCATGGGACCACAGTATTGGTGAACCAGCTTGGGTTTGTGTACACCAAATAATGCATTTTGAATCCAGATTGCAACTGTGTTTTGGTTGGATGCAAGACTTGTTGTGGCTTGTGGCTTACTGTCGAAAGTATTTCAAACTGTAGCTGTAATGAGTCAGTTTTATGGCTGTGACTTAATGCTTTCTTCAATGAGGAAAATCAGTGTTTCTTTAATAAAATTCCTGATGTCTCATGAAATGACTGGACTAGATTGCATGTTGAGTTCTTTACCACACCTTTCATCTTCCACCTTCCAGTTTTTCTATTGTATATAGAAGTACCTGTTAGTGTTAAATGTGTAAGAAATGATGCTAGCAACCAATACTTCAAACTTGTTATATCAAAGAAGAAAGGCTGAACGGGTGAAATTGCTGTTGTGCGATGACAAAAGGACCCACAGAGAGGATGGTGTACAGAAGAAAAGGAATGGTAGGGTATTAAGGCCTGGAGTGTAGAGAAAATTGTTTTGGATATATGGCAATATTGGCATTTTTTTTGCCACAGGCAGGGGTTTCAGTGGAAATAGGTGAGCTGTGTGTTGTTACCAAGCATCTTGGAAGCTTGTGTATAAAGGAAGAGTATTGTACAGAAACACTGTAGTCATGAGGAATGATGAAGCAACAGAAATACCACAAGATGTTGTTACTGATACAATGACTGGCTGGCAGGATGAGGAGTTGATTGCAGCCAAATTAAGATAGAAGTAATTTTTCATCTGATATATTAAAAGAGGCCACCCATGTGGGAAGGCTGATCAGTATGTGGGTCCAAGACTTTTTAGTCTGCTTTGATGTTGGAGCTATTGTTGTGAAAACCCCAAGCAGTGTCATCACCAGAGATGACTCAGGCTGTGGAAGTTAATAAGGGAACTAAAGCTGCGTGATCAAAAGGTTGTTTTTTGAAGATAAGTTGAAAATAGTAAGTCATAAAATAGGATGGGTGCTGCTTGCCTGCTTTTGTAGGTACAGAGCACGGTGTCTGGGATTGTCCTATTAGTGACTCTAATGCACTCTCAGAGGAAGCATGTTCTGAGAGGAAGTGTGACTGTAACTCTGCAGTGAATTTACAAGCACTGTTTTGTACAGGAAGCTCCCACGTTCTCATTCAGAATAAATGGCTTTCTGTGAAATAATTGGGCCTGGGAAAAAAGGGAAAATGTCTCCAGTACAAGGAAACTGTAGGGTATATGGATCTTCCATATGATTGGGGTTTGAGCCAAGATTTTCCTGTATTAGTAGATTTGTTAATTGAAAACAGGATTTTGTGTTGTGGTTGGGTCACAGCTTGAGCAAGAGGAGGAATTCCCTTCCTTAATGAGACAGGGATCTTTGGGGGACACTCTCAGACTAAATAGAATAAAATTCCCTGGGGAGGGAAGACTGCAGAGATGAAAGACTGCTTGCCCTGTTTCAGAAGAAGCAGCAATCCTGTTGACAGATAAAGAGTACTGGGAAAAGAAGCCCAGGAAATAAGCTGTATAAAGGTGGTAGAGCTTCATGTGGAAGGTTATTACCTCTGCTCCACTTCGCCTTTTCCAGAGGGGGAAAAGGAACAGGTGACTAAGGATATTGCTGCAGTAATGGACCAGTCAGTATCTGGAGGCACACTGAGGAGGGCAGTGGTCTTACCAGACTGGTATTTGACCTCAGTATCTGAAGCTGAATGTAGCTGAAATGTGCATGAGTTAGGTCACTGCCTGACAAGACAATTAAGTGTTGGCCTGAACTTAGATGTAAAGAAAAAAAGCAGGCTACTGAAAAAAAGCAGGCTACTGATCCTTTTTCTGAGGTACTTTTCATGTAATTTGGAAGTTCCTTTTTCTGTCTTAACCAACTGATGTGTTCATATATCTAAACCAAAGAATATTTGCTGTTCTTAAGAAATAAAAGCATGTGGGTGATTTTTGCTCAGAAGAGGCCTTTTGAAACACATTTAGGCTCCTCAAAATTCATCACGGTATGTCAGACTATGTTGCAATTATTCTAGATTGGCTAAAATTAATTATCCTCATTTTCCTGTAAATGGATATATTCATACCTAATTACTCAGTTCAGTGATATTGATAAAGATTTGGTGGATAGGATTTCTCCGATTTTCTTACAAAGTAGATTTAATGATGTTTTGCATCTAAATCAGATAATGTTCCTTTCAAGTTAACTTGTGAAAAAATGGAAAGTCATTGAAGAATACATGCTGTCATTTCACTTCAAGAGAGTCCTAGAGGGCAATAAATGAGTTCTTGCTCATTTGGCTGAAAGAAGTGTTTTGAATTCATCTTCAAGAACATTAGTTAAGTCTTTCATGTGAATGTTATCAATCAGAATAGACTTTTGGTAAATTAGTGTGTTTTTGCAACCAGCTGGAAGGATCACTGATGTAGAGAGATTAAAATTTGTTTGCCAGTATCTGAAGACATTTAAGTTGCTTGGGAGGAACAGCGTATTCCGTGCAGGATTGTACTGCTGTAATTCAGTTAGTCTCTGTGTGCTTTGTGTGTTTGAATTTTTTAGCTGCTGGAATTTTTTATATTTAGAGGAATATAAACATGTTGATGTCCCCTGCCTCCACACTGCTGTTAGTGATTTGACCTGTCACTTCCTTTTAATGACATTATTTAATTACTTCTAGGATGTGACATGTTCACATCATACTTGGAATTACTTTGCTGATCATCAGAAATCCTGCTTTGAGTGCTATTTGCCAAGACAGCATTGAAAAGAGGTTTTTTTCCTGTAAGTTCTGTGAGTCTTTTTCGACTGCTATAATGCTGCCCAGTATTTTCACTTTCTGAGGTGTGCATATCTTCAAGACTACACACCTTTGTGCTCTATTTGATCATAGTTCTTTTTACTTTCACTCTGATTCCTCAGAGAAAAGGTTGAAAATTAGTACAGGTTGTTTCTTGGTGGGTTTTCCCCGCTAAAACTCAGTCCTATGATTCTCAACAAATCTAGAAATAAAAAGCTAGGACTGTGGTAATGTTTTTATCACCTCCATTTTGAAAGAACTTCTTCATGGGGAAGCATACTACTTCATGGAAGAGAAAATGCTGTAAATTTCATGCTTAAGTATAAGAAAGGGTTCTTTGTGATAGCTGGAACACATGATTCTCAGCAAAGCACTGAGTAATGCAGTCACTTTCATAATCTAGTTATATCTGCTTTTCCTTGCCCTCTTGAGCTGGTAACTGCTGATGTGGCTTAAGTTCTGGTGTTTTGCTTATTGTATTTTTCTTTCTCTGATGCAGTAAATAATGAAATAACACAGATTCATTAGCCCGTGTCATAAAGAACATTATCCATTCCTTATTTTTGTATAGAACTAATCCAAACCACGACCTTTCAGCTATTTCAATTGCATCTTAGTATTGTATCATCCAGTTAATTTTGAATAATGATAAAGGTTGATTGCTTGACTGGATTATAAAAAGGAGTCAGAATAGGCTTTGCATGGCTTTGCATGGGTGTCAGGCTGCATAATCAGCTGAGCCTTCAAATTTCATTTGTTTCCCTTGAACAGAAAATTACTTGCCAGTTACACAATTTCTTTCAGATACACTGTCGCATATGCATTCAGTCCTTTAGTGTGTACACTTCCGAGACTGGAGACTCTACCTCCACAAAATCTGAGACTGTGCCAGTGCCTCTGAGTGTGTCATCCATGGAAAAACAGGAAGGTCAGGACAGGTAGTACTCAGTTCCCATCAACTCCTCTTACTTGGAGAACCACCTTCCAGTAGCATAGTAAGGAAAATGAGGTAGATACTAAATGCATATCTGAACAAGCAGTTGGAACTCCAGCCACAAGCGATTTTGTCTTCATTTTTAAGAGCTTGTGCCTTTGGATGTTGCTGACTTGTAATTCCTGCAGTTTACTGCATAACAACCAGCATGGCCAGGGCTGACTCTGGAGACTTCTCAGTGGATGGGAACTTCCTTCTCTCCTTCTGAGCATGGGATTGTTCCTGAATCACTTTGTGATGGCTCAGGACTCCGTATTGGTCACCAGACCACTGTTCTGCTGGAGGCGGGTTCAGGATGTTAAGGCAGGCTGGTGGAGTGTACCTTGGGGACGATAGCAACGATCCATTCTCACAAGTTCTTTCTGTTTTTAGTTATTGATCTACCTAAGTTTGTACTTGCTGAAATTTAGTTGATGTGTTTCCTTACTGGGGTTGGTGCTTTTTATTGCTGGATCTTGTCATCTTATCTCTCAGTACAGTTCTGCTTGTTACTTGAAATGAGCTTTTGGGGCAAAATAGCATAGCATTTTTGGTCTGGATAAAAATCTAAGCAAACATGAATAAGTTATTCTTATGACGCTTGTGTTGTCATTTACTCATAGTAAATTTAAAACATGTTAGGTAAAATGAAAACCTGAAATACCATGTTGGTACAGGTATGTGCATGTACTTGATAAAATTTCCTACTTTGGTTTTAGTATTATGCTATTGCATAATCCTATGGCAGCAACTCCAAAAGAAATACTAAGTTCTTAAAATTTTACAGGGGAAAAGTCAGATGTTTTTGCTTGTAAAACACGTTGTAGCACTCCCTACCTTGCCCTTTATATTAATTGGATCCCAGTGAACTGCAGGAAATTTTCTGAAATGTTTGTATTGAGTGATGATATAAACAAAGTGGCACTGTTACCCAAAGTCTATTCTGTACAGAGACTTTTTGTTAAATCAAAATTCCCAGTCTAGGAATACCTGGCTGTCAGCCCAGTTACCACAGATGCATGTCTTAGGTTCTTAGGATTTTAGGTTCAGTGTGACAAGTATTGAGAAGACTGAGAAATTTATTTCAGGTACTGAAACCTTTAACCAGACTTGTGCTTATTTTAAATTCTTTTCTGGGTATCAGTATAATCTGAAAGTCACTTCTGTGCTGTTTTGTAGGATTTGGGGGAGGTAATTTTGGTTTCTGTAACTTCCTCGTTTCACATAACACACTCCATATACTCCTTCTGCAGTACAGGCTTTTTAAAACAAGCTTTGACATAGTTTAACTCTTTTCCTGTGTTCGTGTGTACGTTCATAATGCATCTGTGCGTGCGTCACCGCTCTCAACAACTGTTTCAGTTGGTCAGCAGATGTTGAATTTAGTTTCGTTTTGGTAATGCTTACGTGGATGCATGCAGACTTTTAATAAAAAGGAAAGAAAAAGTTCACCTGATGGTAGTTTTTAAAACAAACAAAATTTCATGGCTGTATTCTGAGGCTAAAATTCTTCAGATAAGCTGAAATAGGGAAGCTTTTGGTATGCAGGATAACTTCTGCAAGAACAGATTAAATCTGTCTTTCCTTTTGCAGGTAAAGATCTAACTGTTTGTGGTTTGGAGTTTTTTCTTCATTTTTATGTTCCTCTCCTTTTACAAGTGCCTTTCACCGTGGAGAAGGAGCATTCTTGACTTGGCATTTTTGCAGTAGCTGAGATGTATTGACTAGACTCAGCTAGTTATATGCTAAACTAACTGCTCTTCAGGTAGGCTAGGTTTAGTACAGAGGCTGAAGTGGACACTAGCAAAACAAATAAAAAGCATCTAAATCCATGAGTGGTTCAAGTACACTTTGCTGTCAAAAGATGCAGTCCTACTCTATTGCTTGTTTTCAGGTTCTTTCTTTTTCCGCCTGTGCTAGTGCAAGTATTCATGTGATGTCTTAACAAACAAATTGAGTGACTGATGCTGTTTCAACTTTTTGTTTAGGTTGACTCTAATTTGGATCAGTTTATCTGGTTCACAAAATACTTGGGCAGAACAAACAAGGTAGGAAAAGTGGTTATGAGAATGAAGAGAGGAAGGCAGGGCTTCCTCCAGGACAGAGTTCATCACTGGTGCTAGCTTAATTTTTTGGGAAATGCAACATGGATTATGTAATACTATCTTGTAAAGTTTAGTGATGTGTTTAAAAATACAAGAAATATGCTTTCAGTTGACACATGAGGTTAAAGACAGTAGCGGAACTAAAGCTATGGCTGGGTTTAAGCCGACCAATACGCTCAGTACACTTTATGAACTGCAGCACATTTGACTTCAAGATGCAAAATACTCTCAAGAAATCAGCCTGCACACACATGATTTAGCAGTGCATGGAAGTCACATATTCTAAATTTAGTGAGTGAATTCGTTCTGCATGATACTCACTTGGGCTTATTGTGTAACAATGTTACTGTGGTAAGCCGCCAAATAAAGTAATTTTATCTATTATGTATTTTAGGAATCTTTTATCATGTTCCTTTTCTAGTTTATTTAAATTGTGGTTTGCAAATTCAAGCATTGACTGCTAATGGTATTGAACAGTTGCATATATTCCTTGATTGCATTCCTTCCATCTTTTGGTGCATATTTATTGCCAAGTGGAAGGTATTAACTTCAAACGTGAGACTTGGTTCTAAATATTTAGTGTTTACATATTAAAAAAAAAAGAAAAGCCCAACACTTTTTTTTCTTTCCCTGTTTTACTTAGCTCCTCAGCTCTTTCCTGTGTCAGGAAGAACTGAAAACTATTAGTAGACATCTCATAGACAAGTTATCACACCGCAGCTGAATGCAGAAGAGGAAAAGTGAAATAATAATGGCATTATTCCAGGACTCAAGTCCAAATGAACCAAGTCCAATTTTAGCTGAGAAAAGGGAAGTTGTTGGGATATCTGCTCAGGTTGCTGGCCTTTACCTGTGAGCAAGTTAGCATTCAAACTAGATGAATGAAAGGTGACTCTTACCTTCACAAAGTTTGTCCTGGGTGTAACTAATTCCATCTAGAAATTTACACCACATTTAAGCAACATATTCTTGGTGCATACAGAAATCACTTGGAGTGTCACTGTTTTAATGAAATTATTTTCTAAGTGTTTTTCTTAAGTCAGTGAAGTTTTTCATAAATGAAGTAGAGATCTGCATCCATATGGGTTCAGTAATATTTGAATAACCTCTTTCTGCATAAGGGAGAAAATGAGTGCATGCATTGGTAAGACTGAACTGATCCAACAGCTTGTGTTTGCTGAGATTTACTGGTATTCGTTGGTGTGATGTTGCCTGTTTTGTGTGTACTCTGGTTCTATCTTCATCCCGAGTAGGCTTCTGTTCATGTAGGAAGGTGTTTTATCTTTGTTTCCAGATGTGCAGTAAGCTGAATCTGTGTGAAGACAAGTTCAAGATTGTATGCAGCTGAGATGACCTGACTATCTCGCTAGGGAGGGCACTCACAGGAGCTCCCTTTTCTCATTTATAAGCTTGTAGGTTGGCTCAAGTTGGCTTGAAGGCTGCTGTGGTGGTTTTATGGTTGTCTCCTGCCCTAGCAGAATTCTGCTAGTGCTCAGCGGGCTGCAGCTGTGTGAGGCCACCCTGGGGATATGCACAAGCCAGAGCAGCAATTCTGCCTGACAACCACATCTGTAAAGCCAGGTTTTCAAACCCTTCCCTACTTTTCCTCCTCATGTAGCCAGCCCTCAAATCTGGGAGCACTTGTTCCCCTCACCTCTGTGCCTACAGCAATTTGCAGCCTTTTCCTTCCTGGCCTGTCTCTCACTTCCTGCTCCCCAGGATCTCCTTGAAACATGCACTTGCATGTCACTTTCCTGGCCAATTTAACATGCCAGAGACTACCAAGAAAGGAAGAAAATTCGGAAGCATATAGCAAATCTATATGTGTTCACAACATTAAAGGGAATCTAAAAGATTCTTAGTATAGACTTTACCTTTGTATCACTCTTTATATATGCATGTTTGTGTTTTGGAAGGGGGCACGAGTGTTCAATTGACAGTAGCAGTTCTTCATGTGGTAACTTTCATTTTTCAGTATAAATATTTTAACACTGCTAATATTGGAATAAATTAGAATGTCTTTGTTGTACGTTAGCAATGAATCCTTGTTCAAATTACGTCAGAACTGATTTCTAAGATGTTTTCAAATGCCCAAAAAAAATTCAACAAATCCTTAAATGCCTTTTTTTACTATTTTAAACGTACTTCTAGGTCTTTTCAAGTCTAAATTTGAAAAGTAGTACTGAATGAGAACTATGTAAATGTTATGAATAAAAATGCAGCTGAAAGCAGTGGTGATGGTATAACCTCCAACAGGACTGGCTTCTTTAGCTTTCTCAATCAGTATAATTCAGTTTGGGATTTTTTAACAATGTGGGAATAGGTATAAACATGTATGAAAAGTCTTTCTTGGTATAGTCAAAGGAGAATACCTAGTCTAGACCAACTTCTTGAAAATTTCTTAGCTAAAAGTTTGATAGCCATCCTGTTGTATGTTGCAATTTATCATATGATTTGTGAATGGTTTGGAAAATTACAGGTTATTGGTAGGGAAAAAAAAATGTTTCTGATCTTGGTTTAATCGTTCAAATAAAAAGCTATCTTGAAAGTGTTGGAGGTGTTATTTTATGAAAATACTGTGTGCTGGAGGCTGAATTTATTTTATCTGAATCACATAACACTTTAGTGACAAATAATGGAGTAACTTACTGATGTTTTTGTTCTTCAGAAATGGAGGAACAGAACACTGGACCTGGGATTGAAGATTTATAAAGGATTATGGGATTATACATTGAAGAGCCAGCAGGCGGAATGCCTAAGTGACTGAAGAAAATGGGTGCTAATGCATCTAACTACCCTCACTCATGTTCCCCAAGGGTAGGGGGAAATTCACAGGCACAACAGACATTCATAGGTAACTCTTTTCAGTTATCTTGTCACTTACATAAATGACTCGGTGGATTGTGTATGCACTGGATTTGATTTGCTTGCAGAAATGTTATGTAGAGCTTCTATTTTCTAGGTCACCAGTTTGAATCCATTCAAGGTCAATCGTGCATGAAATTTGGTGCTGTCCATCTGTTTGGCCTATGTATGCAATGAGTTGATCTGCCTTTTGCTAGTAAACAGTTGCCAGGTTATTTAAATAAAATAAGTGGAGTTTTTTATAATTAAACAATGCATGCTAGTTTTCCCAGTTCAAGAGCAGTTGCTTTTTGTTAATACTCATCCTGTTTTCTGCTCTTCCTCAGAATTTCTGTGAAACTGTGTCAGAGCATGTAAAACTCTTGATCATCAGTATTCATTGTAGTATTGACATTGTGTCCAAGTGAATTACCTCCTTACTGCTAGAAGGGATATCTTTGGTAATAAACCTGTTAAGATAATAAACAGGCTTGAAGACAGCTTCTCTTCCTTTTCCTGTACTTGTAAATGCGGAATGGAGGTGCTTACTGTCCTAACAGTATTATTTACAAGCCAGGACTTTGCTTAGCTGGAGATATGTCTTGAAGTGCCCTTAAGAAAGTATTTTCTCATCCCAGTTGTAACTGGGGCAGGCATTACCTTTATGTGTTTTTCAGTCTAGTACAAAAAGACCTCAGTGTAGATCTAAGTACTGTCACACTATAAATAATAAACAGCTATGTTATGAATCTGAAAGAAGGCAGTCTCCGAGAAGATAAATATTCCTTAAAAAAAAAACAACCCTGACAGCCTGAAGAATGATCTTAGCAGTAAATAACATCAATAGTTTATAAATGCTTTTCTCCTTTATGCCTCAGCTTGCAACACTGCATAAGTAGTTATTGATATTCAGTGTTACTTCTCTTTTTAATTACCACTGAAAGCAGAATGATAGCCTTAGCAAAGCAAAAATTGACTCGCATTGTAAATTTTCTCTTTTTTCTCAGCTTTTGTGGCATTCCTAGCTCTGAGGTCTCTGTTGAGGACAGACCACAAACCGTTATACTTAAGGATGTGTGCTCTTGGCTAAAAATTCCGTGTGTGCTGTCACAGCATGTCAGGGAAGAACTTTTAGTCCTAACATCGTGGATATCTGTGCTGTAAAGTTCCCCTCAAGGGTTTAAATATTTTCAGTGTATCATAGCTAACTAGTAAAAGATTTGCTCCAGTTTGCATAAATGCTTTCTAAAAGGCGGCTAAAATGCTTTTCTTATATGTCGTGGTGTTTTTTAATCTGCCACTATATTGAGTGAAGAGAAACCCTTAGAGGCCTTGAAACAGGCAGATTTGCAGGCTGAAACACCTTTTGAACAAATTTGAAGAGAGTTCCAAAGGCTTCATTAAAATCCCAAGAAACTTTCTACATGGTATGTGGAGGGTTTAGTTGATGCTCTTTATTATTAAACTCAAAATAGAAACCCATTATGTAGTGTGTCACAATAAAATTACTGACCCCTGTTACCTATGGGAAATTGTGGCTGAGACTTTTTGAGGAAAGCCTTAAAAGCATGTGCTTGTCTCATCTTAGGGAAGGCAGATGAGTGTTCTGGGTAAAATTCTTGCTGAAATATCCTGATATTACGGGGTTCCATGAATGTGCTATCTACATCACACATGTACATCTCTTCTTCCCGCTTTGTGGCGTTTGGCTCTTTCTCATTTGGATTTTTGTTTGCATGGTTGGTTTTGTAGCTGTCTCGGTAGAAAATAGATGGATCCTGAAACTGATAGCTGAAGTTTTTATCACTTGACAGAATAATATTTTAATGTTGTATCACCTTTTACGTGTTTGGGGGTTTGGGTGTTGTGGGGTTTCATTCATTGTGGGGGGGAATTGCCTGTTTTTGTGGTATTGTGGGGTTTTTATATGTAGAAGGCATTAGATCTATTTACTGCCCCAAAGCAGAACTGGGGGATAGAGTTGTAATAGCTGCATAATATGTATTAGTTGCCTTGTTCCTGGAAACTGGATTCAGGCCTATGGGTTTGTTTTAGATATGCTACTTTACCATTAAAGGACTGCACCCTGTTTCCTGCTAAATGTAGGATGAATGCTAGGGTCTGAGAACTGATAGGGCAAAGCACAATAGTTTCATGGTATGAGCTCCTATTGTTAACTGACTTCATCCTAGTTTGCTTATAGTTTATGAAGAGGAGATAAACCAGTAAAAATAGTGTAGTGCACTTACTGGAAAATAGTACTTTTGTTTTAGCAAAAGCTTAACTAGTCATCTCCTTGCTGTTTTATGTGCAGCATTCGGGAAGAGGATTTCACACCGTTTCCTAGGGTGGTACATCTGTTCAAGATGTTTGCTTTTTTAAATAGAGCTCTATAATTAGATATTAAAATGTGTGGGTATGCAAAGGACTAAACAGATACCATTTTTCATTGTCAAGTTCCCAAGTAGCTCCTCTTGGCAGTCATCTGTTCCTGTAAATATTTGTCTGTCCAAAGCTGGGTATGGTCTAGGGGCATGAAGTAGGGATTGCTTTTGAACAGCGTTTAATAGATTGGTGCCTTTTAGTGTAGTGCTGGGGAATAATTTATTTTTTTCCTACTTTTAGTGCTGTTGCCTTGTGAAGGAGTACAGGCAGCCCAGAAATGTTCTCTTCCAGATTCTTTCCTTGGGTGATATGGAGCTACCAACTGTTGGGAACCCAGAGAGGCTGTGATCATGCATCTCTGTTTCTTACAGAAAGCAGTTGTGTGGTGATGCTTTTGTAGCAGTGCTTTATCTGTTTGTAAGGGTTAATAGCACTGTTTGCAGTACTTCCAAAGTTAAATCTTGTAAGTAGCTCAGGGTACACAAAGGTTTGAGTGGCATTTTAGTATTTTGTGGTGATTCATGTGCAAGTAATACCTCACAGCAGCCTTCAGGGAAAAAAGAAATTGAGACTTGCGGTGTCCTAGTTTTTTTTCAGTGGAATGTTAGAGAATGTTCTACACTCAAATTTGCCATTAGAATCCAACGTACTCCAAATAGAAATGAGCTGGCATGTTCTCTGGAAACAGAATCTGTCATTATAGGGTGACCAAAGTGTAGTTATACTTTTATTGTGAAATGTACCTTTTTAAATGAAGCAGAAATTCTACACTTGTGTCTATCAGCAGGAGGCTGAATCTCTACTTTTCCATTGTCATATCTAGTATAGCATATGGAAGGAATTTTTGTGGTGCATTTTGCAGCACAACCTCTTTGTTGAAGTTGTCTTGAGTTACTCCTTTTCATTTAAATTTATATTCTTTTCACTTCTTGAAATTTCAATATGATTAATAACATGTTGCCTGATTGAGCAAATTTTAAACTTGGATAAAAAAGTTAGATGTCTTTCCTCAAATAAAACAAAGTTCCTTCTCAAAGTTTTCACTAATAGAAGAATCAAAACTACTGCATTGCGTGATTTGTGGGAGTTTTAAGTAGCTTGACATAAAAGCCACTGTGTAAGTTTATTTAGTTATTGAGACTTAAACAATAAAACAATTTACAGAACTGTTAGATTGCTACAGCTGCCTTAGTCTCAAATACAGCTTTGAATTACTCCAATGTCTTTCAGACTTCAAGAAATACTTGAAATCATGTGGTAACTGAAAGCACTGTGTTTCGACAGACTGGCCCATAACATCACTGTCAAAAGATCATCACAGTGAATCTGCCTGAAACAGGTGGAGCTGTGAGATTGCAGTGACAGAACAAGTTGTAAAAGGCCCCAAAAGCTCTGGTTCTTGAATGGGCTTTGAAAGACTAAAAAAAAATGGCAACAAGTAGTGAAGCTACACAAGTGTACTAATAGAAACATGTTAACTATTCTTACAGAAAATGGACAGACTATTTCAGATGAACCTGTGATTGTTATTGATCTGTGTAGCATTTGCAAAAGTTTTCTTCTCGTTTTTCTTTGGTCCAGAAGTGGGAGTTGGGTTTGTGTACTTCCTTTTCTCTTTTTTTGTCATGTCTGGGGTTCTTCACCATCTGGCTTAGAGTGAAAGCCCTGTAAATAAACTTAAATTAGAAAATAACCCTAAAACAGAAGCATGACTCTCACATTAAAGCTATGGTTTTTAACCTCCTTTTTTTTTTTCTAAAACACTACATTGGTTTTCCATTACTTGTCAAAATGCAGAGTCTAATTCCTTTTTTTCTCACTGAATTGTTATCAGTGTTAGTTCATAGTATAATTTCCCTATAAGTTATTTTTGAGGAGAAAAATAATTATATGTATACTTCAATTGTATAATGCTCGGTTCAAAGGAAATCTTTAATAATACAGTGTAACTTCCTTTCTCCATATTCTTTTTGATGGTGTGCATACACAAATTAGTATTTGTAGTTCTGTGGAAAGGAGCCCATTTTATGTGTTTGACTTTGGCATTACTTGATTATCAGATGACGGGATTTTTACTTTTCTTGCTGAAATTGCACTGAAAATAATGCATCGTCCTCAGTTTCCCTGAGTGTTTTGGTACTGTGTTCCCTTGCTTTTTTTTCTTGTGACTATAGCTATCTGATGCCACGTATGCTTCTCTTGTTTTAATGATGCTTAATGCTAGAACAGAATTTGAAGAACACTTTGAAGGGGGGATTGCTAGTATTTCACTGAGATATTAGGCTTAAAAAAGTTGATACAATTACACTTTTAATGTTACAACTGCAGTATTCTCTTCATGCTTACATAAGTGTACCGTATGCCATAGAGTTACATCAACTGGCACTGGTTGGTTCTTAAAATTGAATAGATTTTAAAAAACCCCAACCAAAAAAAAAAAACCCCAAACCCCAAAACATCCCAAAATCCAGCAAACTATAAATTTTGTAGATGCAAATAAAAGGCTTTGTTCTTAATGGCCAGAAAAGGCTTCAGTCAGGTTTTCAGTTGTCAGATTATCTGATGTGAGGAGAAGGAAAAACTGTGTAACTTGCAGAATCATTGATGGAGTATTTAGGTGTTATGGACCTTTTAAATTTAAAGAATAAATGTGTTCAATTTTCCTTTTGCTTTTAGGGACATCATCCTACTCTCATCAAGGTTTTGGCTGCGAATCAAAGCTGTATAGCCTTGACCATGGTCATGAGAAACCTCAAGACAAGAAAAAGAAAACCTCTGGCCTTGCCACCCTCAAAAAGAAATTCATTAAGCGTCGGAAATCGAGCCGATCTGCTGACCATGCCAAGCAGATGCGCGAGCTCCTCTCAGGCTGGGATGTCAGAGATGTTAATGCATTAGTAGAAGAATACGAAGGAACATCAGCTTTAAAGGAGCTTTATCTACAAGCTAATTTGGCAAGACCAGAAGCCAAGACGCTACAAAAAGACATGGCTGAACTTTATCAGTACAAATATTGTACTGATGTAGACTTAATATTTCAAGAAACTTGTTTTCCTGTGCATCGTGCGATATTGGCGGCCAGATGTCCGTTTTTTAAGACGCTGCTTTCTTCCTCACCAGAGTATGGGGCAGAAATAATAATGGATATTAACACAGCTGGCATAGATATGCCTATGTTCTCTGCTTTGTTACACTACCTTTATACGGGCGAGTTTGGAATGGAGGATTCGAGATTCCAAAATGTTGATATTCTTGTGCAGCTTAGTGAAGAATTTGGAACACCAAATTCCTTAGATGTTGACATGCGCGCATTGTTTGATTATATGTGCTACTACGATGTGGTTCTTAGCTTTTCATCCAACTCTGACTTAGTTGAAACTTTTGGTGGAAGTCAGAACTGTCTAGATGAAGAGCTCAGAGCTCACAAAGCTATTATTTCATCACGATCTCCTTTTTTCCGTCACTTGCTGCAGAGGAGGATAAGAACTGGTGAAGAAATCACAGACCGAACTCTACGAACTCCAACTAGAATTATATTGGATGAATCTATCATACCAAAAAAATACGCTAAGGTCATTTTGAACTGTATGTATACAGATGTGGTGGACCTCTCCGTTTTGCACTCCAGTCCTTCGGTGGGCAGTTTAAGTGAAGTTCAGGCTCTTGTAGCAGGAAAACTAAACATGACTAGGGCTGAAGAAGCTATGGAGCTTTATCACATAGCACTGTTTTTGGAGTTTAACATGCTTGCACAAGGTACGTAATACTGTCCTCACTGTAGAATATATGACTTTATTAGAACAAGTTTTAGCAATTTTGCAGTGTAAGTAGCTTATTGTCAGCTATCAGTGGCTGACAGTTCCTTTAGAAATAGAATTTGTTTTCCATCTGTAAGTTGTCAATAATGCATCTGTTTTCTAGGGACAGAAGAAATGCCATGCAAGAGATTTAGTTGTATGGTGCATCATTTTAGAAGCATGTTATTTATATCAAATATGTATAACTGATCTTGATATTTCTAATGCTTATCTGCTTTCTGTAATCCATTTTTTGGGTGTAAACTACCGGGAGAAGATAGGAGAGATCCTTGTTGAGAGGAGGAAATATTTAGACGTGTTAGGAAGTGTCCCTATGTTAACAAAGCTGTAAACTTGAATGATTATTTTTGTAGTTCATGTCAAAGACACCAACCCTGCAGTCTTGCTGTTAGAAGGTAAATTTAAACAGCTTAATTGCACCAGTCTTTGGTCTTTAATATCTGCCCCTCTGTGTACAGAACTGAAGGCAGGGTCAGTCAGTATTTTCAGACATAAAGTTTAGAAAGTTTTACTTCTTCCATTATTCTTGAAGATCCCTCAAATCTTGCTAACATACAACCTCCTGACTGAATTATTGCAATCTCAGGTGAGGTGTCCAAACACTGATCAGTGAAATAATGGTACTTCTGGTGGTGGCAGGAGCTTTGCCTGCAGTTTTGTCTGTTGGTGTTTGAGCTATTTATTGGCCATATTATACATAATGAAGTATGGGAATTGCTTCAGGCCTTGCTGATGGGGGATAAGAATTTTGCTTTTGAGCTGAGAAAGGGAAAACGGAACTCACTGATATATCAGCAACATAATTTGTTTAAGCTAGTTTAATTTTTTAAACAAAAGTAACTTTTTTACAGTAGATCTGTACATCCATAACTTCTAGCAGTCAAATTAAATTTGACAAGATTGAAACCTTGTCTTATAAGCTGTAAAGTAGTTCTAACTAAAATAGGGAATTTGATAAAGAGTGGACAGGACAGAGTAGTATAAGCACTGCAGGAAGAGATCATATTTCTAATGGGTTCTCCTAATAATTACATGAAACTAAGAGTGATAAGAATATGTGAAACTTATAGAACTACTGTAGCTCATGTGGAGTTTGCCATTAGGAAACTAATTTTCAGATTATGCTGAAAGCTGAAATAATTGTACTGCAATAAAACTGGCACAAATCAAAGGGGATGTGTTTTCTGAGGCAACATGCTACAGGATGCAACTGGACTGTTCTTAGGCTCAGAATCATCCAATCATCGAGCAGCCCAGGTTAGAAGGAGCTTCCAAAGATCATCTGGTCCCATCTATCCAAGTGAGAAAGAGACCCTAGGTGAGATTATCTAGCATTCTGTCCAATCACTTCTTGAAAACCACCAGTGATGGGGACTATACTGTGTCCCTGGGGATATTGTCCTGGTGAATGATTGTTCTCATTGGAAAAACATCTTGGGTTGAGATGTCTTCCAGTGCAACTTACACCTGTTGCCCCTTGTCATCTTCATGTGGCTTTTTGTGAGAAGAGAACCTCTGTCCTCTTTATAGCTGCCCTACAGTGCCTAAAGGTCCTGTGACAAGAATACTGGCTGGGAATACTGTGACAAGGTCCCCCAAGCCTTCTGTTCACAAGGGAGAAGAGACCTAACTTCTTCAGTATTTCCTCATAGGCTAGGTTCTCCAGTACATTGATCATCATCATGGCACTCCTTTGGACCCTCTCTTGTCTATCTGCACCTTTCTTACCTTTGTTGTTTCCCTCTCAGTACACCTAGAAACTTGATGCTTCAGAAGGGGCAGGAAGTTTTACCACAGTTGAACTACGGTATTCAGTTAATTTCTGTATGATATGCACAAGCTAATAGTACTTGAGAACTCTGCAGATCAGCTGAAAGCAAAAAAGGAAAATGGGTTGAAATTAAAGAGGTGATGGAGTTTCTCAGTTTTGGTGCGTGTACGTATATACAAGTGCTAAAAGGATTTTACATGCTCAGGGAATACTAGTGAGAGAATTAAATGGTGAATGAAACCCTCAGTGGGACACCGAATAGTTATGCACTGTTTCATAAATGGGAAGGGTGCAATTCTTTTCCTCAGATTGGAAACCTAAATTGGAACAACTGTGATCTGGAGGTGCTCTGATGAAGCGGTGTCAGTTGTATCAAAGCAGAAAAGCAATGACAGAGAACTTCAAAGAGAAACTTAGGTAAACTTATAGCTAGGAAAATGGCTTTTATTTTCTGTGTTAGTAAATACTGAAAACCAAGCTGATGTTTTATTTGATGCTGAGTTTGTTTCTGCTCTCTTTAAGTTGAGCCTGTTTGGATCAGCATGTCCTAAACGGGCACCCTTTTCAGTAATGCACTACAGAGAAGTGCTGCTCTGGAATATATATTCCATGAGTCAGTGGTAACAAGATCTTTACTTTTTCCTGGAAGTATTCCCTTAGTACTACCTCTAGGAGTGTTAAAAGAAAGGCAGCAGCAGGAGCTGCACTGGGCTTGCACCTCAGCAGCACACTTGTGTGGCTGAAGCCAATGAGTGCAGCAGTGCAGGCTTGGTCTTGGTGGCCCTCTGGATGAACTGGAGCTGTAATGTTTTGAGGGTCATAGGGAGGGAGGTAGAGGGATGTAGTGACATTCAGAGGTTTTCTTCTTTCCACAGTAAATCTTTCTGACCACAAAAGTAGTGAGGTTGAGGGGTGAGGCTGTTGTTAAACATAGGGGAGAAATGCAGTAAAATCAGCAAGTGTTGAAATCTATTAAATTATCAAATACTAGGAAATGTAGATTTGGCACCCCTTCAGATATTGAAAGTCTAGATGTTAACTTCACCTAATTAGGATTTTACAAATTGGTGCTGCATTCACTAGCTACAGGAGAAAGTAGTAAGCACTCTGTAAATCTGTATATGCTAGTGGAGTCAGAATCTAATAGTTTCATACTTAATTTGCAGAGTTCACGTTTAGGTCGTTGGTACTGTGCAGACACGGAAGAGCTGTTCTGGTATAATCTTATAATCAAAATTAAAGCTTATTTGGTCATGGAAAACTATATGCCTGCACGTGACTGAGATCACTTAAAGATGTGCTTTAGTTGTGACCACCATTCTTGTTTCCGACTTAATTGTAGCACCTTGTCCTCACTTATTATAATACTTAACATGAGGAGGATGGGAGATCTTAAATTTCAGGAGCGTCCATCCCATTCCCTGATTTCACAGCTAGCAGACTTCTGTGCTGTCACTCTAACATCTGACTTTTAGATGTTACACAGAGTGATGCTGGAAGAGACAGCGTTGTGTAGGTGTTGGAGCAGGCAGTTCTCCTGAAATCTCTTAGCTTGAACCTCTGATAGTGTTTTTCCACTCTGTGGTGCAGCAGGTGTCCAGTTCTCCCTAAGTACTGACTGATCCCATCAGCTGGCTTTCGCAGTAGCTGGTGTCTTAAGTTTCTTCTCTAGATTTCCACACCCTCGTCTAAAGTTTTTTGTTTCAGTTCACTCCTGCTAGCCAATTGCAAACTTGCTAAGGCTTGTCTCCCTGGTTTCCTGGAAAATATTTTGGGCTTATTATGTATAGTCTGGATACTCTTTCCAATTCGTTTTTCTCACTTGTACTCAGTTTTGCCTGGGTGTTTGTAACTGAGTGTCAAGTGAAGTTGATGTATTTTAAAGCTTCTGATCAGCCGTTTTTATTTTCAACAGATTTTAGTGTGATTTTTCTTCAGGGACCTTTCTAAGTATCCAGATGTTGTAATTTTTCTTAAGTTTCAGCAGATGATTCAGCTTTGACTATTTCCATGGAAATTTTCCCATTCCTAACACAGTGATACTCCTGACTGTTGTAGTTTAATAGATAGTTTCCCCATGATGAAGACAGTGATAGCATGTGCAATGAATCTTTACTGTCCAAGTAAAGCAGGACAACTTTTATCTAGAATTTCCTCTGCCTTCATCTTGATTTGTTTCAGCTGAGGATTGCCACTTATCTTAGAAGAGAAACTGGAATGGATTTTTGAATGCATTTATTTGAGTAAATGAACTAACCAGCTAGCATATCTGATCAATAGACCTGATCATACTGAAACCCATTTGTACCTAATAGGACTGACACTGCTCTCAGGGGTGCTCTGGTAGTTGTTACTTTCAAAAGTGAAGCTCTTCAGGGCTTTCACAGAGGCTGTGAGGATTAGAGCCCTCTCCAGGAGGTTGGAGCACATCCCTTAGTGGAACGTTTCTGAGCTCTGCCTGCCTGTTTCTGTCCTCTGCTCCAGTTTTTCCATCTTCATGCTACCTTGCTTCTCTCTGTCAGCTGTACTCGTGCAATCCTTTTAACACATTGACTCACAAAGATTGGGTTTAATATCACTATCCCTTGCTCTTCTGTAACACAGTTGCTAAAATCACATCAGCTCCCTAGTCCTATTCATCACATATTGTTAAAATAATCCCCACTTCCCGTCTTACTGTACTGCCCTGCTGTTGCAGGGAAGCTTGACTTCAGGCATATTAATTTTATTAGATAGCTATATTACATATGTGAATCCTCTACTGCATCTTGGCCCTGTTGCCCACTGTCATGAATAGTCCCACTGAGGTTGTGGTACAGAATGTTTTTCTGTGATAGGCTTTTGGATACTGGGACCTTATGAAATAGTTTTGCCTGAGAACCTTTTCTGTCACCTGATTCAGAAAAGTTTTCTAAAGTAAGACTGACAAAAACTAACTCAATTTCAGACTTTTTGTTTTCCTTTGCTTTTATTTTAGGTGTCGAGTTTACTCTTGACAAGTATAAGAACTTAGAACCTTTATTTTAAAGCCATATTCAGTAGCACAGCCTTTGATCTAGAAGCAGATATTGCCTGACATCAAAAGTGCTCTTGATCTTAGAAGGGCTGAAATACTGAAATGCCAGGAATCCCACAGTAGCAGTATTAAATACTCATAAATGTATTGGGAGATTAGTGCAAGTGTGTCAGTTACATATCAGTGCAGTAGGAATGCTCAAAGGAGTCTGGCACTTATGTCTTTGAAATAAATTGTGTATGATTAGTAACTATTAATATAAATCATAGAATCAAAGAATGGTTTTGGGTTGGAAGGGACCTTAAAGATCATCTTGTTCCAGCCTCCTTGCTGTATGTAGGTGCCTTTCACTATCCCAGGTTTCTCAAAGCCCCATCCAGCCTGGTCTTGAACACTTCTGGGGATGAGGCATCTACAGCTTCTCTGGGCAACCTGTTCCAGTGCCTCATTGCACTCACAGTAAAGAATTTCTTCCTAATATCTAATCCAAACCTTCCCTCTTTCAGTTTGAAGTCATTCCTCCATGTCCTTATCACTACATGCCCTTGTAAATAGTCTCTCTCTGGCTTCCTTGAGCCCCTTTAGGTATATAGGTGCTATACGGTCTCTGGACTGAAGTGCCCGTTGCTGGGTCATGTCAAGCTTCTCATCCACCAAGACCCCCAAGCCCTTCTCCTCAGGGCTGCTCTCAATCCATTTTCCACCGCAGCCTGTATGTGTGCTTGGGATTACCCCAGCCTACATGTAGGACCTTGCAGTTGGCCTTGATGAACTTCATGAGGTTCACAGGGACCAACCTCTCAAGCCTGTCCAGGCACTTCTGGGGGGCATCCTGTCCCTCCAGCATACTGACTGCACCACACAGCTTGGTGATGTTGTTTCCAGAAGGATCTTCTCCATGATCTTGCCTTGTGCAGAAGTGAGACTGACTGGCCTGTAGTTCCCTGGGTTTTCCTTTTTTCTATAAAAATTAGGGTTATGTTATGTTTCCCCTTCTCCAGTCAGTGGGAACTTCACTGGACTGCCACAGCTTCTCGAATATGAAGGATAGTGGTTTAACCACCTCATCCACCAGTTCCCTCAGCTCCCATGGACCTGTACATCTTCAGGTTCTTTAGATGGTCTTGAACCTGACCTCCTTCTGCAGTGGGCAATTCTTCATTCTCCCAGCCTCTGCTTTTGCCTTCTGTGACTGGAGTGGTGTGGGTGGAGCACTTGTTGGTGAAGATTGAGGTAAAAAAGTTATTGAACACCTCAGCTTCCTCCTTGTTCTGGTTAACTGAGTCTTCTGTTCACTTCTGAAAAGGGCTCACATTTTCCCTAATCTTCATTTTATCACCAGTGTACCTGTAGAAGCTCATCTGACCTGTTGTCTCCTTGTAATGATTCGCTTGTACTCAAGCCTGAAACTTTTGCTTAGGTTTTATATTATGAAGACTGGTGAAAACAGGAACTGTAAAGGATCTTCCAGTATAGCAGTTGCATTCCAAGGTTATGTGCAAGGATAGAGAATTTGACTGAGTTGTGCAACAGAGCATATAAAATTTGTTTGCAGTGTCATAATTTAGAGAGAAATAGTGCTGGTCACTGTTTTCAGGTTTTTCTTTCAGCCACCAGGTTCTAGGAAGTACATGGCTTAAATACTGATCGGGGTGGTTGGTGGCAGTCCCTCTAAACATCAGCTCTTCCTCTCTCAGTTCTCTGTTGTTCCCATGTGAAGTTCTCCCTCTGGTTTGTTATGGTTGAGTTGGCAGTGTTGTGTTTCTGACCCATGGTGGTTTTCTGTTTAAGCTGGATTAGCTTTGCTGTCTGCTGGTGCTGCTGGATGTACTGCTTAAGGAATGCTGAAACCAGCCAAGAGACATTACCAACTGAATGGCTTCAAGAAGCTAAAGATTAGGATGCAGATATGGGTGCAGATTTCAGGCTTCCTAAATTCATGCATTTTACTTGTGGCAGGAGCAGAACAGTAAATTCATTTTCACCTTTGGGAGAGAAAACGTTAGAGAGTTTATGCCACCAATATCGATTGCTTTAAACATGTAACGATTACCTTATTTTTCTGGCCAAACTTACAACTTAAAAAATCCAGCTGTCAATATCTTGGAAGGTTTAACAGCTTTATAACTGTATCATAAATGAAAATATTTTAAAATAATACGAGTTGCATAGGTTTTGTCTGCTCTCTAATTTATTATTTCAAATAACTGAATAATACATTGTATTGGATTTGACACAACTCAAGAGTTTTCGCTGAGGAAGAGTGGTTAAGAGTAGCCCAAAATGCTGCCTGACCTTACCTTCAGACCATATTTTATTTTTGCTTTAAGAGTTAATTGAACTGCTAGGAAGTCATCAGCTTTGAATAAAGCAAACTATAATATACATATATACATATGTGTACATATATACTATATATATACATTAACGATGCCATAATAGGTGTACTTCGAATCCGGCCTTTCAAGGGTGGATTTACATGCATGTTTTAAATTTTTGTGCTTGGAAAAATCAGCAGAGGGATTGAAAATAGCTCAGAAAACATCCCGAATATGGCCATAGACTTCAGCAGTGTTTGAGCCCTATGGCCCATTGAGCACTTTGTTATCTCCAGTGCTACTTAGGTCTTGTTTTCTTTTCTGCAAAACATTCACGTAGTTTTACACCTTCACTGACCAGAACATCTGCTTTAGAGGTCTAAAATGTGGGAAACAGTGCACCTGCAAATTCCAGCCTTGGCATCAGTTATCAATTAACTTAATCTGCTTTTAAAGATATTTTTTAAAAACAATTTCAGGTGGAGACAGAAAAGAAAAGCACTAAAACTTTGAAGAGCTAGGAATCTGTACCGTTCTGTGAAGACAGAGACTACAGTGCTGCCAGGAGGCAATAAACATTAATAGACTGGCAAAGTGCCTGCATCCGAAAGGTGGAAGTTGAACAAGATCCCCTGTTCACAATACAGTTAGAGGAAGGTAGAGGTTGTTGGAGTTGCTGCTTCTGTGATAACTAGTTAAAAAGGTAGTTCCTGTTTGTACTATGTAAGTCTCATGACTTGCTCATACTGTTTGTTTACTGCTATGGAGAATGAAAATTCCAATTGCCTTGTCTCTCAAGTGTATGAGGTCACTTGAATCTGACACAGATTGATTGGCAGTGCTGCCCTTCCTCCTGCAGTAGTCTCCTTGTTTATGTTCTCTGTGCTATTGTGGATCTGATGTTGCTGGAAGGAGGATTGATGTCAATTAGTTGGTTAGCTCAGTGAGCGGCCACCAAGCACTGGCATGAAGAAGAGACGGAGGAGATGTGGTGTGTAAGAAGGAGAAAATATAGTTTATAATATCACTGTGTGAGTGGAGCGTTTAGCTTCTATGACTGCTCCCACAGCCTGTGAGCGGGGGCTGCCCTCTAAGGAATCCTTAGCAAGTACAGGGTGTATTTGCAGCTTTGGGTCTATAAGACATGGGAAAGAAGCTGGACAAATGATGTCTTCCTTTTTTCTTCCTCTTCCTTTGAGAATCTTGGTTAGAGGAGCAAGGATGCACATGAATGGATGAGACAGACATCTCTGGAACTTCCAAACGTGTTGCAGTCCAGACTGGCTGCAGGGCATACATCTGAACTGTTCTCTATTTGCCAGTAAATTCAAAATCTATGGTTCATGTGATTGTCAGTATGGTCTCTCCTGATCTGACAAACTTAAAAAATGTTGAATAGCTTCTAGATTTCAGTTCAGTGTTAAGATGAATTCTTTCTACTTTTTTTTTTCTTGGCTCCACTGGTGTGCACAAGTTTAGAGGGAAGGTCTTCACCACAGAATGAGTTAAATCAAGCTAACAGTTTTGTAGTAAAAGTTTTGCTTAGTGCTACTTTTGCTAATTGTTGAAGGTACTTAACTTGTCTTCAGTAAGTCTGTCACCTGTCTGATCCCAAGCCACTACCTAGAATGCTAAATGTGGGCTCAGGCTATTTCTGTCTGGAAAGGCTGTGGAACTGCATTTGAGAGAGAACTGCGGAAGCAGAAAGGACTTGGTTGTAGGCAGGGTCTATTGGCATCCAGAAAAAGGAGTGCATGGAACAGCATAATTTGTGCAAAATGTGATAGTTATCTTTCCTTTTTGTAGATTCCGGGTTGAATCTCTGAAGGATAGTAATGGTCACAGAAGCTTGTGGGACACTGCAGATGGATCTTGGGAAGATTGTTGCTGCCTGAGTATTAAAAGATAGTATTCACAAGAAAAAAATGCTCTATTTCACTCTGAAGAGCAATACTGTGGCTATTAGATGACTACTTTTTTTTGCCAAGTGGCTGACTGTTAAAGCAGAAAAAACTTCTGCCAGAGAAGAAAAGAAACTGGATTCCTTCCACGGCTGGAATTGGGTTGCCCCAATTTATTTAGAAGTTCAGAAAACACTTTAATTATTACCTTATGCTTACTTGAGAAGAAATACTTTTAATAATCCCGCACTTCTGACCCATTGCTAAAATTACTTGGGAAAAAGACTGTTTCATTTGCTAGTCATCCTTAATGAGCTTTTCACCTGATGTCATATTATTGTTAGTTGTGCAATAACTGAACTTGACAGAAGAATTGAGACTGAGCTGATGCACTGTTTCTATAAATCAGTGTTGCTCTGATCTTTGGAACTGCATTTCTCATGTCTTTTCAGGGGGCAGGCATCTTTATTTCAAAATAAATGTCAGATGAAATACTAGAAATGGCATTAATTTTCAGATAAGTCTCTGCTCTTGCAGCTTGAGTTTCCTGGTGGCTGATTGCAGTATGTAGGTTTACTGCCTTTGAAATGGAGCAGTCCTTACGTGTGTTTAGAGTTCAGAGGAATGCAGTTCCTGCTGAAGTCAGCTTTCATGCAAGCAAAATAATTGCATGCAAAAAGTTGTGTTAGGATTCAGCCAGGGGAAGGCTGAGTGCAGATAACCCTGAAGAATTGTTTCAAACGGTTGTGTTTCTTATTCATGGGAGTCAAGCTCCTCTTTTAAGCAAATTGCAGCTAGTCACCATTAGCTTTCATTCACGTGCCAAGTTTTCTGCTAACTTAAAGGAAAGATGAGCGGGACTCACATGACAGTTAAATGCAATGTCAGCCCTTTGCTGTTCGAGTAAAAATGGATCCTAAAGTGGAAAGCTTTAGACTTCATTTACTCGTGTTTCTGACGTATGCTGAAGTATTTTGAGCTTTTTTTGATAATAGGTTGGGTTTTGGATGGTTTAGTTGTTTTGTTTGTTTGTTTGTTTAAGGCTGTTTCTCAGATTCTTGACCAGGACTTTTTAGTACTTAACACTTTAGGAATCTGGGGAATTCCTCCCTTTAGAGGGGGCAGTTTCACTAACCTGTACCTCAGCCCATGGAGTGTATTTCAGAACAGTTCTCATCCTCTGCTCTTACCTGTACCAGTGATAACTGGAGTGATGTTCCAAGTGCCTCCAACCCATCTTTGCTGCCTGTGCACTGCTAACTTGAGGCCAGTGCTTGCCATGCAGGTTAGAGGTCAATATCTATAATGAGGCATCTGTTCTTACTAGTAGTAGTAATGATAATATGTAACCTTATGGAAATAGGTAGCTCTGAGAAGTGCCATACTATTTCAGTAATGGCAAAGGACAAAGCAGTTGTGTTGAAACATGACTCCACACTCACCCCTTTGTCAGAAGCAAATGGAGAGTCTGTCTGGGGATGCACAGTGTAATGCTGCATGTGCTGCACTGTTCAGAAGTGTGTGTGCTTTGGGTAGCCCTTCTGTCAATGGCTGTATTCAGTCTTCCTTTTGTCAGGTGAATCAGGCATGTGGAAAAAAAATCATCCAGGTGTTTGTTGAGGGAAGTTTGATTTAAATATGGACTGGTGTAAAATGCATTACTGTTGGGGGACGGACATTACTCTCATAAATTGCTTTAGAAATTAAATAAAGATTGTTTCCAAAACTATGTATACATTCAGATATATTCCTGAAAAGCTTAGAAAATTTTATTGATAGAATATCGTTCTTACAATTACCACATTGGGGTTGTTATAGTATTAGGTACAAATATGTGTATCTAATAGGACAGGTAAATTTATAACCAGTCTCATGTTTAAACTGTTGCTTTCTACTACTTTCTTAACCCTCCTGTTTAAATTTCCATTTTAGTGACTTTACTTCTAAGTAGTAGCTCCTTTGACAGATTCCCTCCTACTTGAAGAAGCTTGTTCACTTACTACCTACTCCTTAAAAACATATCTTTCACATTATTAATTACAATGGAAGTGGAATGAGCACTGTATATTCTGTATGCTGTCCTGTGTAGAAAAGTAAGATCTTTCTTTTATTTCTGTTAATTGTTGCTAGTGTATTTTACCTGTATGCAGCCAGTGCAGAAATATGTAGTGTCAGGAGACCCATCTTTGTCTTGACTAGGGTTGAGATTACTATGCTAAAAACATCTTTTCACTCAGCTTAGTTCAAGAGCTCAGTAATGCGACACACATCCCTGAACAGCAAAGTTTAGGTTTTAGATATCTTTGAAACTGAGAGAAAAATGATGATGTATAAGAAGTAAAATTTCAGTGTAGACATGTAGTTCTGAACTGTCTGGGGACCTCTTATGGGCAAAAGCACAGCTATAATTTTGTGGCTGTAGTGGGTTGAGACTGGAATGTATAATTCTGAGGATTTTTTTCTTTAAATTGCTATCTTTGTGCTAAACCAGCGATACACATGAAATCAACAGAGTGCTATTGGAGACTTCAAGTTACCAACATTGTGATACCATCTGTCTTAACTCTGTAGCCCCAAGTACCTGTGTTTTCAGCCCTCCCACAGTACGTCTTCCCTCATTTCTTCCAAATCTGCTCCATTTCCCTTCAGGAGTTTAAACTATATTCTCTCTCCTTCAGAAGACCTGTACCCTGTGAAAGAGTAGATCTTAATAAAGCAGTGGGTAGGAAGAAACTGCAGCAGACTCTCTGTAAGTCTGCTTCCCTTCTGCTTGCCTGTCAGAGAAGGTGCTCCCTGTCCTGGCACACTCTATGCCTTGCTGGATACTGAGGTCATCGTGGTGGCCTGGAGCAGCCATCCACTGCTTCCTGCCTTCTCTGCAAGTCAGAAAATGATGCTTTGCTGCCCTCATCCTGTACTGAGTAGCTGAGTACCAGCAGTGTGTCACAGCTTGTGTTTGTGCTCCTCTGCATGATCTGTCACAGGAGGGTCCATGAGCAAAGTGATACTGGTGAAAATCCCGCCTTCGTTGCAGTTCATAGGTTTCTGTGAATCTGCTGCAAACAATAGGGACTCAAATTTAAATTTGCAATGTTAAAATGTGTTAAACACACAGATAACCAAAGGGAGGTTCTGGTTGGGTTGAACTAGCTTTCCAGTTTTCATCCAGGCATGCCAGCAGCCATGATGCTTCATGTGCCCTTAAAAGGTAAATAACTGTGTAGCTGGAATACTAAACCACTGTTAAAATTATTGTACTTCTACTTAAAATATAACTTTGTTTTCAACCTTGATCTGTAGGGCACTTCTGTCTTTACTCTCACTGGGAGTCATATGACCCTTTATATTACAGATTTAGCCACATGCATTATTCCTTCAGGATCAAAGTGCCTCTGTAATGACATCACTGGTTGTTGCCCTTGTTTCATAGGCTGTGAAGATATTATTGCTGAGAGCATCTCACTGGACACCTTAATTGCCATTCTGAAGTGGAGCTCTCAGCCCTACGGTTCCAAGTGGGTACATCGCCAAGCACTACATTTCCTCTGTGAGGAGTTTACCCAGGTCATGACTTCAGAGGTCTTCTATGAACTCAGCAAGGACCACCTGCTCACAGCTATTCAGTCTGACTATTTACAGGTAACCTGCATAGCAGAATACAGCTGGTCCTGCTAGAGGCAAGATATATTATACCATTGTTAGAAATGCTTGGGAATAGTTGATTCTAAATTATAGGCTGAAGCAGGCTTGTACACACTAAGCACTCCTTCTGTAATATGTAAAAAAATGAAATGGAAGTAGTGATTAAGAAAATTGTTTTGTTCTTGGCTTGTAACATAACCCAAATGTGGTATATGCTATTGCTTAGAAGTCTAATAATAGTTTATAAATGGATGCAAATTATTTTAAACAACACATTTCTGAACCTAACATTTGCCTTGCCTGTTTAGGAGATTTATAAAATTACATGGTGGGAGTAGTTTTGCTGTAACAACACACATACTAATTTGGGGCAGTGGGAGCTAATAAACTAGAAATGGTTCAGAAAACTCAGTTTATTTTCATAGAGAGCGAAAAATACAAGTATTGCAGAATTTTTTTTTTTTTTGTGACTTGCCTTCAGTGATTGTGTGGTTTTAGGGATAGAGAACCGTACTGGCCAATAGAAAGATTCTGGTTTTTTGCTCTTCAGGGGAGATACCTTTATAATGATGACCACCTTTTTATAGCTTAAAGATTACTAGATATTTTTCAATTCATTCATCTCGATCTTACTTTTTTATAAGGGATTAAGTGCTAGAGATTATTTAAAGTGGTTTTTTTAAAGTTTTGTTTACTTGGCTTAGTTAACAGTAGTGTTGATCTTCAGTGAGAGGTTGTATTATGACTAAATTTCCTAAGAAATAACGTAGATAAATTTTTCTCTGTAAGAATGTTGAGCGGTCAGCACATGTATATAGGTATGAACAAAGCAAAGTTGTTTTAATTATAGTATTACTGAAAAATTTTCTCTTCACATAGATTACAACTTAATAGACTTGATTGTTATCATTGTTTTCCAGGCTGGCAGATGCTGAATTTGTAATGTTAAACAAACAAAACACCCAGCAGTAGAACTGCCCCTTTTAATTAGATTTAGTAATTCAAACTTTATACCTGTAAGTTTACATACTAAATAAAATTCTTCCTTCTGTAGAAAACTTCTTCCTCTTCTTAGGCATTCAGTAAGTAATACGAATCTAGAAATTATGGTGATGATACACCAGTAGTACAGCTTAAAATAGTAGGAGAAAGTGGTAAGCAGATCATAAAGTGCAAATACTTCATGCTTTGGTACAGCTGTGTTTCTTTTGAGCTGTTGAAGACCTGTGATTTTTTTTTCTTATGTGTGTGTTTGTGTGACATTAAGCATGTACAGATTACTGGCTTTCTGTTTCTACAGGCAAGTGAACAAGATATTCTTAAATATCTGATTAAATGGGGAGAACACCAGTTGATGAAGAGGATAGCAGATCGAGGTGAGGATCCTTTAAACCACGCAGTACTAAACCAAATAAACCAAAATTTATGGCAGTTCTGTTTTGTGAGTTGTCTGTAACTTAGGGAAATTCAGTTTACTTTGTCCATAGTACAGTCAAAATGAAGCAAATGCTCTTCCTTTCTTTAAAGGTTTTGTTATCTAAAAAATGAGAACACAGCATTCTGAGGGAGATGGGATTGTTTAGCCTGAAGAAGAAAAGGCTTAGAGGGGATCTTAGTGAAGTCTATAAATATCTAATAGCAGGAAGCAAAGAAAACAGAGCAGCACTCTTCTCTTGGCACCTGGGACAAGATGAGAGGCAGTGAGGCACTAACTGAAATACAAGAAACTGTGAAGATGGTCAGACGTTGGCACAGGTTGCCCAGATAAGTTGTGGGATCTCCATCCTTGGAGGTATTCACATCCCAACTGGATGCGCTGAAGGGCAATGTGCTGTACCTTACCTGGGGAGGTCTGGGAAGAGGGCATTGGTTGTGACTGAACCATACTTCTGGAGGTCCTTTAAACCTCTATGATTGTCTGATTTGAACTCTGGTTGGCTTCCCGTTGTCTCAGAATTATTTTTCTTGTAACTAATTCATCAAATAAAAGACCCCTGCAGTATCTTCTTTTGCAGGCTTCTCACAGTAGTTTTAATTTACTGTGTCAGCCTTTCACTTCAGTTTTGAGTGGCTTGCTCTCACAGGAATCTGGTAGTGAGAAACAAGCCAACAAGTGGTACCAATGTTTTCCCTAAAGTAGGTGTAAATATATTTTTATGAGCCTAGATGCACATTATTGCTACAGTGGTAACTTCAAGGGCAATCTCACACATGTTGGGTATGGGAAGTAGGTTAAACATACATTTCCCAAATACCAAATGCAAGGATCTTGTAGCTCATCTGCACTACGAAGTGTCAATCACATAGTGCCACAAGAGGAGCAGAAAGGGAAGAGCCTGCCTGAGTGAAAACAGAGCAGTACTGGTGTGACTACTGTCTGGGAGGGCTGGCCATGCTTTTGAAATCCACTGTTACTGCTTGCGATACAACTGCCTTGTCATGGACATGTTTTATGAAATGCAACAAAAAGTTAGTGAAAGGATGTGCTAGTGACCTGAGTAAGTATTAACCTATTTCCAAAGCAAGATTTTCCAAGTGTTTGTCCTAGGGCACATTGGAACGTAATGGAGCCAGTTAAACAGTAACAGACCTGGACTGGGGCAGGAGCTGCTCCTTTGGGATCACTGCACAGCTTCTTTCTCTTGGCGTTCATTAAGTAAACAGCTCACATCTCTTATCTGGGATCATCAGATAACACAATAAGCAAAAGCAGAAAAAACAGCGATGCCAAATTCTGCCAGATTAGGGCCAGATTTAGTCTAGTAATTTCATCTAAATTCCTCAGTGGCACTCCTTAAATTGCAGCTCTGAATGCGTGATGGTGTCACTAAAATGCCATGATGCATTAAAGAATGTAACGAGCTGTGGCCAAAACTTGGGCTGCATGTACCAAGGGAGGGTGGGTATGTTTGACAGGTTCCCTCAAAGAGGGAAGCTAGTCAAATTCAGATTGGTCACAATACCTAAAATACATGTCTGGGTACATGGTCATCTTGCTGTCTCCAGGAAAATACCCTGGCACAAATAGGTGTCCTGTGACCATAAGAGCAATTTGAGTGGGTTTGACACCGTGTTACTGAGGTGGGTTACACAAGGAGGCTAGAATAATGTATCCCTGAGGATTCTTCAGATCTTAATTTGTAGAAAGTGTCTTTGAAAACTTGGGAAAAGGGAGAGGAGCTACAGGAGAGAGTCCTTGCAGGAACTGCTAGAAGAGAGGTACAAATGCTTTCATAGCATAGCTCTTAATGGAGCTTTCCAAGTGTTTATCCCAAGTGTTATCTTTGTATTTTCTGCCTGGCTTACACTTTGAAACTGGCAGCTGTGCAAATGACCTGTGCTGGTATGAACTGAACCTGTCTCTGTGGATGCTTCATATAAGATTTCAAGGTGTGAAGTAGAATCATAGAATCATTTAGGTTGGAAAAGACCTCCAGGGTCATGGAGTCCAACCTTTGACCAATCACCACCCTGTCAACCAGACCATAGTGCTAAGTGCCATGTTCAGTTGTTATTTTTCTGGAACAATGTTGATGAGCACTATTGATATAAAATGAGAATTTTCTTTCCTTTTCTACAACTTCCTGTAAGCCCTGTACCTCCTGCTATCCTCTGTAAACTTTCTGATGTAAACTTAGCATTTCTTGTTCCTTCCTACAGAGCCTAATTTACTCAGTGGTACAGCTCACAGTGTGAATAAAAGAGGTGTGAAGAGGAGAGATCTTGACATTGAAGAGCTGAGGGAGATCCTGTCTCCACTTCTACCTTTTGTCCGCATTGAGCACATCTTACCCATGAATAGTGAAGTACTGAGTGATGCAGTAAGTCAGTAGTCTCATACAAATACCATCTCTGGCTTCTTTGTACTTCATGTGTTACAGTGTTCAGGTGTGAGGTTTTTTTGCTTTGGTGGGTTTATTTTAAGGATTAACTTCTAAAATGTTATCATTGAGAGTAATAGATGTATAGCACTTTTTCTGATTAGATTTTGTGTCCTTTTAATCCATCAGAAGGCTAAAGAAAAATCAGTGGTATAAGGATTCAGTGTAAAAAATGAATTTATTGCAAGTTTTTGCCATATTAATATTTTAAAAAACGTAAAACTCTTTCTTGACTCTTAAAGATGAAGAGAGGCCTGATTAGTACTCCTCCTTCAGACATGCTACCAACATCAGAAGGTGGAAAGTCAAATGCCTGGCTGCGGCAAAAAAATGCTGGAATATATGTGCGGCCAAGACTGTTCTCACCATATGTGGAGGAGGCTAAGGTAATATCAGCAACACTTGACTGTTCTCAGATTGGAGTCATCAGGGGTTTCTGTAAACAGGGAAGGATTTTTGTATGTTTTGTGTCTCTTTACATGTACTGGCCTAAAATACTAACATTTTCAATTTAACAACACTTACAAGATTGATCATCAGGCTCAAGTCTCTAGAACTGGTCAGAAAAATTTCAACAAAATTTTTTTTTGTCGAAATTGAAATGTTTGCGAGACAGATCTTGATGAAATTCCACCGGAAACAAAGCAGCGTTCTGAGGGAAACCTCCCTGGTTTCCAGCCAGTTTGCCAGCCCAGCTCCTCGGCAGCCCTCCTGGCAGGCGGATGGCAAGGTGAGAGCCTGAGAGTCCCGGTCTGCAGCTAGTCAGCAACCTTGGTGCCAGCTCTTTCAGGCTCCCCAGCTCTCACTAGAGCTGGGTAGGGAACTGCTATTCCACTCGGCAGAGGACTGATATTTCATCTTCTTGTTTGAATCAGAACATACCCCAAAATCTTGTGATCTTCCGCATAATGGGATAAATATCCTGTGTCCGATTTGAATGAAGTCCTTTGTTTCCCTCTCAGGCAGTTGCTTTCCCGTTTAGTTTCTTGCATGAGCACTGTCAAGCTGAAGATCTTGTAGCATCTCTGGTGGTGATGTGTGGTGTCAGTGTGGAGATGGTGCTGTGTGGGGCAGGAACGTGCCACGTTCTGTTTGACAGAATGGGAGCCTTTTGTGTCACTGACTAATGCCACCACTTCAGGGAGCTCTGACTTGACTTGAGAGCTTGTGAGTCCCAGCAATGCAGGTGACAGCAGAACAAGAGGGTTAGGTGGAGCTGTGTACATCCACATCACCTACAGACTGACCTCTGCTCTGGTGATTTTGGAGCTTTTGCCCTGTGCTTAACAGAGAAAATGTTTTCTAAAGGTATGAGTTGTTGTTGATGTCCTCTGTGAGGGAAGGGAAGAAATAAAACTACTTTGCATTTTGGGCATGGCAGTTAGAGAGCAATGAGTGGCACTAAAACAGCAAAGGAAGACTAGCTGTTTAAAATGTTCTATTTGTATCTTGGATTGCTAAAACTAACAAAGATGTGATAAAAGCTTTCACTTTTAGTTTTCAGGTATATGCCATGGGAGTGCTTTAGTAGTTACCCAAAGTAAAAAGTGCATTCTAACACCCCTCATACCCCTCTCAGGATTCCTGCTTGTTAGTATTGGTTTCATATTACGCTGTCAATATTTTTTAAAGCATTATTGGCTTTTTAACCTTAGAGGAAGGACTCTCATACAATAGTCTCTGGTAACTTTACTCCTCCTGTTGATAGTTAAATTATTGTAAAATGAAAAAAATTGTGAATGAGTGATTTTTGATCTTTTTTTTTTTACTCCCCTGCTAGTCTCCCATTTTTTGAAATAAATTCATTTAACATTAAGTAAGAATCTTCGAAGGGTAGGCATAAATCCTCTTTTATTCTTTAAGATGTCTAAGGGAAAGATGTTTCATTTTCAGGCTAGTGCCTTCTACTCAGTGGCACAGAAAATTGAGACTCATAGGCGGTAATTGTCTAAGTCCAGAGAGTCTGCCCTCGAGAAGGTCAGTTCTAATCTGACAGGTTAAAATAAACAAGGCATCCTTCCCAAACTATTCTCCTGCCTGCTTTTAGCTCTGAAACTCAGCTATGATCATGACTGGAAAATGGAATAGAAAATGCTAAGGGAAAGGCAGATGTCATTAGTGACCTGACAAAGTTGCTGTGGTGTAGACATGGCTGGACTTGTGTCGCTGGGGCTGAGCTTGCAGCAGTGGCAGTGGGGTGTGTGCAGTGCCTTCATGAGGCTCTGGTGCCTGTCATTGCAGTCCGTGCTGGATGAGATGATGGTGGAGCAAACCGACCTCGTTCGCTTGCGGATGGTGCGAATGTCCAATGTGCCCGACACGCTGTACATGGTGAACAACGCGGTGCCGCAGTGCTGCCACGTCATCACCCACCAGCAAGTCAGCACTAACCAGACCAGTCCTCCCTCAGTTATAGCCAACGAGATCCCAGGTAAGCAGCTGATTGCTTCCCGTGCCAAGTGATCTCCTGGGAGTGAGTGGGGGCTTGGGCATGGGGAGAGTGAGTGTCAGTTATTGAACTTCATCATTTCCTCAGAGAGTAGTTCTGCACCAGGAATAGTCCTTTTGCTTTGGTCTATCCTAAAGACATTAACTGGTTTTGGATGGCAGAGTAACTAGTTAGAAAACAAAACCCTTGGACTGGTTAAACATGGTAGAACACTTGCTGGAGCCTGGCTCTCTATTCTCAGAATTTTCTGCAGGGTTCTCAGTTTTCTACAACCAGTTGTCCAATATAGGTAAGATCTGTGAGTCTGGAATATCTCTTTTAAAATCAAAAGCCAGAGAACATAACTTGTAAGGAAATCAGCTGAACTCAGTATGCCAGGAAAGTACTGGAAGTAGGCACTCAAAACACATTTACTTCAATTTACCAAATCTACTTCAGCTTTGAAGTTAAACCGACTTAATTCCTTGTGGAAGAGTGTGTCAGAGTACATTTTTATAGGCTCAAGTAAATATGGCCTCTCTTGACTTCAGGATGATTGGTGTGACATTCCCCATAGGCAAGCCAGGAAAATATATACTAAATATATTTTGTCATTTATGCATATGATCTTTTGGTGTTAGACTGGAGGAATGTACCTACTGGGGTTCCTAAAACATCTAGCTCTTCTCACCTTTCCCCTGTCCCATTAATACTCAGTGGACACAGAGAATACACTGGCAAGACTTGCAACTGATGACAAGTTGGAAGGGTCAGTGGATGTTTTGGAGGACAGGATTAGATAGCTAAATGACCAAGATTAGATTTTAATTCAGTGAAGGAAGTGGAAAATACTGTGCCTATGGCATTCCCCATTTTATAAGTTCTTTGTATATCAATTATGTCTCTCTTTGGTCAACTGTGTTGAAAGGAAGTAGATGAACTATTCTTACAGATGCTAGAGCCAGGACAAAAGAAATGGATTGAAATTGCTGCAAGAGAATTTCATTTGAGGTGATAGAAAGATTTGAAACACTGTTTAGCTATAAGATTTCTATGAACAATTGTAGAATGGTTTTGATCTGTTTGCTTCTTGTGGTCTGGGAAGAAACTTGATAAAGCCTAGAAGGAGCTTCTGAAAACTTACTGTTTGAAAAATTTGATAGAAGTACCAATTGTTTCTTTAGAAATTTGGAGCTCTCAGCAAAACTGTGGCATCTCAGCAGTGCATTATAGTACTTGGACTTCCCTTCCCAGAAAAGCATAAATATACTTACCATGAATTGAATATAAAGTATTTCATATAAGATAGAACTTGGATAACACTTTGCTCAATCTCAATTTCCAAAGAAGTTGAGAACGGCAACAGGTTCTCAGAGGTCTCCAATGTTTTGCAAAAGTTCTCATGTTCTTAAAAAAAACTGTCGCTGTTGGCAAGCATGAGACATGTTGACAAATCTGAAACTCCCCTGCAGCTTGGTTCCGTACAATTTAATAGGTAGGAATTATTGCCAGTCCTTTGATTTGAACATAGATACGACTCTGAGCCTGGCCAGTAGTTGGAGCACAGGAATTGTGGCAACTGTCTGCTTTGCTTAGTCCTGTCATTAAGCGAAAGAATTGATTGTTTTGCCAATGCCTTTTTTGCTAGAATGAGCAGATGGGGCCCGGTTAATTTGAGGAGATTAAAGCCTATCCCAAACTCTGACTTGTACAGGAATCTATCTTTGAAGCATAGATGGAGCACAGGGAGTATGGGGGGAGAGCTGGGCAGCATCACCTCCATGGCGCTTGGGCCAGGCTCAGAACAGGGGGTGCTTCACAGCTTGGCTGCTCTCCGTCTGTCCCTGGCTTCTCCCTGGACCCACTGCCTGAGGACTGTATTTGCACAAATCTGCTGGCAGCGTGTTTTAGTGCTCTTTCTGCAGCACTGTTGTAAAATGAGTTCAGCTGAAGCCTGTTATAATTTGAGGCCAGGTTCTGCAAGTGGTTGGGTTTCCTTACGTATTTTCCAGTTTCAATTTGAATTAGAAACCTTGCAGCTGAGAGAATTGTATTTTTTTATATACATAATCTTTCTTGCATGTGGTTCACGTGAATAATAGTAAAAAAAAAAAACCAAACTAGGGTTTGAGAAGACAACACTTTTTAATGAAAACCTTATATCATTTTTATGCCTACTAGTTTGGAAAACTGCTTCAGACTTCTCTTAAATCCTCTTCTTTAAGTATTAGCAAAATACTGGCTATAGCTAAACATCTGGCTGCTAAACCAGGATTTTTCAGAAGAATTTAAGTGTGTGGAGGGTAGCATGGAAGACTTATTTACAAGCCTTGAAGACTGGTTAGAATGGGTTTCTTCCCTCCCAGTACAGGAACTCCATTGAGGGGGGAATATTTTGCACTACATGTACTTTGCCTTCATGTACCAATGTAAACTTTGTGAAATTGGGACCAGTTGTAGCGGGGTGGTGTTGGATTTTCTCCTTCTGTATAATGCAAATGTCTTTTCGCATTGTGCTTGCTGTCTGATCTGTTTAATTTTTATGAGCTTTCATTACGGACATCTGGTCATGATAATACATAACACTTGTAAAGCTGGTGAAGGATCAGATGCCAGGACTTACACACTCAGAGATCTGGATTTGTCTTCTCTATTATATGCACATTTCCCTTAGGACACCACAGAGAAATATCATTCATCATCAAACAGCAGTAAGAAGTGGCATGAGAAAGTTTTGCAGCAGGATAAATACCCAAAATTATACATGGCTTTCTTTTGGAATGGTTTTTTAAAAATTATTTCAATATGACAGCATAAACCAACATAATTTTAACAGGTTTTTGTTGGCTTACAGTTTCTGTAACTTTTGTAAAATGCTCTTTTCTCTAGTTACATACTGGTGTTATGGTCTTGTGATTATTGAACTGCATTAGAACTATGAAGTGTATGCCAAAAAAATCAATGAATTCTTGGCTTGTACAATTCATGAGGGAGCATTCAGTTGTTATTTAAGATATCCTGCCCCCACCTCAAATCATGGAATTCCTGCATTATAAGGGGTTTACAAAGAAGGCTCTATTTGTGGCTCATTCTAGCAGAAGCTGGAGAAGTGATGTATGTTTTTATCATTTGTATGGTGTGTGTTATCCCGTGTGGCTTAATGATGCTCCATGAAACATGTGTAAGTTGAACAGTTCTTGGCAGAATGCTTCTTTAAAAAAAAAAAAAGCCAAGGCAGCCTGATGTTAGATTTTTCCTTCAGAATAAATCTAACCCTTGCAATCAAACTTACTGTCTCACAGTTGAAAAAAAGAATCTCTCTTATTCCTACCCCATTCTCTGTTATCCCTCCAGTTCCCAATCTCCTGGTTGTGAAAGAGATGATCAAGCGGCTGCAGGAGCTGCGCCACACCGAGCAGGTGCAGAGAGCCTACGCTCTGAACTGTGGGGAAGGCGCCACCGTCAGCTACGAGATCCAGATCCGTGTGCTGCGGGAATTCGGGCTTTCTGATGCTGCTGCTGAGCTCCTGCAGGTATGAAGAATGGCTGTGCAAGACCATGAAGGGACTTGATTGTGTACTCTGCAGTAGGAGTACTTGCTGTGTACACATGCAGGTGCACAAGTGCTTTGAAATGCCTGTGTGACTGTCCAGGTGCATATACCAGTTGCCTTTTATGAATGTGATTTTATAAACCTGTAGGTGCCACGTATAAATAGTTTTCTAAAGAATCATTGCCATTCAGGAGGCTCTTACTGACACAGATTTTGGGGACAGAATAGAACTGCTAAAGAGAGAGTTGATGAGAGCAGTAGAACCATAACTTGAAACCTAGATTATTATTTATTCCTAAATCAGAGAGGAGAAAAAGTGGTAACTAATACTGTAGGTTTGCACAGTACATGTCAGGACTGGGAAACTGAAAATACCTCTTCTGTTTACACACTGGTGCTAAAGCAAATGCGTTTGTTGGTCAGCTTACGGTGAATCTGATGCTTCTTATTTAAAAAAAAACCCAATCTATTTTGCATGGTTGCTGTAGTCACCTTGAGTGTTGGCCAGCTTGTAGGTAGCACAACCGGGCAGTTACAGTATTAGTATGTTTCTGAGAGTGTTGTTTGTGAGATTTTTCTAGATGGCTTCCTGCTTTGTTACATGCCAGGTTTTTTACCTTTGCAGAATCCTCACAAATTCTTTCCTGATGAGCGCTTTGGGGATGAAAGCCCACTGCTGACAGTGAGACAGTCTGGACGATGTCGCATCAACAGCACTCCCACTGCAGAAACCATGTTTACAGAACTGGACTCTTTTGTGGCCTTCCATCCACCATTGCCCCCTCCTCCACCTCCATACCACCCACCAGCAACTCCTATTCATAACCAGTTCAAAGTGGGCTGGAAACAAAGGGTGCCAAGTCAACATCCCTCCCGTTCCTTTTCTTACCCGTGTAACCACTCGCTGTTCCACTCGCGGACGGCCCCCAAGGCTGTGCCGCCTGTTTACCTGCCCGGCGTGAAGGCAGCGCCTCCCGACTGCACCAACACTGCGGCCCTGGGGCGGCAAACGGTGGCGGCCGCGGCAGCAGTGATGGCAGCTGAGAAACAAGCAGTGAGTATTGCGATTTCTCCTCTTTTGCCTATTTCTGGCCACTCAAAATACCTCATCGAAGGAGCTGGAGAGAATTCTTATGATGAAGTAACTTGGCTTTGTTAAGTTAAAAGAGCATCTTTATCATTTAGAAGGTTTTTCTACTGAACTGTCTGTCAGCATTCTTTATCCCAAAGGCATGCCCTCATCTTGGGGAGAATGAATGTTCCAGGGGCAGGAGCATTGTTGGAGGAGCAAATGGCAAACTCAGGAAACTTCTGAAATCATAGAAGCACAGAATAATCCTGAGTTGGAAGGGACCCACAGGGTCTGTTCCAGTGCCCAATCACCCTCTGGGTGAAGAACCTTTTTCTAATATCCAACCTAAACCTCCCCTGACACAACTTCAGGCCATTCCCTCAGTGCTGTCACTGCCTCCACAGAGATCCGTGCCTGCCCCTCCTTTTCCCTTCACGAGGAAGTTGTAGACTGCAGTGGGGTCTCCCCTCAGTCTCCTCCGGGCTGAACTGACCAAGTGACCTCAGCCGCCCCTTGTGTGGCAAATGTAGTTTGCTCTACACTAAAACAAAGCATAAGCCAACTTCAGTAGTGGACTGCACACTGTAATTCACAGGTAGAAGTAGTGGGGATATTTTGGCTATTCACAGGTAAGTAGCCTGAAGTAAACAGGTTGCCCTTATACACATGGGAAGAGTGTGAAAGCTTTACAGCTGAGAAATATATGAAAAGGAATTGGCAAGCAGAAATTGGTAATTGCTGATACAAAAGGGTTTGTATATAATGACTGCATTTAAAAGCAGTCATTATAGTTGCTGAACGACAATATGATGCAATGAAATACAAGATACCCAGTAAAGACTTAGCTTTGTGAAGTACAGGAAGTGCTAAATGAGGAATTTGGTAATTTATTTCTGCAGTGAAAAAACTGTCAATGCACAGTTGGGGCACATTAGATGCAGATTTGAGCATCAAATTCTGATTGGAAAAATGAATGTTATTTTCTTCCCATTAGCAATTGTCTTAAATATATTGCACTTCTTTTTCTGTTTTAGGAATAAAATATATAAGTTCCCATTAGAAATGTTTGCCACTGTTTGTTCAAAGGTGGGGTTTGTAGCATGTCAATCTCCTTTGATCAATACTGACTTCCCTAAGGAAACTGTATTGCAACTTTTTCGTATCAGAAATATTTCTGCTAGAATATGTCTATAAATAATGCAAGGGGGAGCATAGGCTTAATATAGATGATATTTTTGTTCTGTATTCTTTCTGCAATTTGTTAATTATTACTAAAGTTGCTTTCATAAGAAGTGATAAATGTAAGTAGGAATTCTCACTCTTCTGTCTGGAAGGCTGTAATATGAGCAGTTCTGCACTGAGGCAAGCATGGGGTAGGTGGAGAAGAATGCTACACGAACAGCTTCCATGTACTCTGTGGATCTAGTCAACCCTGTAACTGATGCTCCCCCAAGCCCTGAGGCTGTCCTGCACACATGTGGGTGTCTGGAGTTTGCTTACTTTGAAATGGGGAATGCAAGCAGAAGGGTTGTGTCTATAGTAATGACACGTGTGTGTCATGGCTTCCCTGCACTGGAACTGTGCCCTCTACAAACCATTTGTTAGGCTCTGCACCAAGTACCCTGTTTGGTTTGATAATTGTAAGTGGCTGAGAGCAGGCCTGCCTTTAAGAAGTTCAGCAGTATAGTGTCCTTTACTGCATCTTCAAGGCAAGATGAATTTAAGAGGAGCTGTAATTGTGAGACAACAGCTTCATGAAGGAAAGAAGCGGGAAGGTGAAGGTTGGTGGATAGATGTGTTCTTTAAACAGTGAAGGAAACTTGCAGGCTGAAGTTGGCAAGACAAAAGTAGATTAAGAAAATGCCATTTTGAATTGCAAAAACCATCCTAACTACAGTTTGTGTTTAGCTTTTGTCTTTGTTTCCATGGACCAATTTCTTTTGTTTTCCAGTGCACTCAGCCTTTGCTAAATGAACTGATGCCAGACATCGCCATGGGTGTGTCAGCAATGTCTTTGAAAGACAGAAGATTACCAGAGCTCACGGTGGACACGGAGCTAAGCCAGGCGGTTACAGAGGTAGGGCCCGGCCCACCCCAGCACATTTCATGTATTCAGAACAGACACATGCCTACTTCTCGGAAAAAACATGCAATAGAGCAAAAAATAGATGCTCGAGAAAATCCGCAGGAGTATCCTGACTTCTATGACTTCTCTAATGCTGCATGCAGACCCTCTACTCCAGCACCCAACAGGCACAGTCCTTCGCCTTCACAAGGCATTTATTTTGGCCCAGATTTGTACAGCCACAATAAGGCATCACCAAGTGGCTTAAAGTCAGCCTATCTACCTTCCCAGATATCTCCTAAAAAGCAAGAGGATTCTAGGAGGGAATACCTGCTCTCGCAGGATGGGCATCCACACAGGCAAAAGAATGAGCCAATACACCTCGATGTCTTAGAACAACCTCCCCAGCGACTGGACTTGGCCCTGGCTACCCAGGAAAATGCTGGCAATGGCCCTGTTCACATCAGGGGAAGAACAAAAATGGAAACGGATTTAACCTATGGGCTAACCTCCAACAGACCTTCACTCTCTGCCTACAACTCTGACATGCCAGAAGAGAGACCCAGTAGGAGACTGGCAGATGATGAGCCATTGGAACATGGAGCACAGAGGAATGCAGATTTGGAAAGGGAAGATGGAGTAAGCAGAGGAAGGAGGTCTCCAAACAAACCAGACTTCCTGTATAAAAAATCTGCCCTATGAAAGCAACCTCCACTATTTCTCTGTGCCTAAGAGTTGTAAACATCCCATTCCTTGCAACTTTTGGCCTGACTTCTGTCAGAGAAATTCTTTCATGCCAGCAGAAAAATTCAGCTTTGCTCACTTCTTTTGTACATACATTGCTTTATTAGAGACAGCATGTTATCAGTTTGGTTTTAATGCTGCTTTTGGTTTTATTTTGTTGCAATTTTTTTTGGAGCAGATTTAATTAAGCCTTTAAAGAAAACAAAAACTGGTACCTTTTTTCTACAACCTGGTAGCCTTTTGCACCTGTACATCTATTTTAGTGTATTAGTTTTGTACTAATATGTTAAACTTTACTGTCACATTTAAAGGACTGTATTTTCATACTTTTGCATTTACCCTTTCACATGCCGATTCCTTATGTGCATTGGGTTGCACATTATGAAATGTATTTTCTTATGAGATAATAACAATGCGTTTATTTTTTAATTATAGGAATTCCAAAGAACAGCACATCAAAAAACCTACATTTTTAGTTAGATTTTTTTTTTGTTTGTTTAGATCTGAAATCTTCCTGATTTTTACAACTATTGCAAGAATCCAGTCTAATATTTTGTTTGAAAAGTTCTGGCAGCTGGTCTTATCTTTATATAGATAGCAAACCCACTTCAAGAATTATATTTGGGGTTTTAAGAATCCAGAGGGATATTTAGGAATCCAGATTCCTGTGAAATTCACTGGAATATGACAGTTTGAGTCTGTTTAGTTCTGTTTTGGCTGTGACCATGGAGGACTCCATGATCACCTAGAAGCACGTACTAGACAGACTAGAATTGTTGATTTGCCCATTCAGAAATAAATCTAGAAATACTGTAAAAATTATAGTAATTACTTGTTCTTCCAGCTGCTCATCCATGGGTAAGCGAAGACAAGATGAGCGGATTCCTGCTAACTCGTGGAGTGTCAGGAAGATGAGGCATAGAACCTTCGCTGTTGCCTGAACACGTGGGAGGGTCCCCTCCCCGGTGGTGCCGAGGTGACAGCCCATGGCCTTGCTTTCTCCTGCCTGTGGTTACAAAAGGGCTTCACTCTCAGTGACGTTGTTCAGTGTTCCTAACCTGGCCTCACGCGGTGCTGGCTCCCCAGGTGCAGCTGTTCCATGAGCAGAATCCAAGTGAAAAGTCACTGCTTGAGCATCACCACACGTGTGAAGCTTCGGCGCTCTTACATTACGCCTCCATTGCCCGATTTTGCTTTTTGAAAGCACAGAAATGAGATTCCCCTGTTAACAGGATATGAGGAGGGAAGAATGCTGATCTGGACTGGCTCCGGCACTGGGGCAGGGTTCAGCAGAGCACCAAGGGAACAGTTGCAATTACGAAGTGCATCCTTAATACTCACTGTGCAGTTTTAACAACAAATTCATTGCATTCAGGATAGGGATCTGGTGCCACTGCAGAGTAGTGATTGCTGGTAAAGTCCTGTTTGAGGGGGGGTTAAATGCAGTTTCTATAATGAGTTTCCCTGTAGCAGAAAACTATAGTCCCAGGTGTGACCTAAGGACTGCTTTAAGGTTAGGTTGAATTATTTCCTGCAGCTCAAAGTGCTTAATACTGTTTAACAGAAATTTTGCTGCAACTTTACTTTTGGTTTTAGTTGATGGCAGATTCTTACCTAATGTGTTTCATTAAAGTATGCAGGGCCTGGTAACAGCACAGTGCTACTGAAATATACTGAATACTGCATTTCCAAACTACCAAATAGCTTTTAGATAAATGAAGATATGGGTCTTTGAATCAATAAACCCTGTGTCTCCTGCAGGCACATCTATAGACCTGCTTCTGTGGTAGCTCTGCAGGTCCTCCTTTTGAGATGCAGCCATAGAAAGCATGGCGTAGGATTGGAGCAGAAACTTGGCTAAACTGTGCAGGTGATGTGTCTTGTGGGTGAGGGGAGGTTGGTTTTTTTTTTGTCTTCTGTCAGTTTTTTTAATCTTGTTTTCTGCCCACAGTCAAGGAACTGGGTGGTCCTGGCTTCATCACCTTTCTGTGGGATTTCCATGGGACTGCAGTGTAGAACACTGTTAAATGAAAGAAGGTGTCAGTGGGAGGATGGTGCTGCTGCAGGTTAAGGAGATGAGGCTCATTGGGTTGCTTCTGAAGATTTGAGCACGGTGCTGCCTGGCTGTGTAGCTCTAACCGCACACAAGGGTCTCATAGTCACCAGCATGAGACCAGCTCACTAGAACCAGTAACTTCCATCACACTCAAGAACCCTGAAACTCCCTAGACTTGCATCATGTGTGTGTTGGCAGCTTAAGTACTAAAAAGTTACAGCTGTCCTCAGAAGACTGATTATTCTCAATATTTTTACCTAAAACTGATAGAGGTACTTCAGGAAACTATTTTAGTTATCATAGTTTGATGTGGCACTGTGTACCTGGACAGAGGTGGGACTGAGATCTACAGATAGAACTTTAAAGCTTGAAATTTAGGGGGGGTGTGGCTGATGAAGATGAGAAGTTTTGAGGTTAGGGTTTGAGGGAAATCATGAAATGCTTTGCTTTGGAATAAGCTGGTGAGAAATGCCTCTTGGGAGGACATGTCTGCGCTTTAGAATACAAAATTGCTTCTGAAGTCTTAGGAACTGAGCAATATTTAAAAAAAGAAGGAATAAAGTGTTTAAAAGTAGATGCAGAATGAAAGACAAGTCCTTCTGAGGCCACAAAGACAATCGGGCCATGTAGACAATCTGTGTTTTCACTTGTATATTTTGAATTGGGAAGAAGATGGCAGCTAATGGCAGCTGGTCTGAAGTGGAAAATAAGGATTTCTTGAATTACTGGAACTGTATTTTTGTACTCCAGAGCAGGATTTCCTGCTTAAGATTTGCAGAGGGAGGGGCGAGACCATTTTTCATGGCAGCATTATTCAGAAGCCAGTGTTCATCCTACATCTCACTCGCACACCACACGTACCTGTGCTACCTGCTACTCCTTGTTCTCTGTCTACTGAAACTTTGGTGCAGAAGCTCCTTGTTTACATGAAGCACTTTCTGATTAGGCTGGAAATTGACACCTTTTCCTCCTATAAATTTGATGGAGATGACAGATTATTGACTATTTTGCTTGAGGATAGAGTTATAAACATTGTTTTCTTGAATGGGGGAGACTCATGCTCCTTGTTCTTACTGAAGAGAGAGCTCAGACTTGCATTCAGCGAGCAACATGCAAAAAGGTCTTATTCCCCTTTCCCCAAACCCAGCTCCTCTTTTCCTTAATATATGGATGAATAACTTAATTCCCGAAACATATTCTTCCTTTGAAATGTTTTGTTGTTCCACGGAATTATTGTAGTTGTGTATTAGTAACTGCTGTGTTGATTGGCAGTTTCTTGTTGTATTTTTCCTGTTCTTAAGGATTTTCACTTACGAAAACTAAGGCTGTGGCCACCTGTACTTGTAAGCCTTGAGTTTTGGTCCTGGAATGTCCCAAATGTACGTCTTAGGGGTTTCTTTGGTTTGGGCTGGGGTGGCCTAGGGGGGCTGGGTGTTTTGTTTGGGTTTTTGGTTTGGTTATTTTGCTTGTTTTTCTGGGGTTTTTTTTTGAAAGAACACTAATGCTGTTTGAGGCACTGTTCTTCTAATAATTCTATGCTTCTATGGTAGAGGTGCTGAGCCCTGCTGGATGCAGGGAACAGCTTAGAGGGAAACTTGTAAAACCGCATTTGGGGTTTCTGTAATTAACTGTACTGCCAGAAGGCAGCCCTGCCCTCGGCAGTGTTATGGATTTGTTTCTTGTCCTTGTGTTGTTACTGGTATAAAGTCAAGTGCCTTCAATGCTAAAGGCTCAGAAAACTTTCTTAAACTGACTTCATGTCCTATGCAAGTGTTTTTTCTACAACCTGCATAACCAGTACTTTGTAAAACTTGTTTACGCTTCAATTGTACATAGTGTTTTTTTAAAAAAAATAGTATTTTTATTTAGGTACCTCCAAACTTGAATTCTAGTCTTGTGTGATGCATTGTAAAACAATACATTTCTCTTTTGAGTACCATTACAGTTGTAAAAAGGTTTTCACTGGTTCTATTTTTCTACTGTTGCTGAGAAGCATGTAACACTGACTTTATCCTACGTATAGTTGGCATTTCAAATAAATGGCTTGTATAGAATGTGGTTGTGTGGCTGCTTCCCCTGAGCTGCTGCTGCCTGGCTGCACCCATCACCCTGCCCTGCTCACTCCAGACTGCAGTGACCGGGGCCAGGGAAAGGAGCCCAGCAATACAAACAGAAAGGTGCTCTTTTAAGTGTAAAGGCTCCTCAAACTGACAAGGTTTGTTCCTGGTGGGGAAGAAGGTGCACAGTAATGCTGTGAACACCAAAGGATATAAACTAGTGTAAAGGAGGGATTTGAAATTAGTCACTCTGATCAGGCAGTTATTAGAAATGAAAAGTTCTGTGAGCTCTGGCTAGAGCCTCATTGACTGAGGCCATGCCCTGTGAAAGGCAACAGGGCTGCTCAGAGCCAGGGCTGGGGGGTGCAGCCCTGGGTCCCTGTTCATTTTCTCATCAGAGCAGGTGGACAGATGTGTTCAGTACCCAGCATTCCCAGGTTGCAGTTTTCCTGCTGACTGTTCAGTACCTCTCTTTCACCGAAACAACTGCCTCACTGCTTCAGAGCAATGACTGAAGTTCAGAAGTGTCATCAGATCACTCACCTGGTTAAATTTGAGGTATGAGAGCAAAATACTGCGAGTTACATCCTGACACAGAGCGCAGGTGGGTGAGGAGAGGGAGAACTGTGTGGACCTACATGGTAATTACTGACACCTTCCCTCCCACACCCAGGAAGATGAGTTCTAGGAGCTTCCTAAATTAGACAGTTTTAACATTTTTTGTTACAGGCTTTCTGTCACTTTGTAACAGTGCTTCTAAGCCTGCTAACCTCAGAGGAGAGGATGCCTGATGTCTCTGCTGAGGGAGGCTTTAGGCATTGGAAAGGGGGACTGTTGGGGCTGCGGCCCTTGGGGTGAACCCTGCTTCAGTACAGGCTGATGCCAAGAATGGACAGTGCTCATGGTCAGTGCTGGCCCTGTGCTGTGCAACTGGAGCTACAGCAATTCCACATTTGAACTCCTCACTCCTTCCACCATGCTCTATTTTCTCAAGCGCAGCAAGGCTCACGCTGGGCCATAAAACATTTTCTGTGTGCACTGGGGCCTTTCCCTGCTTTTTTATTTCCTGTGGAAGGCACAATTGCCTTTGGCACCCTCTCCCCCACCCCTTCAGTGAATTATAGAAACTGCAATACCAAGGAAACATGACCCCATCCTGCTCTAAACTGTACTTGCCACCAGGCTGCAATCTCTTGTTTCACACCAAGGCCAGGTAGAAACAAAGGTCTAGGGATCCTGGGCTTGACTGGGCCCCCACTCTATACCTTAGTGGCTTGGCTAACACGACATCACTGGGCTCCCTGTGTCTGCCGGGATCGTGGATGGAAACAAAACACTACAGCAGCACTGAGAAAATACAAGACAATACACAGTGAACAGTTCTTTTAATTTTTTATATTGTAGTTAGATGTGCAGTTACAACTCCTGTAACAGTTGCTACCCAAAAAAGAGCATGTACAAGACCCAGAGTTAAATTTAAAAGCAACTAGGAAAGGGACCCTGGGGGTCGATGACAAGCTGAACATGAGTCAGCAGTGCCCTGGCAGCCAGGAGGGCCAAGCGTGTCCTGGGGGGCATCAGGCACAGCATCGCCAGGTGGGCAAGGGAGGGGATTGTCCCACTCTGCTCTGCACTGGGGCAGCCTTGCCTCGAGTCCTGAGGGCAGTGTTGGGTGCCACAATATAAAAAAGCCATCAAGCTGTTTGAGAGCGTTCAAAGGGCCACGAAAATGGTGAAGGGCCTTGAGGGGAAGCCGTAAGAGGAGCAGCTGAGGTCATTTGGTCAGTTCAGCCTGGAGAAGAGGAGACTGAGGGGAGACCCCACTGCAGTTACAACTTCCTGTGAGGGGAAGAGGAGGGGCAGACACTGATCTCTTCACTCTCAAGATCAGTGACAGGACTCGAGGAAAGGTATGGAACTGAGCCAGAGGAGGTTGAGGTTGGATATCAGGGAAAGGTTTTTCACCCAGAGGGTGGTTGGACACTGGAACAGTGCCAGGGAAGTGGTCACAGCTCCAAGCCTGCCTGAGTTCAAGAAGTGCTTTCAGGCACATGGTGTGACTCTTGGGGTGTCCTGTGCAGGGCAAGGGGTTGGATTCAATGATCCTGATGGGTCCCTTCCAACTCAGCATATTCTATGTTCTATGAAACTGCTGAGCTGAGCATCTATGCTAAACTACTGTTTGTAAATAAAGTCGTCAGAAACAGTTAATAGTGAGAATGATAAAGGTCTACCTTTGCTTTTCAAAAACCATTAACATGGAAGCAGAGTAGAACCCCATGATATAGAAATCCTCAAAAACTAGAACTTTAATGTATGTTTTGGGGTCTAACTACATTAGGCTCCAAACTTAAAAAATCTTAATTGCAGCTAAGTGTAGTCTTAAAAGTCAGTGAAACATCTCCTGTTCCATGATTATCACAGTGGTTATAAAAGAACATTCCATACTGTAGCAAAATACGAGGATGCTGCAGTGTTTTCAGCAACATTTATAAAGTAGAAGAATTTGCAGTAGGCTAGTTTTTAAAATCAAAGCATATAACAAACCCCCCCATTGCTTAGTTTGTGATTTAGTACCTCCTCCTAGCTATTGTCTACTTTCTAATGAGTGAATTAAGATCACATGACAATTTTTTTCCACATAAACCATCCCTGTCCAATACTAGAAATAAGCTTTGTAATGTGTAAAACCAGATAGAACATGCTGTTGCATCAAGCCTAAGCTCTGCTTTCCCATGTGCAAGCAGCCCAGGGAGCGCTTCCCCAGCGGCGAGCAGGCAGGCAGCAGTGCTGGGTTCAGCCACAGCTCCAGCCCCTGAGGAGCCGCGAGCCCTCGGGCAGGAACGAGCACCTCCTCGGGGCTGGGAGCCCTCACCAGAATCGCTACAGCCCGAAGGGAGGGAGGAGACGGAGCCATTGAAGCAGGAAAGCCGGGAGCGCGTTCCCTGCCGCCGAGGATAGGGCAGGGCGGAGCCCGGGCGGGTTTAGCATCGCCACGGCTCCAGGCCCTGGCAGAAACTAGGGGAGAGGCTACAGGGAAGCAGCAGGACACAGCTCTGGCAACAGCCCTCCTCCCCTGGAGACAAGGCCGGCTTTCACGGGAATGCAAAGTCGATCGGTACTGAAATCCCTCTAACTGCAGTGTAAGGATTTGTTAAGAACATGTTTTAGGTGCTACAAATAAAGGAAGTATAAGACAAAATGATGATGTTTCTCAGACAGCTGGATTTTGATGAGAAGCCAAAAACTGAAGATGCCTTTTCTGTTTGCCAGTGAACATTGTTTTCCTAGTTGTCATTTCAGACCCAAACCCTCTCAGTCTAACTACAGTAGTACTGCATCCTGTTAGTCCGTCGCCTTTTCCGAGACTGAAATTCTTCAAAGAAGTGCTGGATGTCTTCTCTTTTAACCACCTAGGAGAAACAGTATGAAACCCAAGTTGTGGTGCAAGAGCTTAATTAAAGGATCCTGTTTTATCCCCACACATAATACACAGAGCACAGAAAAGCAAGTACCCTGAAATTTCTTTGGTACAGCTTTCCTGTTGCGCCCAAAGGAGAAGATTAATGCCCAAATTCTATTGTAGATAATACAAACAGAGAAACAAGTTCCCCAAAGACAGAACAAACACAAATCCCAATGGTATTTTAATGACTTTGACTTCTTGCTATTACCATCAGAAAATTTTACACAAAGCAAGATTTTCACTAGCTCACTTCAGGGTCATTCCAATGTAACTAAGAATGGCAATACAGCAAGTCAGCCAACAAAATGCAAGTGTTACTTAATAACAGCATGCAAATTCCTGCAGGAAAACAACTGACAAGACTGACAATCATAATCAGTCCTTATTCTTCTAAGGGTTTAGATTCAATCTAAGAAAAAACAGAGAGGTTAAGAGCTTTTCTTCCTGAATATTTTACCTAAAGCAACAGAAGTTTCATTTAAATGCAAGAACTGCTCTCAGTACCTTGCAGACAGATTTCTTTAAAGTCCCTGTTATCTCTCAACAATGTCATTAAGGAATTGTTAAAACTCAAATGAAATCAGGAATTTCTAATTTCTACTGCAGTACCAGCAAGTCCAGGAGACAGGAAAAAACATTACAACAGAGCATCATGGGATTTACCACCCAGCACTCAACAGTTCTTTAAAACACATTTTCTGGCAAACAAATTCTGGAAGTTGTACCTTACCGTTCCCTCATCTGCAAACCTCCTGAGATAGTCAGTCAGTTCTGTCTTTAAATCATTGTATTCTGGACGGCAAAGCAAAGGCAAAGAAATAAAAAAAAACCAAAAAAACCAGTAAGATACCCAGTTTTAGTTTAATACTGGCTCAAGAACACAACTTGTTCTACTTCCCCTTGTCATTTGTTAGGTTTACTTCAGACAAATCTAGGTTTGAATTAGATTATAAATAATAATAACAATGTAAACATGAGAAGCCTAATAATTTATGAGACTAACCTATGTAGTGTGAGTGGCTGTTTGGGTTGATTTCAGAGAAAAAAATAGAGATCAGTGAGTGAATTAGTACAATCAACCAGAAGACTGCCCCTGCTCCCAGCTTCCCACTGCAAAAGCACATGTGGGTCGTGGTGGAAAGCCCCAGTCTGTAACTCAGGACTGGGACACTGTCCTCACCAGAGCACAGAGCCCTGACTGGAAGGGGAAAACACAGCTGCAGGTATGAAACACCTTAGCCCTGCCTTGTCACTATGCTCTGCAGCAGAGCTACAGCGGACACCTGGCTGGCACTTCCCAGACAACAGGAGATTGCCCAACAACAGAGCAGGGTAAGATAAATCAGCCAGACAGCAGAAGTTCAAATTAATGTTTAAATATTCATGTTACAATAAGTTACTATCAATACAGTATCTAAGATGTTAAAAAGGGTGAAAGTTCCCACACCATCTAGTGTCTCACTGTAAATGAAAGTTGTAATGATGGGCCAGAGGACCAATCCTGGCTGAGGTGTGCAACCTGTCATACAGCTGTCTGCATGTTACTTCAAAAACAGTTTGACACCACACTGCAAGGCCCGATATCAATCTCTTGTGGCAAACTGTTCAGTTAAAGTGTGTTAAGGCAGATTATAAAAATGAAGTTATATTTACCACAGATGAGTTCCACTTGCTGGACTCTGTTCATGCTGTTAAGGGTGTCCATTAAAGGATCTCTCCTCTCTGTCTCTTGGTCACTGGTACCCTTATTTTCATAAGCCAAGACAGTGTCACATTCATCTGTCAGGAACTGGACTTCAAGCTCTGAATACATTTTCTGGAGAATAAAGTCAAATTTACTTTTATGTAACAAAACTTCTCAAATGGAGGTGCTCTCCCCCAGTCTCCCCCAGTCAGTATCACAATAACAACAATAAAAATAGTAACGTAAATTTGTACCCAGTATTTCAGAATCTCCTCATAACAACTTCCAAAGCAATACTGGACTTAAGCAGCAAAGAAAATACAACCATATAGAGGCCCTCTCATGCTATATTAACTCCATAGGATTCAGTGTCAATGTTTATGTGGAGTGAAAGGGGGTTTTAGTGTTTATGTGCAGCATTAAGGAGATTTACAGATTTTACCTAAATGATTGTCTGGGAGCTCCTCCCTGCCTCTCCCACATCTGTGATGGTAATGAAGAGAACATACATACCAAACAGTCTTCACAGGTGCATAATTTGCTCCTCCAGTTCGATGGCCAAAAGGTGGCAGTATCTTTTTTTACAAATGGCTTGCTTTGGAGCTCTTTCAGCTTGCAGACTGGCTCCTCGCTCTTAGTAACTACCTGAATTAAAATGAGAGTGTTCAGCACTCTGTAACATCACTTCAAAGACACCCTGTTCTTTTTGGCATGTCCTTTTCCTTAGGCAAGATTTTTCTTTTGTCTCAAACGCATTTATTTTTATAATCAACCTATATTACCATCCACATGAGAATTCTGATGTGGTTTCAGCAATTTCCACTGTAAATTTCTGTAGAAATTTACTGCAATAACCATAAGTATTTAAGAACTCAGAGCTGGACCATCATGCAAGTGCAGCCACAACACATATTAGAACAAACAGAAGTCACCTCAGTGTAGTGGCCAGGTGGCTGACAAGAAGGGACAGATGTAGGCCATGTGCAAACAGACACTACCCCTCTTGACAGCCCCGTTCCACAGCCTATGCTGTGCTCCACGGAGACTGCAGGTCAGAAGGGTCAGTGACTGAAGAGGAACATGGGAACAGACTGAACACAGCACCCCTTCCCTGAGCCTGTACAGAGCAAGGTGGGCTTTACTTCAACTATCAGCAGTGGGAAGATGTGCAGGTCAGAAAAGAAGGTACATTTTACCTCAGGACAGGCAGACCCAGAGCTAGTGGATGGTTCATTAAATTGTTCTGATTGCTTTTCCTCCTTTGTGTCTTGGTGTTCCACTCCACTTTCTTTTTTTATTTCTTTCTTCCGCTCTTCACTTTCCTCTACCTTCAGGACAATCCCTTCATCCTCAAGGGAGTTCGCTTTGGTCAAAGGAGGAACTGGAAGATACATACCCACATAAGTGAAAATACTGTGCCAGAAAAGGTACAGGTTACTACAGATGTTCTCTCTGCTTCTCCTATTCTAAAACACTCTGCTTCCCAAAATCTAAGCCCTAGGAGAGGGAAGAGGGTATCACAATTTGAAAGTGTTCTTTACTAAGATGCTTGTCCTTCTTGACACCCCTTGCCAGCAATCACAGCTTCAGTAACTTGTCACATGCTTTTTTGCCGACTGTGTCAGAGTTTTTAATTTTCTCCAAACATATCCCAAAACCACCATCAGAGATTAACTACACTAATCTCTTGTCTATTTAAAACAAGTTTTTGTTTTGATGCCAATTCAAGTATGTGCCCTGTGACAAATCTGGTTAGGAGAAAAACCAAAAACAGACAAACACCCGGTTCTGTACTATTTACATTAGAAGGAAGAGAACCCCAGGTAGCAATCCTTGAAAATACCATTGAAATTTTGGGCACACAAGAGACTGATCAGCAGTTGACACAAGCAGCATTTTTTAGGAGACTATGAGAAACCAGCTCTTTCCACAGAAATCAAGTCATCTACTCTTTTAAGTCCACAGAGCTGAGAGAGGCCCGGTGAGAGGACACAAGGAATGTGTGTCCCGAGCACAGCCCCAGCCCTACTTAGATTAACGTTAAACATATTCATTTCAGGTCACTCTATCATTCACTCCTTGCTGCTCAAAGCCTCTGTAAGAACTGTTTGTCTCACTGCTTCCCTTAAGATGGCTCTTCAGTTCTTTGATCCGGTTTAGAAATTAAGTTCCTTGAGTCAAGTATTAAATCTTCATCCATTTTGTGCTCGACATCTTTGATAAAATAAATAAAAGCAAGCACCATAGAATTAAGATTTAGGAATGAAAACTGCTTTTTTTTTTTTTTACACAAGTTACTGCCACCCCACGTGTTCCACTGCTGAAGGTGATTGTCCAATATAATTAACGAGTATCACCTCTCCAACCACTTAAAACCAGTATTATGTCCTTAACCAACCACATATGAGAAATACATGCTAACAAAATACCGGCTCAGATCTCTTAACTTTCTTTACCTGCTAATTGTGATGCATAAGCCCATAGGAAATGGCAATGATTCATGCAGGCCTGGCACACCATTTCATGGAAGTCTCCACTTTCAGGGGGAACTGCACCAAGATGCTGTCAGAAAGAAGCAAGCACACAGTAGTGAAGCATCCACTGCCAATTAACAGACTCCACATTTAGAGGAAGGAAAACATCAGCTGCCATCACATTTTCAGCACAAGCACTCACTCTTGCAACGATTATCAGAACAGCTGAAGACTGGAAAGAGCTGATAAAAATTCCAGGAAAAAACTCAAATAATTCTCTGTTTGTCTACAGCCTTTTATGTCTTCCACATACCCAGAAATCTCATTTCCAAAGAATATTCTGCTAAACATAGGACAGATGAAGATACCTCTTGTACACTGCACATTTCAACTCCTAAGTAATTTTTTATGATTGCTTCTTATGATTCCTTCCTTACACGTAAGAGATTGTAAAGTCTTCATAGTGATCACATACTGAACTTGAGAAGAATTAAGTCCCAAAGCTGTCCATAAACTGATGAGAACTATTTGGGCACTTAAAAGCTCTTAGTGGCTTTCTTCTGAAAAAGCATTCCTGCAAAGCTCACAGTATGCAGACCAACACTCTTCATTCATACACTTATACAAAAGAAGTTTATCTACAAGAACCCATAATTGAAGCCAATCATCTTTTTTTTACTCTTTGATCCTGCAACTTCAAACATGGAATTTCACTTGTGCCCTTCAAGGCACAAGAGGCTGAATCCTCAATGCTTACCCATTAAGTAGGGCACTCACTACACAGCTTGGCCGCTTTCAAAAGACTTCCCCAAAGTTTGAAATCAAGAATGAACAGCACAGTCTGTTCCTTGCTACTTAAAGGAATTAAGAGCTTAAAAGGCATTCTTTTGAAGGAAGAACTATTCAGGTAGTTGATAATGATGTGCCTCAGTAAGAAACTTTTCCTCACCAACTATATTGATTTGAGTTTTCCAATTAAAGGGACAGTTATAAAGTTATTACTTTATTCTGCAGTGGTAACCTTCAAAAAGGTAGGACTCTTCCCAGTATTTTTGAACTGGAGGGGACAGCAGTGCAAGATTAGACTTTCAATGCTCCTTTGCATAAGCTGAAAACAAATACCTTGGAACTCATGTAATAATCTCTTCTGAGAGCTACAGGAAACTTCCCAAGTAAGAATTACCATACAGACCGAACCAACACCAACTCGCGCCTGTGCAAACGGCAGTTCTACTACTTATAGTTTCCTTACCCTTCCATGGAACCAGTCTTCACAAACTATGCATTGGATCATCTCATCTGGAATCTAGACAAACAATCATATTATTAGCATTAATAGCAACCTTCAGAATCTTTCACAAGTCTCAAACTGCAGTATCATGCAAATGCTGCTCAGTGAAACACATTTCCTTCTTCACCCCTCACAGAGAGCTGCCATTAATAAGTAGTTAGTGCTTCATTAATCAGTTTGCTCCCCTCAGGTTCAGCAGCACATGTTATTTGTCATATGATTGAGGCTGTGGAAATCCCATTTCTTACTACAAAACCAGTTTTCCCAGCAGGGCAAGACTTTCTCACAGAAACCTGATAAAAGTTAATACTCTACTGGTATCATTCTTCCTATAAAGAGAAATGCATGAAGAGACAGCTCAGCAGAAGAAAGATACTGATATTCACACTGTCATCAGGCCTGTGAAAGATGCCAGAACTGAAATCAACTGGTCACCATACAGTACAGTAAGAAATGCTTTGTTATGAAACTATCAATGATTTCTTCAGAAATGTTTAGCTGTCTCTGAACTTCAGAGAGGGGAGTTTATAAAATGCTGGTTTTTGTATCTGAAAGACTTGTGCCTTCCCTGTTCTTTAAAACACCTGACTTCAGTGACTGCAAACAATAGCATGCACGTGCAAATCACGTGCTGTGTTTTAGTATTTCAGAGAGAGAAAAAAGTGTTCTGGCTACCATCAAGGACTGTAGCTAGTGCTACAGGACAGGACAGACTCTCCCCATCCCAGAAGCCTTGCCAGAGCATTGCTGCAGGCATGGGGAAGCAGGTTCTGGTCTCTCCTAATACGTGCCACACGTTTATTCTGCAATAGCCACATTTCTCAAGATGATAACCCCGTCCCCTAGGGGAACTCTGCAACTTTAGTGAACTGCAGCACCACTTTGTCCAAAAGATGAGTTGTCCTCCTCATCTGTCTTTAAGGCATAAACATAATTTACCATTAAAAAAAAGAATTATAAAGTAATTACTTCATACAATACATGATAATCAATACAGAACGTAAGATTTCTTGAAGTGGGATCTTCCTTGCAAAGCAGCTCAGTGACCACCCTTTACACAGTATCTAGCATAAACACCATCTATATATGATTACTACTGGATTTTGTATTTCTTACCTCATCTTCAGGATCAGGATAAGGTCTTTTACATGTACAGTACAATCCATAGAAATTGTCATTGTATTTATTTCCTGAATTCACCTTGCTCTTTTCCTAGGAGAAAAGGGAAAAATGTCTCAATAGACAACAGTAAAAACCAAAAGACAATAAAAACACAGTTTCTGTTCCCCTTTAATTCCTAGAAGCAATCATTATTTCCATCAGCCTGAATATACAAAAAGAGATATTCTCCAGACACCTCTGCTTTACATTGAGCAGCAGACAGGGCACGTGAGGAATGCTAAGGTTCAAAAGCAAAGAGGAAAAACAGTCTGCTCACCTTTGTAAAAAAATGGCAACTGTGGCATCAGACAGATTAACAGACAGATGCTGAAGCTCATTTAACCTGTACAATTGATTTTTCACTGAACTGAAGAAGAAGGAACAACCACATGATCCATTTCATTGACTCAAATGAGAAGCAGTAACCTCTTAAAATTGTCACAGGTGTCTCTGTAGGGATCACTGCACCGTGACTTGGCTGACTAGCTCTGGATCCATCTCAACTCTCCCAGAACAAAATAGGCATATACAAAACCATTGTCTGTTTTGATGTTTGGACTGTTATTATCCTGGGAGCACCACTGCAAGGAAGCCAAGCAGCACCCTGTTGCTGCTTCCCAGAAGATTACAGGCTACTAGACAAGTCCAAAATGCCCACCAAGTATGAAAGTACAGGCAGCTTAATGCAATAAAAAACCATTCTGCAATAGCCACACAGTGACACTAACAGTGTTGTTAGTGCTCCTAACAACAAATATTAGGGCACTAATGCCACCACAAAGACGGAAAGGGAACTGTCCCTCTGACAGCAGCACAGCCCTAAATTTACTTAATGCAACTGCAAAATTGCAGCCCAAAAGGTTATTCTGAAACAGCTTAAAACTAATGAGACGTATTAGTGCAGAAATGCCAGAACATGCTTCTGGAAGTGTGCTGACCATGGATGCAAAACGGCTGCACTCATGGATGACAAGGACCAAATGTTTCTTTTCCTCCCTGCATTTCCCTTTGGTACCTCAACAGTTTTATCTCCTGCCGTAATACTCCCACCTTTTTTAACTTGCTGGGAAGATTGGAGGCGTCGCATGAGTCAGCACTGGCTGAGGCAAGGCACCAACCTCCCAAGACTGTTATTTTGACTCTGAATGTCTGAAACCTGTCTGAACTCACCGGGAGTAACTTGCACTGCAGATTTTTGAACTTGCTATTTCCACAGTCACAGCGGAAATTCCTGGAAAGAAAAACGTAGCGTTTCAGGGTTTATAGTAAGTGAAAACACGCTGGGTTTTGTATTCTTAACAACTCCCAGCAGTTTATCGGGAGCCACGGGAGCTGTGAGGGTCCTACACGGCCGTTCCCGCCCCCCTGCCCGTACCTCTTGGTGTAGAGTTCGAAGAGGCGGTGGGTGCCGTGGCACTCGTAGCTGCAGGCCAGGCAGATCCCCGCGGGCTCGGCGCCGGGCGGCGTACAGGTGCTGCAGGCGTACAGCGCCTGCCGCTTCACCGCGCCCTGCGGAGACACCGATCGGCCGCGGCATGAGGGGCGCCGGGGGAAGGGGGGCNCGGCCCCGCCCCCACCTGTGAGTAACTGCAGCGCTCGTGGTCGCTGCCCCCCAGCACGGCCCGCGCTTCCTTCTCCAGCTCCTCGTTCTCCGCCAGCACCTCCGCCAGAGACACCACGGGTTCCTCCCCGCCGCTCCCGCCGCTCCCCGGCTCGGCGCCCTCCGGAGCCGCCGCCTCCATCGCGGGGCCGCGAAGGCCGAGGAGCGCGAAGCGAGGCGGGAAACCCGGGGCCAAGGAGGCGCCAGGGGGCGCCACAGCGGAAGCGGAATGGCGCGCGCCCCACGTGACCGGGGGCGGGGTGTCACCCCGGGGCGGGGGCGCCCACGC
>VZRV01005745.1:3294690-3317390 GCA_013398115.1 Falcunculus frontatus | reverse complement strand
CTCACGCGGCCGGCACGTGACCGGTTGGGCGGGCACGTGAACAGCGGGCGGTGATGGCGGACCTGGTGGCGGGAACGGACCCCGGCCCGGGTCAGGATCTGGTGGCGGAGCTGCGGGGCCGCGACGGGCGGACGCGAACGGTGCGGGTGCCGTACCCGGCGGCGGAGGAGGGCGAGGCCGCCCAGCTGCGCGGGCTCCGGCGGGCCCTGAGCGAGCTGCAGGAGCGGGTGGTGGAGATGCTGGCCCCGCTGGTACAGGAGGAGCGGGCGGCGGCGGACGGCGCGCGGCGCGGTGAGTGGGGGGGGCGCGCTGAGGGGGCTCCGCCGGGCCCGGGGCGCCGCCCGCGCCCCGCACCGTTCATCCGCGCCCGCCCGAACTCTGGCAGGTGGTGGTGATGACGACGATTATGATGACGACGAGGAGGATGAAGGCGAAGACGAAAACAACGTGGACACAGCGGCGAGCGGCGATGACCCTCCCCTGAAGCGGACGAAGGTGCAGCAGCCGTGAGGACGGCGCTGGAGGCCGGGTCTGTGCCCAGTCCCATTCGGCTGTACCGACTGTAAGTGTCCCGGGCCCGCTGCACGGGCCGGCTCCTGCGGCGCTGCTGCTCCTGTTTAACTGCGAAATGTCCATCCCGACACTTTTAATACGGAAACCTTAGCGAAAGGATGTGCCTGGGTGCGAGGAGCATGTTGCTTACAGGGTGCCGGTGTTATGCTGACAACAGTTTTTTGGTAAACTAGTTGACAAACATAAAACTTTTCTCACAATCTTCTGATCGGTATGTTTTTTAATAACTTATTCCGAGTCACACTATTTTTTCATGTGACACCACTTTTAAAATAAAGCAATAAAATATGAAAAGAGTTACTTTGTCAAATATGATCTTTAAAAGTACAAGACAACTTCTATTTATATGAAGAAAAAGCAATATAAGACCACAGTAAGTATGAAAATTAACAAGCATGCATAGGACTGTGTCTGTTCCTGTACCATCCTACAGTGGAAAATTATTTTTGCCTATCATCTTCAAGGTTTAGTCACCTATCAGTCAAGAATGCCTCTGTGAACAGGTGTAAAACATTTGACAGTCAGGCCATAGAGCCTAAGAGTCTTCTTTAGCAGAATTTAACTGCTTGAATGAATAGCATGAAAAGCATTTTGGGGGGTTATTTTTATTTTCTTGTGTTCTGCTGGTGTAAGTTTGTTTATATATTATGGAAACTGAGCAAATCTTGAGACTTACATATGGAGGACAAAGTGTGGAAATAAATGAATTTTATAAGGACAAAATTGTCTGCATTCGTTTGAAATGCAGGGAGGAGTCAGAAGTGAGGTCCAGTATATGTATCCTTGACATTTATGTACTCAGATACTCTAAAATATTCTGTTGGTAGATGGGATGGAGGCATAACTGAAAAGACCAACTCAGAAGACCAAGGAGGTTTAGTTGCTGAGAGAAAATTACACTCATTCTGATCACTTGTCAGGCTGCAACATCTTAAAGTGATAAAATGCTTTAAGTGTTCTAGGGTTGATAATTTATTGCAGGAAGTGTCTTATCAAAATGACAAAGGCAACACAGTACAAAACAGTAGTCTGCTAAACGTATCAGAAGCTCTTTCACATGAAAAGTGATGACATCTTCTATGAGCTTTGTTCTGCAGCTTTGGAAGCTTGTTGTACACCTACATCTGAGAGCAGTGTTTTCCCTTTTCCTCTGAACAAAACACTCCAGAAATGGTATGAACTGTGTGATGGCTGAAAAGCAACATTTAACATTAGACAAAAATTTGTGGCCTTTACATATAAACTGTGTACACAGTCCACTGGCATGTCATGGGCTGAAAACCTTTGGTCTAAAGCAACACACCCTAACTTTCTTAGCACAGGAGTAAGTGCAGGTAACATTCTGGTAATGGGATACTTCTTTTTTTCTGTCAGCCTGGACACAGGAATATGCTGCACCTGAGCTCCAGAAAATACCAGTGAGCACCGCGTCAAAAACAACCACTCAAATTTCTGCCTTTAAAGAATCATTGCTAGTCCTTATTGTAGCTACAAAAATTTCAAATGACAAAGCACCGGAGCTTCAGGGGACCAATTCTGAGTTGTAGGTTTGCTTGTGACAAAGGTGCCCTAACTCAATAGACTTAATTTTTCTGAGAGTTGCTGCTAGGTTACCAGGCACAGAAGCATTAGCATGATGTAGTTCCCTACTCTCCCAATCCCCTACAGCTGTGTTCTGAACACCATCTGGGGAGCCCCTAAGTCAACTGTGGACCCTGAATTTTAGGCAGAGGAGGTGAGCCTCGATGGAAAAAAGATGCTGTATTCTTCAACTCAGAGAGATGCAGTGCTTTTGTACTTAACCAACCTTCAAGTGGGCACAGAACAAGCTCAGTTCACCACATCTGCACTGTTTAGTGCAGTGTGTATGTCTTACTAATAGAACTTGTTCTACTGGCCCAAGGGGGCTCAATGGATTTCCTCACTAAAGGGGAGAATGCTGGTATGTTTGTGTGGAATTAAAAGAGCTGATGTGATACTAAATTCTTGATAGTATTTAGATGAGAACCAACTCCTTTTACTAGTTACCAAACAGAACAACAAAAACATCAAAGCATGTCTCCTTCACAAAGACTGGAATTATATGACATACTCCATTGTTACTGTTTTGAAATACTGAATTTGCTGGTTCAGAAAACTTTGAGGATAAATTCACAAAGGAACTTAACAGGTTGCAGTGTTCTATGTTAAAAAAATAGCTTAAAGTCTCGAGTATGCGAGGCACTCAGTTCTGTGAGAGAGAGGAGGCAATCCCATTATACACAGTAATTGGGGTATTGTCTAAAAGTGCAGGGCCTTTCCTAGCTCTCAGGAGGGAGATCCACAGTCATCATTTTCATTAAAGGATTTGAATGCCATTCACCCACTGCAGCCCATTTAATTCCCACTCACTCCATCTTAAAACATAATTTATACACAAGCTATTACGAATGTCAGATTCTCTGTAAAACACCCAGGAGTCTGGCAGTTGGGACATCATGGGGCGTAATTTGTGGTGACTAGGTTAGCACTCAGCAGCGTGAACACCTGAGCAGTGGTTCTGGGCACGTGCACCAGCTAATTGGACTAGACATGGGCTCTGAGGACAGAGTTGAGCAGAAATACCTTTTTATAGCTTGTAGCATGTTCCTTCTTCCCAGAAGAAACCTGCACCATAGGGCTATCTTTAAGGAGAGCTAAGATAAGTCAGCTCTTAAAATGTAACTATATGATAACATTATTAAACTGCTTTTGTGCATTAGGTCATTTGTAGAAACTGATTCTCATCAAAGACTGTGACATAAAAAGCAGGATTTTTAAAAAACTAATAAGAGTAATAAACTAGAGAGCATCCTTTTAAGAGAACAATGGACCAGGCAAGAGAAAATAAGGAGAGTTAATACGTATTCTGCACCAACTGGAAAATTTTGTTCCAAGGATAAGTAAATCCTCATATTTTTAATTTAAAAAAGAAATCAAAGTTGCAGTCCTACTTTGCTGCTAGAAGAAACGTGTCATAAGGAACACATTTTATTGCAACTTAACTTTTGTCCAAGTTTGAAGGGCTGCAGCCTCATGTTAACGCTCTTCATTGGACCTGCTCCCCCATGGCAGGAAGTGAAGAACAGGCTAAGTAGCACTTAAAAATATGTGGCAGACACATTTCTGAGATGGGAAGGGACTGTCAGGTGAAGGTCAAACTAAAGAAACTAACACTGAGACTGCTCAAGAGATGTTCAAGCAGTCTGACAATGCTTTATCTTGTGACACAAATGAATAAAAAGAAATCCGGAGTAGGTGGCATACAGATGATTATTAATCACCCTTGTGTTACAGCTACTCACTTTGTTGGCAGAAAATTAAAGCTCAGAACGTTGCAAAACTTCAAGTTTGATTATCCCAAAAGTTTGTAGATGATGTCATTTTCCGTTACAGGCAGTTCTTCGGTGACTCATATAATCAGGCTTGACAATACCTATAAATTTTTAGAATCATCAAGCTAAAAGTTATTTCACTACTTCTTTTTTTAAAATACTACAGTAAGTAAAAATCATTTAATTATTAATTTTTATAGTCTTTCCTTTACTTACCCTGTGGGTAAGATTTCACCTGTTGATGTTCCCCTGGTGCCAAAATGCTGGAAGCACCAGCAGAGCTAACTTTGCTGTTCTCCTACTCCTATTGTCTAGTATTTGTATACACTATATTCATAGTTAAAACTAATTCTCTCCACTGCTGCTTTCCACTTCAAGCTCAAATCCTTATAGCATTTGCTTGAATTAGACTGTGTGTTTTTCTGTAGTTAGTTGCAAAGCACATACTTGTCAACAGCTGTAATCCAAAACTAGGCTTCTGATGGAAAAGTCTACAAACACAAGCCTCCGTTTTGCAAGTCCCTGCCATGCCCAGCCCGTGCTCCACATCCAGACAGCTTGGCTCATCCCACCAGGCCTGCTAGTGAATTTACTAAGAGTCACATGCTTGCACAACAGAAAATTAGGCAGTTCTTCCTATCGTTTTCTATTTTTGATGCTTCCTCTTATGCTCTTGGCTCTTTAAATAATTCCATCTGGACACAACGTAACTGCTCGGTTTAACTTACAGCATCAAGTTAAAAACAGTCCAGCCAGAGGTATCTCTCTTACACAAAGGTAAAGAAATAACAAAGGGATTCAGTTTCATCCAGCAAACCCCAAAATTTCAGGCTACAAACAAGTAATTAGGGCACAGAGCATAAAAGGACAACAAAAGATGAACTGAACACACACACTGAGGGAAGAACAGGAGAGCAGCAACTGATGGCCAAGATTGCTATCGAGCCCCAAACACCACTAAAACCCCACTAAACAAAAACCAACAAAAATAAAAAGCCATTGATAAGTATCTGCATTAACAGACTTTTGTTTATAAACATTGAAAAGTTTTTATTTTATAGATAAATAGCATGGTGATTTTAAAAGTTCAGAAACAACACAACTTAAAAGCTCTGACTCCCCAAGATACTAAATACTCCTAAGAGTTCATAATTTACTCTTACTCCAGCACACTAAGATGGCAGCTTCCTCCTTTTCATATTGCACTTAGAACTCAAAACCTTCTTGCAAAGGCTACATTGTTTTCAGGTCCTAGCACCGACGCTGACAATTGAAACCAGTGTCTAAAAGTATCTCCAAGTGCAAACAGAAAGTTTTAAGGTGTTGTAACTGCCATGCTTAAGCACAGCAACACTGAAAATAGTGTTCTCTTTCCGAAGCAAGAGAAAGACAACACTCTCCAGGATTCCCTTAAAGCAGTCAGAAATGGATTGGCATTTATGATGATTGGGTATGGACAACCACATATAGTTAAAGTTATAGTCAAGGAGTTCAGCTCATAATTCTTTTGAGCCTACTGCTTCTGAAAAGTGTATTCTGCACTGTTTTCATATTTGTTACTTCCACCATGGCTGAGACAAAAATTTAGTTATTCTAAGAAGAAACAAAGAAAGAAAGAACAGATTCAGTCTTATTCAAAATACATAATACAGCAGTTAGACTTAAATGCTATTCCAAAATAGCACTGAGAAATAGAGGTTGAAACTATGGCAAAGAAATCTCAGTGGAATTTCAGTATGACTGAAGAAATTTGCATTCATTACAAGAATGAGAAGAAGGTATCTTACTTCTTTGAATTTCTGGAAGAAACATGATTATATATCTTACAACCTGTTTGTAGCATCCCCCAACCAGTTAACTTTCTCAAATTCAAAGTTTTTCCTAATACATCAGTTCTCCTGGAACATGGTTTTGCATGATGTCTGGAATGAAATTAGAATGGTCATAAATTTCAGCAACTTGTAATTTTATCAAGCGAAATGATAGGAGAAGGAAACACAAAAGAATTTCTGTGCAGACTACAGGCCACTGCCAGCATAGGCTGCTTTTGATGTCATAGGAACAGTTTAAAGCACCAAGCTCCAGGCCTATGCCACTCCTCACTGCCTACCTACTACAGTGTGGGACTGTTGTGGTGACTGAAAACAAGTAGGCTACCACAGGAAAAAAAAGTACTTTTTCTCTTTAAAGGTTTGCACAAACTTTATTCTTTGCTTCCTGTTTTTATATCTAAACTTATTTTTAAAAAAATTATTAAAAACAGCATTAATTTGATAAAAAAAAAAAGAAAAAGCAAAGAATTGTGTTAAGTGCAGCTTTTATAATCATGTTCTCAATTTCTTTTTTCCTTTTACATTTACCACAAAAGAAATACCTTTTCACTGATTTCACTTCAAGGGAAAACATAGGAAATCACTTTTTTGCACAGAGGAGTAAAGTTGCGGACCAGAACCTTGTTTCCCCACAGGACATTTCAGATGGAGTGCTGCAATTTTGCATCATTAAGGCAAAATGAGGAATACTTCCATCACATGTCACTCAGGGCTCTCCCACTCTGGCCACTTGATAAATCCGTAATTAAAAACCTTTGTAGTTACTTGTTTGTTTTAAATAGAAAACAGTCACTCTCTTCATTGCTTATCAGTTTGAAAGAAAAGGCTCTTTCCGGCCTTCACTCAGAACTTCAGTCTTGCGATTAGATCAGGCATATGCAATTGCTTCAAATCAGCAACAGAAACTAGAACTTGAGCTAAGTGTCAATCAGTTGTAATCTACTGATCTGATTAGAGGCCTTCACAAATGTTTGGTGACGATTGCAAATAACAGCCAAGCAGATAGGAATGATGCAATACCCAACAGTTTTGGGGTCAGCTCTTGTACAGGAATAGAGGAACAAGAACATCTGTAAATATGGTATTAAAAATATTATAGTCCACAGCCAAAATGGCAAGGATAGCAGTCGTACTTTTAAGGAGTGTGTCCATGTGGTTCCTTCCTGTGGTTCCTTGGGGTGTTGTTGAATGTGCTCCAGTGCTAGTTTGTTATAAGTCTCATTGATTTCAAAGACGTAATAAAAAGCCGCAGCACTTGCTAACAAGTACAGCCCCACACCAATCCAGCCCATCCTCTGGCGGAAGTTCATCATTCTCCATGCTCTGCACCTGAAACAAAAGGCAACATAAACATTCAGTACAGCTTGGAGAAAGAGTGGACAGATGAACCTTGGTTTTCATAAGTTAACTTTCTGTAACTTTTCATTACACATTAGTTAAAACAGCGCACACATCAATTTCTGAAGATCCGAGTTTTCTCTACAACACAGAAAATCATTACTCTGCCAGCAACAGGTTAATGGCAACAACATAAGAAGCTCCATCGATGGCTCTGCACAGTTTAGGGCTTGCTGGCTAAAGTCGGCTACTGAGGGAACAAAACAAAAGTCATCGATTGGGCAAGTTACTTACCCCATCTGCCCTCAGTGTCTCTAGACATAGAGTGGGGATAATATAAGATTTTCTGTAAGTATGTAAAGTTTGGAAAGTTCTTTGACATCTGCAAGAGAAACATGCTGCTAGACAGTCAGTACAGGAACATCACTGCTTGTCTGTAGTGCAGTAACATCCAGCTGTATTAACCTCTAGCTGAGTGCCCATCTATGAACCACAGAAAAGGATGTTTTCAATTTGAACATTAGGTTCAAGGGTTAGGTTGTACTAAAGGTATGTACTTGCACGCACGAAGGTGCTATAACCATGTTACTTGCACCTAACCATATTCCTGCTGTCCCTGTGTGGACAGTTGCCACAGGCCTTCCAGAGGAACGAAGCTGCACACCTGCACTGGTCAATGCCTCGGTGCAGAGCAAACCAGACACTCACCACCGGGCAGAAAAGCACAAATTATTGGAGCCCCACAGACACTACTGGGCTCAGTTTAAGCTGCTTCAAATCACCAACTGGCTGCATGGGTCTAAGTGACTGGAAACACTCTTCAAACCGGTCACAAACACTCCAGCTGGAGTATCTCCACACAAATGAAGTCATCACCTCTTTCCCTCCAAGCAGCCCTTGCACAGGGCAGGGAGAACCACTGCTTCTCTGTGCCTGATTAGGATTCTCCAAAAAAAATGCTTTTTAAGACTTCTGGGCTTTTACCTTTCTTACCTTTTCCTAGAGAGGGGTAAAATCCATCTATATAGTGCTGTTCTAAGAAAATATATCAGGCCTTTAAAATACCAGGCAGAAATGCTTATTGAAACATGAATTATGCATAGAAAACAGTAACAATTCATGGAAGCATTAAAGAATTTACCATAAATGATACAAAATCATTACACCATTCTAAATCACCCTTTCTGAGCCAGACTAATCTGCCAGTTTGGTTGGCAATCCTGAAAGACTTACTTCCTGGTTTTACATAACTGAGGAATATCCTCAGTCCTGACACAACAGAATCTGATCAAGGCAGCCCTGGAGAAACTGTTCTGACCCTCAGACTCCTGCATTCATGGTGGCTAAAAGAGTCAAACATACAGGGACAATAAATACCTGAGAAGGAACAGTAAATACCTGAAAAGGAACAGTAAATACTTGAGAAAGCTATTGCAGACTCAAGTAATGGCAACTTCTCGTTCAGCTGATCCTTCTATATAATTCAGCTGCACGTTTACCTTTATTACCATGAGTCAATACGTTTAGGAGGACAACCTAAAAATTCGTGTAAAGAGCTGTTAATCCACAGGGTAAAAACTTGAACCCCAGGTCTGCGTTTACCCGCTAAATAAGCCGCTGGCTGTTTTTATCAGCAGTTCGGCATATCCGAGCTGGCTCACGAGTTGTCGCCCTCGAAGAAAATAAACCGTCAGAAAGTATGCACATAGTGAAAGTACAAGCACTGTCAAAACAGCAGTAGATTTAAGAAGGTAAACACCAGCGGGTTTTGATCCTGCCCTTGAGCAGTAGCTGGAACAGAAGCCTTTGCTCCCGGTTATACCGAAAGAGGCTGAGGTAACACAGTGTTCTCACTGTTATTCTCCGTTTCCAGACTCCACTGCAACTTGCAGCTTTCGGGCACACCCGCGATGGTCCTCGGACCCCTTCACCCACTGGGGCTCTCGTTCCGCGACCGCCCGCACACANGCCCGCCCGCGGCCATGGCCGCCCGCCGGCACCGGCACTTCCGGCACGGGGCAACGGCTGCCGGGGCGCGCGGCCGCATCCGGGGCGGGCGCCTTGGCCGGCGGCCATNCCGCTGGCTGTTTTATCAGCAGTTCGGCATATCCGAGCTGGCTCACGAGTTGTCGCCCTCGAAGAAAATAAACCGTCAGAAAGTATGCACATAGTGAAAGTACAAGCACTGTCAAAACAGCAGTAGATTTAAGAAGGTAAACACCAGCGGGTTTTGATCCTGCCCTTGAGCAGTAGCTGGAACAGAAGCCTTTGCTCCCGGTTATACCGAAAGAGGCTGAGGTAACACAGTGTTCTCACTGTTATTCTCCGTTTCCAGACTCCACTGCAACTTGCAGCTTTCGGGCACACCCGCGATGGTCCTCGGACCCCTTCACCCACTGGGGCTCTCCTCCCGCGACCGCCCGCACACACCACCCACCGGACCCGCGCTCCGGGCGAGACGGGCCTCTCCACCCCGCGTCCTTCCCGGCGCCGGCAGCTCCTTACCTTCCTCCGGCGGAGAAGGAGGGAGCGGGAGGGCGGCGGCGGGCGGCCCGCTCCCCTCAGCCCNGCTTCGCCCAAAATGGCGGCGTCGCCCTGAGGCGGCGCTCGGCTCCTTGGCGGGGGGACAGGCCCCAGCTGTTGTATTGGGGCCGAGTGGCCGCGTGAGCCGGTCGAGGGAAGTAACAACAGAGATTACTAGGGAAGCTACAATAGAGGCTGAGACAGTCTTCAGCAAAGGCAAACGTGTAGTCAGAATCCAGTATATGCTTGTACATAACCATGTCTTAGTGGATTATTTCTATTGAATTAAATTATTAGGAGATATTATATGCTTATTATCCCACGGCAGCGGGGGTTGGGACCAGATGATCTTTAAGGTCCCTATGTTTCTACGATCTAGCGGGGAAAAGCTTTTAATGAAGCTAAAAGATAATTTAAATTGACAGCAAAACGATCCGGTCAGGTGTGTGCCATTCAATGACGGCACAGCAATGATTTTGGAAGAATTTGTGTGTGCAGAATGTGTTTGCCTGAATTCAGGAAGTGTGACGTGAACTCCGTGCCAGTTAATGCCGAAACTGCATCGCGTTACATAGGAAGTGAAGCTTGTAACTAAATTGTTGTATCCCAAAGTTGTGAGGAAACTACAGTTTCTCGTAGAGAAAGCAGCAGTGGCCACAATTCACTCTCGTGTATCTGTCGTTAAGAAAGAGGCTGAAAGAGGATTTAAAAAGGGATGCCCAATAAGAAATGAAAGATGCTAAAGCAGTGACATTTTTGTTTGGGTGTAAATACATAGGATCTTCTGCCACTTTACTTGGGGATGTAGTAGGTGCATGTGACGCAGTATATAAGAGCTGCTGCAAAATCAAATTTATGATGGCTTATCTTGCTATGTTTGGTGTTTCAATGAAAAGTGTTAGAAGCTGGTGTTTTGGATTATAGTCAGGACAGCTGATGACAAAATGCACGGAGCTGCAGATATCAGTAGAGAAAAGTGACACTGTTGAGAGCCCACAGGAGTCAGAAATACAAATCCCCTGACACAGAGCAATTTCACCTTAAGTCGTGCTGTTTTGGTTTTTGGGGTTTTTTTGTTGTTGTTGTTGGGGTTTTTTTGTTTGTTTGTTTGTTTTTTGGGTTTTTAAAAAATTACTATTATTGTTGCTTTAATGCTCATTGAACTAAAGGCCCAAAAGTGACACGAGATGGCGCCCGGCACCACAGGCAGAGCCAACCTGAGCAACACCCGGACTCCCAGGTCAGAGATTTTACACTTTACTTCAGTTCAATGAAGATTTCATTATCTTTCCTGAAGTTTGAATAAACCATTAGTGTAGTTGTGATGAGAGATGTAGATAGGAATAGCTACATACCGCTAATTACCCCTGGGACACTTCTCTCAACTAAATGCCATTCTTTCCATTCTTACAGGTGGTGGGGTCCCAGGTGATCTAAAAGTGAATAAAGCTCCTGTGTGGCTGACAGACCTTCCACTCGAGCATGGCTATATTGCATTTTCTTATAGTGAGGTTAGAGATAAGGATGGGAAATGAACCAGTTTCTTTTAAAATATCCACCTAGATGTCAAAGAGAAGGGTTTCAGTTAAATTAATATGTGAGTGTGAATGTATGGCTTGGCAGTGGATACATGTGCTAACTATAAAGCCTGCATTTGCACTTAAGATTATGAAGAAAAAGCAGTGAAATGGGGAACTTATTCCTACTTAAGAAGCCTGTCTTTTCACGGAATGGCTGGAGTTGGAAAGGGAGGATGGTTTAGGATTTAACCTGCTTGTAAACCGAGTAGGTTAAAAGACCCAACCATGGGTCTTCTGTGATAACCATAAGCCTGAGATTGTGGTTATGAAGAGAAGGATCTAAAAAATTTGAAGAGTTGTTATAACAGTCACAAGCTGCCTTTGAAAGCTAAGGCATAACACCAGATAGACTGATTTGTAGTATTCTTGGGCTAGATCTCAATCTGCATAAATTCAGTGTTACGCTTAACCTCTGGCATAGTATAGGAAGGGACAGAGCAAATAGCTCAACTGAGGGTTTGTTGGTTGGTTAGTTTTAGCAGCAGGCCTTTGACGGGGAAGGGAATAATACCAAAATTAGTAGAACAAGAAGCAACTGTTCTCAGCTTTAGATAAATTCCAGTCATAAGTGCTGGTAATAATAAGGGGAAAGAACTCATAACTCTGCATATTGAAATGAGAAAATACACCTGGTGAGACTCAAAAGGGTAATATTCAGCTTGGCAAACCAGAGGAGAAGATAGAAGTCTGCTGAATCCAAAGGAAATAATATTTAATGAACAGAATCAGAGAATTAGTCATGGGATTTTGTAGCATTAAAAAAAAAAGTGGTTCACTTAATTTTGACATGCAATGTATTTTTATAGAAATATCTGGTTTATTTTGAAGGTAAAACAGAAAAGCAATGGAGCAGCAAGAGCTGGCTGCTTCATAGAGGGCTGGAGTCAAGCAAAATAACACAGCTGATGGGGCAGAGCCTCACTGCCCAAGCCCAGTCCCACAGAGCCTGAGCAAGGCAAGCAGAGCACGCCAGATTCAGCCAGGAGTACAGAGCATCTGGCAAGGCCCAAGGTTAAGCTGTGAAGGCAGCCCACAGGCTAGGATCAGGTCCAGCAAGAACTAGGGTCAGACATAACCTAGCAATTGCCATGAAGGTCCATAGTGACAAGAAAAAGCTGAGGTCAAGCTAGGAAGTCAGTCTGTAACTCCAGGTCCAGATAAATGGGGCTTGGCACAGTAATGGCTGAGCTGGGGACACATAGTGATACAACACAGGTCAGGCATGAACTGAAAGCACAGGGCTTGGCTAAACTGGGGCTCCTGAGCCCATGGGAGGGGTCAGGTGAGGATTGTTGGGGCTATTAAGGCCTGTTAGTGCACTCAGGAACCTGACAAACTACATAGGATAAATGAGGGTTGACAAGAGGAATCAGAAGGGTCAGTTGTAATGTTTGAGTCAAACAAAGTTTTCATTACTCAGTATTAATAGAAAGTCTTGCCTAGGCTTAGATTTTGGCCAAAATAGAAAAGCAAACGTAGAAGTTACAAAACCAAAATTATTGGCCTTCCAAATGGAAGGCAGAAGCTGAAGGACAGAATGTATCTTGCATCCTTTTGGGTGGAGCTTATGTTTATATTTACCTGAGTTGTAGTAGGTTCTCACTGACAAGTAACTGAGAAATGAGAATCCAATAACGGAGACATTCCTGTCAGGATGGCATTTGCCTTCCACTTTGTAGGACACTGATTTTTGATTCATTTAGAACACCATGTTCCCAAATCTTTTCCTTCTTAATCCTAACTCTAAACCAAACTCTTGGCTACAGAACTGGGGTCCCTACAGACTCCATATATGTTGGGATTCCAAGGACAAAACTGGCATAAATGAGGAGAATAGGGCATGAGCACGTGTGTTGGTCCTAGGAAGATCATACCTAACCTTAAGCCAAGAGAGTTAGACTAGTTCACATCTCTTCCTGGTACTCCAAAGGTAGGGCGCAGAGCAAACTGAAGAACCAGTGCTTTGGCTGGAGAAAGAAAACACGCATGAAAACCCAAGCCTCACATGACATCTGCCCTCGGCTCCAGCTGGGCAAACTCTCCTCTGTGTTACAAGCAGAGTTAGTGCTGTGTTTATAAAGAAATACAGAAGGGAAATGGTTTTTAGTGAATCTGAAGTAACACATGAAAAAACTGAGGATGTATATTGGGAAAAGAGAATGCCTTTTTTTTTTTCTCTTAGAACAATGTTTATAGTACTCGTGTGAATTTTTATCAGTGAGTGCTTGAATGCCCAGTGTTTTTGCAGCTTGTAGCAGTTTTATTTATTAGATGTAGTTACAGTGAGTTTCATAGTATCCCGTTGTGGTGTAATAAGTAGTTTTCATCAGTTTCTTATAATTTAGTGTGAGTGAAGAACATTAGTTTGCTTCAATTCATATGTTTTATTTAATGTTTTATGAATCCTTAGTTTGTGTTTTAGAACTTTTGTTTCTTCTGAAAATAAGGCTATAATCTTCTGATTCTCTTTTTTTCTTGGGTAGTTGTTTTGTCTGTACTGCTGTCTTTCTTTGAACTCTTGTTGGAAACATCTGTTTTCTTACAGAGTGTAGCACATTTATTTGAGAGCATGCAAAACACTTTTCTATAGGATGGAGTTTTTACATTTTATTTCTTTTCATTTTGAATTGAAATAGTATATTTGCTTTGTACACTTTGAAATTTTGGGACCTTAAATTACCTTAATCTTTAATTCTCAGTTCCTGAAATTCTTCTTCTACCGTTTGTTTATTAGCAGCAGCCACATCTGAGTTAAGCTTCATGTTAGCCAGCTTCTTTGAATACCATCCATACTTTGTTCTTAGTTGTAGAAATATTTATCATCTTTCCAACAAACTTTTTGATATTTACAAATGGAATAGCTATCTCATACTCTCAAACATGCACAGTAAACATCTGCCAAAGGAAGAATTACACACTACTACCCTTTGTCAGTGCCTATAAAGAACTGAGTCTTTTGTGAAGAAGGGCCTTGGTATTTTAGACTGCACTCTTAGTCTTCACTACACTGATGCTCCTCATTAATTAGTTACCACTGAATGTATGCCTCATGTCTACATTGTCTGTGGTAAAACAATTCCGGCAGGAAAGAGATAAAATCTTTGCTTTTACCTTCTCTTTTTCAGCCAGTTACAAAGTGGCTTCGAAGTTGAGCTAGAACTGACAAAACAATACTGAAAGGACTTGGGCAGAGGTGTCTGGTAAACGACTATTCCTCTCCGTGGCATTTATTCAAACAGAGGACAAATACAATTTATGCAGAAGCAATGCAGATATTGATCTCACAGCTCCAGCGGTATGACCCCGCATTGTACTGACCTTGAAGGAAAGAGAGCTTTCCTGCAGAATTTTTGTCAAACCAGTTTACAGTTATAAATTGCATTTCAGCAAAACCATCATTCATTACAATATATTGTTTTTAATTAAATTTCCATAAACAATATTAAAAAAACACCCCAAATCCACTTCCAAAGCTGCCATTAAACTCCTGAGACTTCTGCTGTTCCATGTTTTCAACTAAAGTCAGCTCATACTGCCAGAAAGGAACAGTTATTGAATTTCCATGCTGAGTTTGCTGCTGTCAACATGTTTTGTCATATAAACAAGTTTACTGAAAAACCACCCATGTTAAAAAGAAAAACAGAATCCTTCTTCTGTCCATATAGATGGTTCAAGAGAAATATCTGACCATCTCAGAGAGTGACTGCTCCATCCTTGTGAGAGAAGCAATTTTAAAAAAAATTTCCACTAATTCTCTCCTTCAGTGGTGCTTATGTGAAGCAAGTCAGTAATACCACAGAACTATTTCAAAGAGATTTATTGTCTCTTCTGAGATTCCCAGTTTCTAGGCTGTGCCTATCTTGCTCTAGACTGTAAACTGTATTTTCCAGAAACATAACTTTCTTTTACTAAACAAATAGTGAAAGAACTCAGTTCATATCAGGCCTTTTCCCAAATTCAAATGATCCCAACTGTTTTGAATAGACCAGGATGGAGGTTTGGAGGAGGTAGACAGCATATTGTTTAAGTTTTGCAGAATCTAACCTTTCAAAAAACAAAGACAAAGAAAAAAACAACAATAAAAACCAAACCGAACCAACCCCAAAAACCCAAACCCCCCAAACAAACAAACAAAAAAATGAACTCCCCACCCCCCCCACCCAAACCCAAACCAAACAAAAAGGTTTGTGTGTGTCTTTTAGGAACCTCTTCCCTCTGTCCTGTTAGAGCTTAGGAATTAGCCCATAGTTGCTAACATTAAAATGTACTGCAAGAGGTATATGTGTAAGATATCCACCCATATAATGTGTGGGTTGATGGGTTCTTAGTCACAGAAATGTCTGCATAGGTTATAAAAAACCAGAACTTGTCTGGGGCAATGAGAGATCACTGTCAGAGATAGGCTGAATGACAGAAGTACCTGATGGTTTATCCATGCTCCAGACGTGTAGAGCACCTTGTCACCCATTGAAGTGCTTGATGTCAGCTCAGCTGTCACATGTGCACGCTGTCAGCTCAACCGAGAGGCTGGCATGAGAGGGGAGGCTGTCATACAAATGTCATCAATTGGAAGTAAATCTTTATCCTCATCTGTATGGAGGGCTCCTGTTGTTGTCCTGTTGTTTATCTTTAGTGAAAGATAAAAGTCAGTTCACTGTAGTGGTGAAGCTTTTAAGTACTCACCTAGCCTTGTACCTGAATTTGCCTTTTTCTGAAGCCCATACTAGAGGTCTGTACCAGAAATCAGCACAGAGACCCAGAATGACTTGAACATTTGAATGGAGATGTTAACCGCAGTTGATGGTTACTCTCAAAGGGAAAATTTCAATAATTTATTAGTAAGTAAGTATTTGCATTTCATTTAACAAAAGCACATTAAGCAGTATTTGCAAATCTTTAAAGTAAAAGGCATTACATTTTTTCCTTACTGTGCAAAATTTTTAAGCTGCTGCTCTTTGCTATATAAAATGAGATTTCAGTAGTGCCTACTGTCATACTCTGTCATATCATTCCAAGTGAATATTTAAATGTCTCCAGCTTAGCACATTTATTACTGCATTTGTTGGCATTCTTAAAGAGGGGAAATGTCCACTTTTCCACACAAATGTAGGCTTGGTTTGCCTTTCACCAACAGAATGTAAACATAGTCATTGTAACAACATGAAGATACTGGGAGGGTAAAGAAATACGCTGCTATGAGACTGTAGCAAGTTCAAGTGTATCCAAACCACCACCTTCTCCACATGAAAAAGTATCTGGCCTAAATTAGTGTGTCACTGTAGGTGCATTTCTGCACTGCTCTGTTTAATAGGACTTAGAGCACCTCCATCCTAAAATGATGCCTCTACATAGTGCAGAACTTGTTTGCCAGGAGTTTATAGTGTTCTGGGTAACCGTTACCAGTTGAAGTGTTTCACCAGTGAATCCAGTGCATAAATGATGATGTTGCAATGGATTGTGATGCAAAATTAAACCTATCCTGATCTGGGTGTTGAAGCAGAGGTTACAATTTCAAGGTTTTTTCATCTTCTGTCACTCATTTTTCACTAGCTAGACACTAATTCTCAGGTTGTTGCACATTTTTGAAGTGCTAGTTCTAAATGCTCTGTCAAAACAGCCTCTGAAGCAGTGGAAAATCCTTAGCTTGGTAAAATTAGGCAGCCTGATACTTTCCTGGAGTGGCTTCACACAGTGAAAATGCTTGGAAACTTGGTTAACCAGCACTGGACTGGTGGGTGAGAACAGCCACCCTAACCCAGGAGGATCAGAAAGAACAGCAGAACAGAAGGTATAGGTGCCCCTTCTCTGGAAGTCTGCACAAATAAGGCCCCCAAAAAACCACCAGTGTTAGCCAGCAACACAAAAGTTTTGTCACTGTAGAAAAGTCTGTGACAGCTGCAAGTTCTCCTTTCCCCCTCTGTGTGGAGTGATGGTAAACCAGTCTTTTGGGGCTATTGTCATTGATAGCAAGTGGAGATGATTAGCAAAGAAGAGTTCAGGTTTGAATGCTCTAAGAATTGAGTAGGTGAGATCCTTTGGCAAGACCCACATACCTATTATTCTCCCCCACCCCAATCTAGGCATCATCTTTAGAAGATGTCCTACGAATTGTGGTAAATCCCTCAGGCAGCTTCTTTTGTTATTGCGGAGTAGCCAAAATCTAACCTGAAACCACTATCAACTTTACCCTCAAGACATCTGGGCTAACTTCTAATTCTCTGGCTTATGAAACCATTTTCTTGAGAGAACTCTATAGTCCAAGTAGCTGAAAAATTACTTAAGTGCTCGAAACACTTTTATGACAACTCCTTGGCATGTCCTGAGGCCTCTGCTGTCTAAATGGTGGCATGAGTGCTTTCCTCTGGTTTAGGGTGCTCCTCACCCTGTCTGATTTCTCCTAGCAGGCCTTCATGTGAAAAAGAATCCCACTTCATAGGCTTAGTGCAAATGGAGCAGAAATAACCACTACACAAAGTGCTGAGAGTTCAAGAACATTCTTTTAACTTGTTCTCTATCTGATTTGTTTAGATTGTTTTCCCAAACAAATAAAAGAGGAAGTGTGTATGTATCTATATTAATTGCACAATTTCAAAAACAAGTACATAGACAGACCTGTTTTAGACATTGAGCTTCTATATGTATTGGGACAGTTGGCACTTGGGTAATGGAAATTGTGTTCTGATGAAGGGAAAAGGTACAATGTTAGCTCACCCCTTATCAAACAGTGGGAATCTTCATAGGCACAAGTTAGGACAAACTTTTCATCCACGTGAAAAGCTTTCTTCAGAGGTCACACCAGAAAACTGAGGCTCAAGGCAAGCAGCCTTCATGCGTTCAGTCACTAACATTCCTTCCCCTCTCCGGAAGCTCTGAGAGAAGGGAAAATCCCAAAGGGCAGCACTGGCATTGTATGTTCAACTCTAAAGGCAGCTCTTGTATATCTGGTACATTAATATGAAGCACAGAAGTGGCCTGTTCAGAACCATTAGGAATATTTGCTGTGATCCTGTCTATGGAAGTGCCCCTTTTAGCTGTCAGAAAAATGATTGGGAAGCAGTACCTGTCCAGGCAGCTCCATAATGACACTATGGGATTGTGACAAGTCCCGCATTCATATGTGCTCATTGCTTAAGCCTTATTTACAGACTGACAGGCACTGAGTATGTGAGATAATAAATTTAATAGCACAGTGATACAACAAGTATTAATGGAATTTATCATCTGTGCAACTACAAGTGTCTTACAGGATATAGGCGATCTGAAATATCGGAAAGTTTGTGATCCTAAATGAGCCATCTGTTTCACTTTACAAGCCTAGGCACCTTGTAAATGCTCAGAGCTATAACCAAATTGCTGTCTCAGTTGATTTATTCCAGCTCTTTTTGCTGATGGTGCTTTGGCTTGGGCTTTTTCCCCTTTTTTCTTTTACGCTACAGCTGATTAGCGCCTGTTTTCTATAACTTACTTGTCTCCTGAATTTTCAGTTCTTTTCTACATGACCTTCTCCCTTCAGAAGGGCTGCATGTAGTAGGAGGTAGAAATGGGATGTTACAGGACAGAGTGTTGGTAACGTGGAGGAGATGTATATGTATAGTTTAATCTTTGGTTATGAGACTGGTACTCGAGAAAGAAGGAAAAAAAAAGCCTCTTTTGGTTATTGAGTATGGGGATTAGATAATGTTTCAAAATTCGCTCTGAGTGGGAAAAAGTCAAGGATGGGGGATGTGTTTCATGCTGAGAGAGTTATTCTGCTTATAGCTGTTTGTGATTTTTTTAACCAGGAAGTTTTAAGTACCTATAACAATTCTGGGAGCATGCTTCCAGAAAAATGAGCCATCTTACCACAAAAAAAAAATAAATTTTTCATTGCTGTAATTTTTTTTTTTAACAATTTAACTATTTTTAATATGATGAATGTACATAAGACTGACATGGACACATAACTCTTACTTATAAAGTCATATAAACTGACCTGGACATATAGGAATCCTACCACTCTTGTCCCATATTTTTCTGGCTTACATCTATCTTTGCCTCTCATGTTAAGAACACGTCCAAGGTGACCTCAATAACATGTCCTCCTTCCAGTGGTTCTCCACTTCCATGAGTTGTTTGTGGCTACAGTTGAACCTTTCAGACTGCTAAAACTGAGAAAACAGGAAAGATAGAAGTCCGGTGTGGGCCACAGCATCACTTGCACTTTCTTCTCATGCTTATGGCTCCAGTGATTGAGGACCCTTTTCCTGTTTTGTTTAAATGCTTCCTTAGAGTTCACTAACAGTTCACAGGCATTGTGCTTGCTGATTTTGCACAGTCCCATCAGGAGATACTGGCTTATTTGCTCTCTGGGAAGGGCAGCAATTTTCATCTTTTTAAAAGCTACTACAACGTATAGTCTTACAAGTGCAAAAAGAATAGATGCAGAAAAGTATTTCCAAAGCCCATGCCAGCAGTATTCCAAAGCCAACTAACTGTAGTGTAATAAAGAAAAAAACCAAACAAACCAAATCCATCTGATAGTATCAGAGTCAAAAAACAGCCATGAATTGTAGAAGCTCAGTTTCCATCACACACATCCTCTAGTGAACCACTGTGGAAAGAAGTCCTGTCTGGTCTTTTTAAGAATCTTTCAGTGATGAATCAGGTATAGATATAGCAGAGACCTGAGGAAATGGCTTCTTGTACATTTCTCTCTGGCTGCCTCACTGGTGATGACAAGTTCCACATGCTGTGCAGCACCTGGACTCTTCTTTGAGTCTCTCTCTCAGGGGCCAGAAGCTGCAGTGCAGCACATGCAGAGTTTTCTTTGTGCTCCCTCCTACCTACAACCTCATTCCAGCAGTGCCACATTAGCACATGATCTGACTTGGTGGTTTGACTGACTGGGGAAGGGGAGACCTGTTCTCATACAGGAGGCTCAGCCCACCCTCCTGCCCATCTGCAGCACAGTAACAACTATCCTGTAATAATAAAAAATGCAAATAAAAGTAAAAAGCCTAAACTGCAGGCAATGTAAATCACTTCATCCCCTTCTTTTCACTCATTGCAAAAGATCCTATCATGACTTCTGCCAGGTGCTGAAAAAATAATTCAAAAAATACTGAGAAAATACACTTCAATAACTAATTAAGTGGAGATGCCTCATATTATTCTAAAATGAATTTCCATGGAATTTCACTAACTTGTGCCATATTGCAAGTATCCAGCCTTGTCAGAGCCCCTGTATTTGTTGAAAGGGTTAGAAGACACGGTGTGAGAGGTTCCAGCTAAACAAGGGAAACCTGCTTTGGCCTGTTGCTGAAGCTAAGATGAAGATAGTTCTGATTGCCGGAGGGCTCAAGATCCTAATCAACCCTCACCCCTTTAATTAGCATGAAGCAGCTCATGAGCTGCAGCTTACAAAGTTGGGCCACAGAAAGTCACAGGAATAGTCAGCTTGCTCCTGATCAGGAATTGCATAAACATTACCCTGGGGCTTCCTGTGGTCGCAGGTTTGGCATTGTCTGAACAAGCTCTGCAATGTAAACAGACGATTGTAATTTATTTAGCAACATTGTACAGCAAGATGCAGTACACTGGCACACCAGGTGAAGTATGTTTCCTACATATGTAGTTATTCAAGGGTTAAGATTCAAAAAGTGTCGTTTAAAATGAAGGCATTTACCAGCCTCCTTCTTCCTAAGATTGAATCTGGTCTTTGATATATTTCATTCAAGTTTGTCTATACCGGAGCAAAACAAATTCCTCCTTTTAAGTGTCTGTGCTTCATTTCCACAGGTGCTAAGAATGCTCAACACCTCTAAAAACCTGCTCTCCCACATCCAGAAAAACATACATAAATATTTCTGTCTCTGCAGACTGTGTTTTAGATTGGTCTGAAGCCATGACATTTCTTAAAGAAAAAAACATTCAGAAAGAAATAATTTAGGAAGTTGGCTTCAATATTTTCATATTTCAAAACATTAATATTCTATTCTGATACAAATATAAATTTTGAGCTTAATATACTGATTCAAATTTTAATAAAGTCTAAAATAAGTCCACTGAAATGACAGCTGAAATAAAGCACTGATATTGGCAAAATGAAACACTTCATAACAAGAACCCCAAGTCAATTTGTTTCAGGATTTGTATATAAATTTGGTAATGTTTCATAGAGTCTTGTAATTACAAATTTTTATTTACAAATTACAAAGTTACAAATTTTTCCAAAATTACCATGCTTCCATAAAATGTTGAAGTATCAGTGAAATATTCTGCAGCAGGAATCATGCTATCAGAATACATTTACTAATTATAATTAATTAATTAACTGTGAAAAAATGTGTGAATATGATTAAGATAAAAAGTGTTCTGTAAAATAAAGGTTAGAACATATCAGTGGCAAATAAGATGAAGGAGAAAAATAAAGATATTTATTCCTCAAAGCAACCACAAATGGAGAAAAAATACTATGATACAAATTCTCAAAAACCACTGGTATGAGCTGTTTGCAGGTGTTTCCATTCCTTGCCTATTTTCCAAGATACCCTTGAGTCAGGATGACTGCACTGTTCATGTGAATAATGACAGGAATGTAAAATGCTTTCTACCAACTCCCTGGGTCAATTACCCCTTTCATATTTCTTAAGGCTTTCACCCTTCCTTCCTTCCTTCGCATGGATACTTCTACCACTTTTCCAATACTCTGCTGAAGTTACAAAACCACATTTGTTATGGCACTGTGAGTCAGCAGAACTCGCTGAGCAGTTCCCACTGCACAGGGCTCCAGGGCTGGTTCACAGAAAGCATCCTCATAAAAGCATCATCTGCACCTCAGTTCAGGATTGCAGGTACTGCCAACCCCTCTGTGAAGGACATCGTTATTGTAAAGGCCGTGCTTTCCATTCCTGGAGAGACAGAGAAAAATGTTCAGGCTGAAATGGTGATCGTTTCAGATGAAGGGGAAAAACAAATACGGGGAAATGATACTTGTGCTTTGAGACAGCACAGTAATTCAGACTGAAAGATTCTTTCTCTGAAATGAAGCACAGAACAGCTGCCTCAGTATTTAGGGATACACAGTCAAAAAATTAGAATGTCAGCTCATGCTTGCATTGCCTGCCTTCTGCCTCCTGCAAAAGAAAGTTAAATAAGAAATAGCTGTTATTGAAAACGGTTTAATCCCTACGGATACTTGCAAATGCTGGAAGAAGGAAGGTACTTGGTTTTGCAGTGAAGACTCATGTTTACTTGGAATCTTTTTTCTATGAAAGACGTACTGACCAACCGCTTTTATTAGCGCCAAAAGGAAATGTAAATAGATGTGTAAAACTGTTCCTCCCCAGGAACCGAAAATCCCATGGCGCAGCCCACGGGCCACGCCCCCGGGCCCCCCGGCGGGGCCAGGCCAAGAAAGGGACGCAGTCTCTTTAAGGCGGAGGCGCGGGCGCCTCCTGGCGGCGGCGGCGCGCAGCCCGCGGGGCGGGCGCGGCCCCTCGGTGCTGCGGCGGGGCGGGAGC